>BSBK01005745.1:0-462500 GCA_027943335.1 Chamaecyparis obtusa | reverse complement strand
CACCTTACCATACAATAATTTATGCTAAGGGGTTGTAAGGGGTCTTAATTAGTCCTATGACACATTACAGCCCCTTAGGACCCCTTACAATACATTAGTGTATGGAAAGGGGTCTTAAGGTGTCATAAGAGTTCCTAGGACACATTATGGCCCCTTAGGACCCCTTACCATACATTAGCATCTAGTAAGGGGTCCTAAGGGGTTGAAATGGGTCTTAGGGGACCATAGGACCCCTTATGACCTCGTATGACCCCTTTTAATACACTAATGTATGGTAAGGGGTCCTAACGGGTCCTTGGATGTATTAATGTGTCCTAGGACCTGATAGGATCACGCTACATTTCAACTCTCCTATTAGGACCACCTTAGGTTCCTAATTCAATAACTCCCCAATCCCTTAATCTGGTCTCACAAGGTACTCCCTTTCCTCCTAAGGACTTCTCTCAATATCCTCAATCGGAGTAAAAATACTTGCACTCTCTAGGTGACTCATCAATGTTCATATATACCTTACCTTCTCATGCTCACTTCCATCTTATCAAGTGTACTCAAACTCCTAAGAAATTTTAGAATCTTTCAGGGGTGTGGAGGTAGTAAAATTCATCTCCTTAACCAATTATTGATACATTTTGTCCATATCTATCCATCTCTTCCTTACCAATCTCACCAAACCGTCTATCTTGGCCTTGTAGCCCTTGAGCCCCCAATTACGTCTCCTATTCTAGGCTTTTAGGGTTTCTTGAAAAATTTCCCTTAAGAATTGGCCAAAACAATTATGGATTCTTCAATCAATTAGGAAAACCTAAGATATTTTATGGTTCTTGGGTCTCTATGCCTCTGTACAGTACCCTATCCAAACTATTAGGGTTTGATGAGGGTTTTAAAGGCTTCTAGGAGCTCTTTGTTCACATAAAGGAAATTCTTTCCAAATGGATTAGCCAAGCCTCTATCTCTTCAATAGGGATATTAATTATCACAATACACATATCCAATGCCTTACAATCAACTTTCATAGTCACCCCTACAAGTAACCTTACAAATCAACTCCTTGTTCCTAGTCGCGCAATGAATGTGCTAACTTAGGGAAAGGTCAAATATAGAAAAAAAAATCTTAAAACCTCCTTATTTCTTATATAAAAAATAAATTTACTCCAATCCCATGTCCCAAAAGGCCATGATGAACACATAGTGGGATTTTATGGGGGAGTCATTTTTCAAGACTGTTCCTATATACAGGCCAGTGAACTGGCAGGAATAAAAAAATAAACAAGAACTTGCAAAACTTAGTAAGAACTCACACTATTATAAATTTTTTTTTAAAAACTACTAAAACTACCAAGATCCTTGAACAAAATAACAAAATAATTTATTAGATCCTATTGGTGCCTTGAATCAGTAACTTTGTGCCTTAATTGTCTGAGACGGTGATTGCTTACTATGCCAAAATTATTACAAAACTTGTGTAACCTCAAGATTCGAGATTTTTTTAGGTTTAAATAGGATTCTCCCATGTGTTTAGGTAGTTAGGACAGAATTATTACCTAATTTCATCATTCAGTCACTTTAGGACAAAAGTTGTCATGCAACTTTGCAAAGTTGCAAAAGTTGTCATGACAACTTTTGAGCAACTTTTTGCTAAGTGCTCTTTCTTACTCCCAAATCACTTCCAACCACCTATAATGTTATAAAAACATTTATAAGGATCATTTAGGCTTATTTTATCCATCTCTTATCATTTTGAGGTCTTTTTCAACCTTAGGCTCTTTTCTCCTTACTAGCACTATACTAGCCCTTATGTACAACTTGGATCTCACTCCAAGATTGACTAAGCCAAACCAAAACTATCTTATCCAAATAACTTCACCACATCACCTAGACCCTCATGGATTCTTTATTACCTTCCTGACCTATCAAGGATCAGTACAAGCTAAAATTGGTGAGAACACTAGCATATGTCCTAGGTGCTCCTGCACCATTCTCTCCTAAACAAAAGAGATCAAGTCCCATTGAAAGGGATCAAGTTAGGATTAATGTAAAACTTGTGAAAATATGTCTCAGAGACCCATCTAGCCTTTGAATCTTCCTTTCCCTTCCATTTGATGAGATGTTCCATGTATATTTTATGCCTTGTCTTCTTAGCAACCCGAGAGCTTAAAATCTTCTCTGCATGTGGTCTTGGTGTGACTTGAAACTTTAATGTTTCTACATCTTCTACAACTTCAGATTGTTCATGAAATTCTACTGGTATTGGTCCTTTGTAAGGAACCAAATTTGTAACATTAAACACCGGAGAGAGTCCTATATCTGTAGGCAACTCCACCTTATAGGCATTGTTCCAAGACTTTTCTAGGATGGCATATGGGCCTATTCTTATCATTTGGAGCTTGTTATGGAACCCTTTCTACAACCTTTCTTTGTTCAAGTGAACCATCACTAGATCCCAAACTTGGAACTAAATATCCCTCTTCCTCTCTTCAAGTTTTTACTTGGTCTTGGTGGTACTATCCATAAGTGCTTGTTTGACTGAGTCATGTACTTCCTTCATGGACTGAGAAAACTCCTCTACATAACTGGTGCAGGGAACCTCCCACCATGATTGAGTTATGAGTGTTTAGAGGTCTTAGGGGTTTGTGAGAGTTTGATTAGGAGTTTAGAATAAAGATCCATCGAATGGATCCTTTCATTTGATTGTAAGAGCCAAATGATCTCAAGGAAGATTAGTGGTCTATTTGGTCTAAATGGCCTGAGAACACTCTAGGTGTTTTATTTTGATGGAAATGGCCTAAATAAGGTCTTAATTCATTTTTTTAGGACTTAGGAGTCATTCCTAGCCTTTGGATAGGTCTAGTAGGCCAAATGAGACCTTGGGCAAAAAGTTGCTAAGCAACTTTGCAAAATTGCTCGAGCAACTTTTGCAACTTTTTGTAAAGTTGCTCAAATGGTGGTTATGTTTGTTATAACCACTCATGCTTGGTATATGATAATGAGGATGAAATATTTTGAATGTTAATGAAGCTTTTATTTAATTTTCATAATTTAGATCTTTCTATACGGACGCTATGTATTGATTGTGTATTGTTTGCAGGGTTTCACTGTGAGTTGTACGACCTGTACAGATTGGTTGGAGAGATCCAGATCCATGGAGTTTTAGTTTGGTGTTTAATCTTCCTTCTTCATTGATTCTTTTGGTTAAATATTAAGCGAGAGTGATTTGGCAAGCTTTCCAAGCCACTGGTCTGTGAAACTCATTTGCAGAGCCACCATGCTTGGAAGAGCTCTAACCTGAACATCCATCGGTGGAAATGTCTAAAACCATAGGGGATGTTAGGTAGGAGTTTTTATTTGTATATTTTGTTTCCATTTATGTTGTGTCATCAAGGCTTCAAGGCCAAATTGGAAGCCCTATGGTTGACTGCTGAAGACAGGTGAGCCAGGACAGGGAATAGAAGATACTTACACATGCACCGATGACATTGGGAAAGGAACTTAGATGCATTGGTGGAAATATCTAAGAGTCTCCTAAATGATTCCAAAGGTTTGGGAATGATTTTGTAAGTTTTGTGACCAATTTGGTGGTCTTTTGTGCAGACTGGTCTAGAGGCCTAATTAATAGGCTTAAATCTAGGGCTTGTTAGTTTATAGGGTTGTGGGTGCATCCAGAATCTTAAACTTAGGATTTGGAAGGGGATGATAGATACCTTGAGGATTTGAAAAGTTTTCTATGAGGTTTTTTGGGATTTTTGGAAGCTATAGACCAAAAACATAGAAAATAGGCCTAATAGGATTAGAGCCAATTAGGGCTCCTAATGAATTTGATGTCTATGACTTGGTAATGAATCCAGAAGTGTATGGGTGGGTTATAAATGTTGTTAAAGGGTTATGAAACTTGTTGAAAGGTAGAATTAAGTGTGGAAAGATCCTAAGAAGAGGTTTGTGGTTCTAAAGGGGTAGTCCTTGTGTAGGAACCTAGTGGATTGAAGGCCTAAATTGGTCTTGAAGGAAGTGAAACTTCTAAATACCAATTATACCTTGGAGGAGAAATTGGAAAAGGATCTAGGAGATCCAAAGTAGTGAACAATACACTATAAACTAATCATTGGATGATTAGAGAAGGTTAGGAACCTTGTAAAAAAGACTAGGAACCAATCCCTCTACATCATAGTGGTATCAGAGTGGTAAATACTTGGAGTTTGTGTATGTTTGACGAAGAGCAAAGTCAAGAGGTTGAGAGAAGGTTGAGAGAATGCCTCCTAAAAAAATGATTAGGGGGGCCATAGTGGACTTGGTCCAGAAGCTATTGGAAAAAGCCAATTTGACAGAGATAAAGGGAAAGAGAGTCACTGAATGGGGTGATGAGAGTGAAGATGAGAATGAAATTCAAACAGGGGAGACAACTAGTAAGGGTAAAGAGACTGTATACTAGGGAAAGTATCTTCATATAATTAAGGTTAATCATCAATAAATGAATGAAATAGTAACTAAATTAAACCACAATAGAGAAACTATTTAGCAAATTAATGATCAATTGAGCATCCTATGGCTCTCTAACTAAGAATGTTAATGCAAAGCTCTCAGCAAGCTCCCATTAATGACAGTCCTAGAATGAGAATGATAAGATAAAAAAATTAAAGCTAACAATTATATCAAAGTAAATTCTAATTAAGCTCTCAAATGCCTTCCTAAACTCAAATTGCAAGAGGTTCAATGCAATTCTTAGATGTGTGGCTGATAATAATGAAGGAATTTGGTTTTCCTTTTATAGATTTTCCAATGGTAGGGGGTGTAGTTGTGTTTGACCATGATTAAACCTTGGTTGAGTCTTTGGCTCCACCCTTTGAAGACAATGCAAAGTTTGTGTCCTCAAAGCTTGGGACAAGTAGACAAGATTCTCTTTCACTTTGAGTGATTGAGATTGAATTTGGCTTGATCCATGTGAATGCCTTTCCTTAAATCTCATTGGTTGATTGAATTTCCTCTCCTTTTGGGTTGTTGAGATTAATTGAGATTTATTAATTGATTTAATTGATTTATTTTAGCCATGTACCCCTTGAATGGGTTGAATTTAATTTAATCCAAGACTATACAATTAATTGATTTAATTGCACTTTGATTTGATTGCACTTGATTAAAATGCTCTCAATTTTGATTGATCTCGAATTAAGACTTGATTTTAATTTTGATTGGCTAATTATGCATTGTGATTCAATTGATTCAATTATGTCCTTGATTTTCTTTGATTTGACTTTATTTTTATTGATTTGATCTTTGTCCATTTTTAGGTGATTACAAATGCCCCTCTTTGAGTTGACGTGTGAAGCATGTCGATTCAAAGAATACTCTGATCTTGCTTGATGATATGTCATATTTCAATGATGGTCGATCTTCGATGTTTGTTTGATTTCTTTCGATGGTTGATCCTTAATTTTTGATACGAGATTGATTCAGATATGATCGATATGAAACTCTCAATTGATATGGTTTTGATGATCATTCTGATATGATGGTCCTTCTGATGATTTTTCTTGATATGATGTTTGATTCAATGATTGATCTTGATATGATACCTGATTTGATGATTGATTTCAATGTGATGCCCCATTCATTTGATTACAAAAAAATTTATGATAAAAGATTTTGCTTTGATTTGATGATCGGTTCCTTGATTTTCGATGATGTTGTTGTTGATGTTGATCTGATATTGCTGTTGTTTGATATTTCCAATGGTATGCCCCCTCAGAAATAAAACATATTGATGCTTGATTTGAAAAAAATTGATTGATTGATTGATTGATTCAATATGTTTTCATTTTTTAAAAACATTGATAATATGCCATGATTCACAAATTTGCCTCGATTTGAATTGATAGGTTAATATACGTCAAAGTCAAAATTTCACCTCTAAATTAGGTCAAATTAGCTTAAATAGGTTGAAAAACCTTGATTTACTATTCATTTTCACTTTTGACTTTTGAGATTTTGCTCTGGTTCTGCTTGGATTTTCGAGATGGTTATTCCTATCAGAGAGCATCAGTTCGAGAGATGTTGATAGTATCAGAGACCACTTGACTACGGACCTCCAGTGACTCATTTCTAACTTCCTCATTGCATTTATTGCTCATTGATCTCATTTATTGCATTTTTTTTCATGTTGTCATTGTTTTAATTATGCAAAGTCATGCGTAGGATAATTTCAATGTTGCATCAGCCTGTAAAGTGTCACATCCAAGCTTTTTACTCATGCCTTCACGTAGTAAATGGCCGCTTAGCAATTTTTCATTCTTTCTTGAGAAAAATTTGATGTCATGTAGCCTTAGGGTTTTAATGCCCATTTGCATATGATTTTCTGTGTGTGAAACCCTAGAATTTCATTGTCACCTAGGCTTTATTAGATGTCGCCTAGCATCATGAAGTGTCACCTGATACATGAAATATTGTGTAGAAGAAAGAAAGTGTCACTTGACATCTTTTCTATATCACTTAGGATGAAATGTCACTTGCTATGAATAAAATCAAGCCTACAAATTTTTAAAAAAAAATTTAGTTGTACTTGATCTTTCCTAATGAAAAATTTGATAAGTCCAGATGATCAATTCCAATGATAAGATTAGGTTTGTTATGTTTAAACAAAAAAATTGATTAGGATATCAAGATAATGGTACCAATGAATGTGATTTGTCAATTTGATAAGATAAATCAATCAGTGTAGAAAACTGATACGATTGATACTGATACTTCATTCTCAGGATATAGAGACACGGATAAATGGAACTGAGTATAATTGCTTGATACTTTTGATAAAATTGATTGACTTTAGATAATTCCTTGATATGATATATTGATATGATTCCTTTGTTTTTCCAAATAGGCACACTTCCCTATTCTTTACATACGGTCTGTAGCATCATGGGTTATCGACCTTGGTCAGGCTCTAACTCTAGTAGAGTTTTGTGTTGTTGAGTTGTCCAGTCTCAGTTTTCTTCTCGACATGTCATGGTTCTAGCTGAACCGGGGTCTTCTGACTGTTGTGGTAGAGAGATGGAACTCTGACCACAATACCTTTCACCTTCCCTTTGGAGAGATGACTATTACTCTAGAGGATGTGTATAGACTATTATGCATTCCTTGTCGGTAGTATACTATGATTCCATTTATGATAGCACAGTCTGTAGACGAGTGTTTGGATACAATAATATAGATGATGATACTATTACTTGGCCATAATTTGCATCTTTCTCGACATTACCAGTGGTTCTTGGTGCTCTTATTGGTGGATTCCTACTTCCCGACCGATGAGGTCATGGTTTCTCAGTTGGATGGGGTAGGATCCTTGAGGATTTA
This sequence comes from Chamaecyparis obtusa, assembly GCA_027943335.1. NCBI lineage: Eukaryota > Viridiplantae > Streptophyta > Pinopsida > Cupressales > Cupressaceae > Chamaecyparis > Chamaecyparis obtusa. The sequence goes on along the minus strand of BSBK01005745.1, from coordinate 455,162 downwards.
CTTGCTCAGCCTCGATGATTCAATTGGGGCTCCTATGTTCTTGCTCAGTTGTATCATGATTTTCATGAGGTTGTCTATAGAGAGAGTGCTTCCTTGTTTGCAGGTGCAGTGATTTTACAATTGTGGGTATGGGAGCATCTTCCCATTACTAGGACTATTTCAACAGGATTGGTGCTCAAGGGTTTCTGTATGGTTTCTTGTATAGCGGCATGGTTCTCCAGCATCATCTGGGCAAGCTTGAGTATTGGCACTAATAGATTGATGATTTTGATTAGGTTCAGTGTTGGCCATACATAGGATGTGAACGATGGAGGGAGGATGATGATGAGCTCCCCTATATGTTTTCTCCTCGATGGATGATTGGCAGGGCTACTACTGTTATTGAGAATTTCTACCTTGGTTGAGTGTCTCACCAGTATGGTAGAGCATAGGATATGCCATAGGGTGTAGCATTATATGCTCATGTATAGGCATAGTGATCTATGTGGGGTCCTTTGATTGATTAATAGTTTACCTGTGATCAGATTGCTACTTTCAGATACTACAAATGGGAGATGCTTATAGGTGTTGTAGATGCTGGTATGTCTCATGAGTATCAAGATTGGTGGGCTCAAAATAGGTTTCCTCAATTTATTGATCCAGTAGAACGTATCCCAGACCGAGATGAGAGAGATGATGATGGCGGTGGCGGTGGCGGTGGTAGGAAACATCAGTGATGATGAGGACAGAGAGCACGTCAGGCTATTGGTAGATCAAGAGATGGACCATGAGTGAGAGGTGGACATGTCTGGGATAGGGCTAGAGCTAGAGGATAGGATGATGTAGCTGAGGTACACCCTAGAGTAGCAATAGATAGATAGCATAGAGCTCATTAGCAGTGGAGATAGCAAAGATAGGTGCATATAGATGTTTCTCAATAGATTCTTGGTGGATAGGATCCCTTAGTTTAGTTACAAAGGGTTGCTTTAGCACAACAGGATGAGGTTCTAGCACAGCAGGTGCCTCCACAAGTGCAACATTTATAGGATATGGGATAGAGTTCACAAGTTGCTCCTAACATTGATAGCCTATCATGAGATGTTCAGACGATGAGGACATATATATCTATTTTTGTTGGCAGATTAGATCAGGTAGCTCTTTTGATGCAGTAGTATATGACTCATGTGATTTAGAGACCTAGCATAATGAGCACTTCTTAGGCTCCTCCCTCACAGGATAGACAGGATGACAGGGGTCTAGATGGATCGGGTGCTGGGGATGGATCAGGTTTTTCTATGGGTTCTTGATGCTTTGATGATAGAGTCACTCATTTTTTATGTCCTTGTATCACATTTCATGATGTTTTATTGATCAGAACACTTGATGTATCACTTTCATGACATTTGTATCTTGATATACTGATGTACTAGATCATTTGATGAACACTTATATGATGATATACTTCCTTGATTTTCTTGATGTGTTTATGAGATTATCTTTATATGCATCTATATGGTGTTTATGATGCATTTACTTGTGATTATGCTATGGATGCAATGTATCTTATTTTATGATATAGATAGATGAATGCATTGATGTATGGATTTATGATGTACTCTTCTCTATTTTTCAATGTATGGATGCAAATTATTTTATGGAGTATGGATATGAATGCCCCTATGTTTTTGGGTTTTTTAGATGTATGCAGTTCTATCTTTAATTACATGTATGCAAATGATGTATGAGTAATGATCCTTTTTATCTTTTTCTCTGATATATGGATAATGAATAATGATTAATGCTATGCATGAATGCAAAAGATAATCTCACGTGTTGATTGAAATCAAGGATAAGCCGTTTGAATTGAACCCTCCATTTCTTTTCCCCCCTTGCAAATTAAGTTAAGAAAGGCAAAATAGTATATACAATGCACTTAATCTAAGATGAATGCAGCTAACTGTCATTATTCAAAATTTGGAGCCTATAATCATCATTGAGCATTTTTGGAATCCCATTTTAGTACAACCATCACTAGTTCAACTATGATGATATGAATACTTTTTGCACCTCTTTATTTTCTTTCCCATCTCTCTTTGGTATGACTATCACTAATTGAAGCCAATCATGAGAGTGTGAATACCAATTTTGTCAGATTCTATGTTGCAAGTGGATGTTGGTATTATGATATTGAAGATAAAAATAGCCAAGGTATCCGTTTGCGTAAACAAGCAGAAATCTCATTTTTATCCTATGTACCAATCCTCGATGATTCTTTGATGATCATGTCCTTAGACAAATAATACATGATTTAAAACTTTGATTTTAAGATAGTCATTCAGAAATCCAGAAAAATATCATCCTTTCATCATTTCTTATCTAGTCTAAAACTTTCATCGATTCGCTAGAAAGACATGATTTCATCAATTTGAGTTAACACTTAAAAAAAAATTTGCAATGTTTTTCAAATCCATATGCCAAGTGTAGTTCCATACATTTCATTTTTTTTAATCCTGATAAAGATAAGGTCATTTCAGTTCTTGGATCAAATTTTGTGTTTTAGTCTCAAATTGGCTTAGGATGTAGATTTGATTAAGTGTTCTTCTTTCGAGTGTGATGAGTTGATTCTTTGATTGAATAAAGCTTGCTTTGATGAATCATTTCTCCCCTTGAGTAGATTGCCCCCAATTTGAGATAATTTCAATTGTGGAACTTAGGACAATTTTTTGATTAAGTGATCAAAATCTTGAGGTACTCGCAAATGCAACTGTGGGGTTTTATTATGTAATATATACAAATGCTAGTGAATGCAATACTTACAAGGTGACCTTCTAAGTATGTGACTAACTTGGACTTTCAATGGTGCATGTTTACCAGGTTTTCACCGATTGAATAGATCTAGCTCTTTTTTTTGTTTTTAAAGCTTTTTCTCTTTTTTTGCTACCAAGGTGCCTATTTGCTAGGTTTTCACCAAGGCACTTTTCTTCTTTTTTGATTTTTTTGTATTTTTCTCTTTTTACATCGTATATGAATGTTTTTGCTTTCTTCATGCTCACTTTTCCACTATTTTTTATCTTTTCTGCTTTTCAAATGTTTTTGGTATTTTCAAGATCTCTTTTCACTATGTACAATAAATATGATGCTCCTTCATCTGATACTCTTTATACTCTTTCATCTACCTCATGTATAGAACCTCTTGATATGTATGCTATTAATAGGCTCTTGCAACTCTTCACCGTCACAATCTACTAGTTTGTAGCTGCCGGTCCCAAAATTTTCAACAATTAGAAATGGTCCTAACCAGTTTGCTTCCCATTTTCCTTTCTTTTCTCATTTTGATTGGTTCTTTGGATTTTCTCGCAACACTAGGTCACCTATTTGGAATGTTCTTGGCTTGATGTACTTATTGTACACCCTTGACATCCTATTCTAGTACACCTTCAATTGATCAAATGCTTTTTTCTATGTTTCATCCAAGAGTTCTAGTTCTTGCAACCTCACAACCCTATAGTCTTCTTCATTTATCAAACCATGCATAGATATCCTCAAAGATGGAAGTTCTACCTCTAGAGGCAAAACCACTTCTATTAAAAAGACTAATGAAAAAGGTGTAGCCCCTATTGGTGTTCTTATGCTTGTTCTATAAGCCCATAAGGTCGGGTTTATTTTAATGTGCTAATCTTTTCCTGAGTTATCCACTGTTCTCTTCAAAATTTTCAAAATGTTTTTATTTGTTGCCTCAGCTTGTCCATTACCTTGAGGGTAATAGATTGAAGATAAACAATATCTAACAATAATATGATTGAGGATAAACAAAGAAATTTGGTTTCCTATTACAGTTGATAGGGGTACAGCTTCCACCCACTTATTAAAGTACTTATTTGCCGTGATGATGAATTTGTGACCATTCGAAGATGGTGGATAAATCATATCTATTAGGTCTAGACCCCATTGATAGAATGGCCAAGGTGTTGTCATTGGATGAAGCTCTTGTGCAGGTGCATGTATCAATTTTCCATGGAATTGACACTTTCTACAAGTTTTTGCAAAGTTACAAGCGTCTTTCTCCATCGTAGGCCAAAAATACCCTATCCTAAGAAGTTTCTTAACTAAGTTCAATCTATTTGAGTGTGATCCACAAATTCCTTCATGGATTTCTCGTAAGGCTAAGCTTGATTCTTCCTCTTCTAAACATCTAAGGAGCATTCCATCTAGACTTTTTTGATACAATGTTTCGTAAATTATGGTGTATCGAGCGGCTTGGCGAATGAAGCTTTTCTTTTGATTCTTGGTTTGGTCTATAGGAAGGATTTGATCTTTCAAGTAAGTATAAATTGGTCCATACCAAGGTGATTCATTTGTAGTTAGCAAGAAAATGGTGTAAGGGTGGGTAGGGTCAAACGTGGTTTGATCCACTTCTTCTACCAAGAACCCATATCTAGCACTCTGATCAGGCATCTACAGAAGTGAAGCCAAAGTCACCATTGTGTCCGCTGCTTTGTTCTTTTCTCTTGGCACTTGTTCAAATGTGATAAGTATGAAATAATTTTTAAGATTGTCCACCATGTTTTTGTAGGGTATCAATTTGTCATCTTTCGTTAAATATTCTTCATTGACTTGATTTATGACTAATTGTGAATCTCCATAAACCTTTAGTTCTGTTACTTTCCACTCTAATGCCAGCTTGATTCCAATAACCAAGGCTTCATATTCTGCTATATTGTTTGTGCATGGGAATAGCAATTTATAAGACTTAGGGATAGTAGAGCCTTGAGGAGTGATGAGAAGTATCCCTACTCCTGATCCATGATGAGTGTAAGAACCATCAAAATAAAGTTGCCATGTTTTTGCCTCAACATTCACAATCTCTGAATTCGGGAATTCCACTTGTATAGGATGATCATCTTGAAGTGGTGCTTCTGCTAACTAGTTAGTAATAACTTGTCCTTTGATTGATTTTTCATCAACATATTCTATGTCGAATTCACTTAGTATCATTACCCACTTTGCTAGCCTTCCATGCAATGTTGTTTTACTAAGCAGATACTTTAATGGGTCAATTTTGGTAATGAGCCTTATCTTGTGGGCTAGCATATAATGGCATAATTTTTGGGAAGCAAAAAATACAGCCAAGCATGCCCTTTCCATAAATGTATAATTCAGCTCATATTTTACTAAGGTTCTACTTATGTAGTAAATTGCCTTTTCTTTTCCTGTTTCATCCTCTTGTGCTAAAAGTGCCCCCAATGAATTCTCTATCACTGAAATGTATAGGATCAAGGGATTGCCTCTGATAGGTGGCATCAGGATTGGTGGATTCATGAGATATTTCTTCAATAGATTAAAGGCTTCTTCACATTTTTCATCCCATTTGAAAATTGTATCTTTATGCAAAAGTTGGGTAAAATTATGACATTTTTCTGCTAATTGGGAGATAAATCTCCTAATTGATTGGATCCTTCCTTGTAAAGATCTCATCTAACTAATGTTTTTAGGTGCTTCCATTTCCATTATAGCCTTCACTTTAGCAGGATTCACCTCTATCCCTTTTCTCAGTACAATATAGCCTAGTAGCTTGTCAGATTGGACTCCAAATGCACATTTTTTTGGGTTAAGTCTCACTTTGAATTCTTCTAGCCTTTCAAAAAAAATTGCCAAAATTGGTAGATGCTCTTTTCTTGAATGTGATTTAGCTAATATTTCATCCACATAATCCTCCATGAACTTATGCATCATATCATGAAATATTGTAGTCATTGCTCTTTGATAGGTCGCTTCTGCATTCTTTAACCCAAATGGCATGACATTCCAGCAAAAAGTACCCCATGCACATGTAAAGGTTTTCTTATCTTGGTCTTCTAGTGCTATCTTTCTCTGGTTATATCTACTAAATCCACCCATGAGTGAGAACATGGAGTGTCCTGTTGTTAAATCCACAATGGCATCAATGCTTGGAAGTGAGAAATCGTCCTTAGGACATCCCAAGTTTAAGTCTCTAAAGTGTGTGCAGATTCTGATGGATTTGTCTACTTTTGATATGGGCACTATATTTGAGATCCATTGTGCATAATCAATGGCCCTTATAAATCCCACCTTCAATATTTTTTCTAACTCCACTTTGACAAGTAGTGCTATATGAGGATGCATCTTCCTTAGCTTTTTCTTAACAGGTTTGGCTCCTTCCTTGATATTTAGATGATGCATTATCAAATTTGGGTCTAAACCTGACACATCATCATAAGATCATGTGAATTTAACTTGTCTTTCCTTAAAGAACTTGATGAATTCTATTCTTTCTTCACTAGATAGGGATGTTGCTAGGTGGATGATATTTGGTTCTGTTTATGACCTAATATTTATCTTTTTTGTTGGCTCAATTAAGATCGGAGATATTTCTTCATAATGTTCTAGTAGAGCATCCAAACTCCCTTCCTTAGGTGCCTCAGTTGGTTTTTCACCTTTGGAAACATCCTTTATTTCTTTATTTTTTTCTTGATCTAATGTTGCCACAACATGGTTTTCAACATTCGATTTTTTTTCTTTTCTATTTTTTTCATTTTTTCTCGGATTGAAAGTTTGGATGCTCCCTTTGATTATTTCTTCTTGATATTCTCTGATAGAAGAGGGTTCAACCATGTTAAGGTATTGCGACACCATGTTGTCATTTAAGAAAATTGGCAAGGTAGTTGGTTCAATGGCATTCCATTCAATTAAGTCCGTGCGAATGAGAGTCAATGGGTCAACACTTGGGTTTGTTTCAATTGGATTTAGGGTGTATATCTCATTATTGGAGGGTTCATACATTGTATCTTTAAAATATTGAACATGGGCTTCCTCTAAATGCTCTAAAGAAGAAGGATCAAAGTCCTCCTCACTAGACTCCTCTAGGGTTTCTATTGGATAAAAATCATGTGGATTAAACCTAACATTCGATTCTTCCATAGTAGGTCTCCATGAAGGAATGTATGGTTCACCTACCCATTGATTAATCTCTATTTCTATGCTCAGAACATCATTTAGGATCACTTGACTAGAACTAGATGCTTGATTTGAACTTGATTCTGTTATTGGTCCTTTATCTTTGGTAGAAGCATAAGTATGAATGACATCAATACCCTTATCTTGACATGAATCATATGATAAAGTCTCTCATTCCCATTTATTAGAATCATCATCACTATTAGATTATAATTGTAATATTTGATCATGAAGTTTGGGATAATGTTTTTGAGTGTATCCTTCTTCAAGATACCCTAATCCTGCTTTCTCTTTGCAATCTCGCCATGTTGATTCTATGGGTTCAATGAGCCCTTCATTCTTCATGCCCAAAGGTCCTTGACCTTTGTACCCCATCTTTTGCATTATTGCAAACCCTTTCCCATATTGATGTGTGGGAATGGTTATATTTTGGATATGTTTGATGTGGGCACTTGATTCTTCATCTTTGTAAAACCAGTTTAGGATTTCATTGTCTTCTTCATCCATGGCGGATGATGTAATTTCCCTCACAAAGTTATCATTATATCTATGAGGTAGATTTGGAGGTTTTCCAAAGGACTTGGGTGATAAAGGTAGGTCCATCATAGATAAGGAGTATTTGCCTACTCCTTTTCGCTTGATCTTACATTGCTTATCAAAAAAATTCATCATTTGGTCCATCTTTTGATAATGGGCCTCTTTAGTGTTCACTTGGATAGCTTTAGTAGGGTCTTCTTTTTGTTCTTTAATAATGTTATCCTCATTAACCTTCTCTTTTCCTTTAGTCGATGTAGTTTGGTTAATGAGTTTTGGTGTGTCTTCAATAACAACTTCTTCTTCCATCTTTTCATTTCCTTTCAACAAAGGGATGTCCTTAGAACTTTGACCTTGCTCCATTTGATTAGGTATGGACCCTTCAACATTGTGTGGAACCAAGGATTCATTGATAGGCTTGACATTATTACAATATTGGAATGGGTTCAAATCCCCACTTACCATGATCTCTTGCCCTAGATATGGGAATTTTAGGCATTGATGATAAGTTGAAGGAACGGCTTGCATTTCATGGATCCATGGCCTTCCTAACAAGATATTGTAAGTCAACTTTAAGTCCAACACTTAACATATGGTCTCTTTTTGCATGGGACCAACTCTAATGGGTAATACTATGACTCCTTTTGAGGCTCTTTCTTCATCATCGTAGGCTTTTATGGTGATCTTTTTCTTAGGGTCAATAGCCTCCTTAGAAAATCCTAGGGCTTTCACCAAGTTAAGGGTAAAAATGTTTAGGCTGGCTCCTCCATCTATAAGGACTCTTTTTACCCTATGCTTATGGATCAACACTTCTATATGTAAGGGTAGATTTTGGGGGTGATTAAGGGACATGTCATCTTGTTTGGAAAATGATAGGCAATGGGGTGCAATTAGGTGCCCTACCGTACTTTGGAATTTTTCTACCTCCAAATTTAGAGGCACATTTGTTTTCAACAAGGCTTTCTCCAAGATATCCTTATGAATTGGTGATAATTTGAGCAGCTTAAGGATAGAGATTTGAGTGGGAGTTCTTTGTAATTGATCAACCAAGTTATATTGTTTTGATGATGATGTTGAAGCTTGGTTTGATAACACAATCTTTGGAGCATTGGTAGGTAGGATAATTTTTTATGCTTGCCCCCTAGTGACAACATTTGATGATACTTCCCTTGACTTATCTTTCACTATGATAACATTTATGGTTTGATCCCCTTCTCTTATAGTATTTATCATGTTATCATAGGTATGAGTAAAGTTCACTTTCTCATTGCCCTTTTTTTTATTTTGATTAGCATTAGATGACTCACCCTTCTCATGATTCAAAAAGGGGTTCTTGAAGGCCATGTGATCTCCATTATTTTGAGGTCCTTCAATTTGAATAGTTCCCTTGTCAATCAAATCTTGCACCAAGTGTTTTAACCTCATGCATTCATTTGTTGGGTGACCTCTATTTCGATGATATTCATAGTGATGGGCCTCATTCCACCAATAAGGTTTAACTACAGGTTCATAATCTTTCATATCGGGTAATGTGATGACATTATTGGTAAGCAAGGTCCTTAATACATTCTCCAAAGGTTCACCTAAGTAGGTGAATTTCTTTTTGTTATAATTGGAGTAGGAGGATTTTGATTTGTCTCCTTTAGCATTATTGTTGGAAGTGTTGGAATTGTTATTGGAATTATTGGAATTATATGGAGCTTTGTTTGATTGATTAACATTATTTGAAGAATTAGCTCCTTATGGTAGGATAAAAGGGGTTGACTTCAAGTTGTGGGCCTCCACACTCCATCATTCACAAGGTTTTTATTGTTATTCTTTGTCCATGATTTAGATTTATCATTGTTGTTGTTGGACCCTTGATTATTGAAATACTTAGGCACATAATTATTGTTATTGTTGTTATTGTTGTTGTTGTTGTTGTTGGATTTTTTATCTTTAAATAATTTAATTTCACCTCTCTTGACCAAAACATCTTCAATCTTGATCCCATTTTCGATGAGTTTTTCAAATGTTGGGGGACATTGAAGTTGTAATCTATAATTCATTTCCGTGGTCAAATTGTTGGTAAAAATTTCCATCTTCTCTTTCTCGGGGATACTTCATGGATACCTTGTGAAAATGGTCCTCCACCTTTGTAGGAATCCTTGGAAGGACTCTCCATCTTTCTGTTTTGTATCACACAACTTGAGCATTGTGATTTCATGCTCAATGTAATAAGAGTAATGGGTTACAAACTTGGAGGCTAGCTCCTCAAAGGTCTTTATTCCTAGGGTTAGTTTTGAGAACCACTCCATTGCTGAACCTCCTAAGATCCTAGGAAAGAGTCTCATTAGATATGTATCATTGTGCATGAACTCTATGCTTAGGGTGCAAAACTCTCTTAAATGATCATGTGGGTCTATTTTACCCATGTACTTATCGTATTTAGGAAAAATGGTATTGAAGGGAAAAGATACCATAGCCAAGCTTTTGTCAAAATGAAAAGGACACAAAGCTTCAATGGAAAAGGCCTTAGGTTCAGCTACCTTCTTCATGGTATCAATTTGTTCTTGGAAGGCCTTGATCTGCCTATTCATAACATTCATGGGGTTATCTTGCTGTTGGTCTTTCTTGAGTTGATCAATATCAAAAGTTCTCCTTATCCTTATCTATCCATTTCTCCATAACCTCTAGGAAGTCTAGGTCTTTGGGAGCTTTCTCAACCCTTTCCTCAAGTGTTTCTTTGGGATTATGATTGGCATTGTTGATATTGTGATTATGATATGTCGAATTTCTATCCATCTCTCCAAGTCTTGGTTCAAATAGGTTTGGAAAAATTTCTTCTTGATTAGGGTCCTTGAAAATACTTTGGTATTCAACTTCTTGCCCTTGGTTTGCAAAAATAGTGATATCTCTTGGTAATGATACCCTATATGTGTGGGACCGCATGGAAACTGGCATCCAATAAGGGTTTGATTTGAAGTGATCCTTGATTTGAGAATTGTTGATTTTAAATTGAAGAGATTTAAAAATATAAGATGAATTTTCAATGAATATATCTCTCACTTGTTTATGTATTTCAAACACAAAAATCATGCATTCACTTGTCTCTTTTTACCCACTTAACATGAAATATTTGATTTGAAGAATGTTGTCATGGGTTTTGCACAAAAAGACACTTCAAGCACCTACCTAGCACAAGATTTGGTTCATAAACATGGCTCTAAAAGTTGGTCTTTCTATTTTATCAAGGATTTAATATTGATTCTGTTCAAATAGATCTTAAACTTTCATCCCCCAAGTATGTTAAGGGGCTTCCCACATGCATAAAGATATGATTTGGCACAATCTATGAGGACCACTAGAGGAAGTTCAAAAAATTTAAAATATGTTTTTCACACACCCCATTAAGGATGTATGCATTTCATTTTATAGTGGGTTGGATTCCCGCAGCAAAAGTGAGTGTATCCCACTTTGGGCTATCCCTCTCATCGGCCTCGTTAAGGAAAACTTGGGAGGTGAGCCCACTAATTCTCTAGCATGTTCATTCAAAGCAAGAAAAAATGGAATTAAGGTTAAGCTTTTGGGAATTTGGTTCACCGAAAGGTGAAGAGCATATCTCTAACTTTTCCTTTAGTTCCCAAACATAATTAGCAATGTTCAATTGATTTCACCCATTAACTATAGGGATTTAAGTATTTCTACTCTCTTCCATAAACAAGGGGCTTTGATTTTATGTGTTTCATTCCTTAATCCTTCTTAATTACTAGATTCTTGAAATGCACCAATGCCACAATTTAAGGGAACATATTGACTAGTTGAGGCTTACCTTTTTCTTGTAGCTAACCAAAGATAGGGGCATTTTTGAGTGATTTCATTGTTTTTATCCTTACCTTGGCAATAGATCCTTCCAAATGTGCTTTTCCACCAGCAAGTTAGTCAACACCAACAATCACAATGAGGGGAAACCAAATCGAAATTGATGAAGGAAAGAATTATGTATTGAACCTTAAGCACCTTATTTGAAAATTTTTAAGGAAAAACTTGAACTAAGGAGTAAAAATCTAATTAAGAGAAACAAATTTTGTTTTGTAAGCTTCAATAATTGCAAGATAGTTTTGATATAGCTGGTTTTCCTCCTCTTGTGATGTCTCAAGAATAGCCTTGATGTGTGCAACGTTTTCCTTCTTGATCCTCTTAGCCAATGCCTTTTCTTCTTGATTAGACCTTCTTTCTGGCTTTTGGACCTTTATGTGCCTACTCATTTATAGTCAAAATATACAAACAAAGAGTTAGACAATTGAATTGATCAATCTGACAGAAAATTAAGACAACAAACAGAAAGTGACATTGTCCAGCTAATACGTGAGATCAAATTGTTAGCAGGCATAACTTTAATGAAAGCAAGCATCACTTTCCAGTGATACAGGCGACACTGAAAGTTAATCAAGAATGAACAATTTATTGCTAAGCGTAAACAATATTGAAAATTGTGTAAAATGATTTGTCTTAAGCGACAATTTAAAAATACTAAGTGTAAAATAGCAGATACTACACGTGGTTGTTTCTGTAAAGTGCTTAGCAAAGGTGTGTCACAGGCAATGATAAATAGTGGATAGGTGACACTTCTTAAGTCACAGGCGTGACTTTACACGCAAAGGCTGAACAATTTATCTCATAGGCGTGAGTGTCTATCTCGCAGGTGACTAGAAAGAATTTAAGATCGGAGAGAAGTGATCAACCAGGCGTGAGTTATCAGCTAGTAGGTGTTAGAACAGTGATCTCAAGTGTCATCAGAATGACTGTAGGCATGACTGAATCATTTGTAAGCGTGACTTCACCTATTTTCTGCAAAAAATTCATGGAAAAGTGAAAATACAAGCACACAAAATATGATGAAAATGATTAAAAAAATGATGAAATGAGGCTTAGAGCCCCACGGTGGGTGCCATTTTGTATACTAGGGAAAGTATCTTCATAGAATTAAGGTTAATCATCAATAAATGAATGAAATAGTAACTAAATTAAACCACAATAGAGCAACTATTTATCAAATTAATGATCAATTGAGCATCCTATGGCTCTCTAACTAAGAATGTTAATGCAAAGCTCTCAGCAAGCTCCCATTAATGACAGTCCTAGAATGAGAATGATAAGATAAACAAATTAAAGATAACAATTATATCAAATTAAATGCTAATTAAGCTCTCAAATGCCTTTCTAAACTCAAATTGCAAGAGGTTCAATGCAATTCTCAGATGTGTGGTTGATAATAATGAAGGAATTTGGTTTTCCTTTTATAGATTTTCCAATGGTAGGGGGTGTAGTTGTGTTTGACCATGATTAAACCTTGGTTGAGTCTTTGGTTCCACCCTTTGAAGACAATGAAAAGTTTTTGTCCTCAAAGCTTGGGACAAGTAGACAAGATCAATGGACAAGATTCTCTTTCACTTTGAGTGATTGAGATTGAATTTGGCTTGATCCATGTGAATGCCTTTCCTTAAATCTCATTGGTTGATTGAATTTCCTCTCCTTTTGGGTTTTTGAAATTAATTAAGATTTATTAATTGATTTAATTGATTTATTTTAGCCATGTACCCCTTGAATGGGTTGAATTTAATTTAATCCAAGACTATACAATTAATTGATTAAATTGCACTTTGATTTGACTGCACTTGATTAAAATGCTCTCAATTTTGATTGATCTAGAATTAAGACTTGATTTTAATTTTGATTGGCTAATTATGCATTGTGAATCAATTGATTCAATTATGTCCTTGATTTTCTTTGATTTGACTTGATTTGATTTGATTTGATCTTTGTCTATTTTTAGGTGATTACAGAGATAGTAGATGACAAGGACAAGGTGTTCTTGGTTGCTTTCAAATCCATGAACAAGGATAGCGTGGAACACATACCTTATTATCATGGTAGTTTTAATGGAGAAGAATTGTTGGATTGGTTAGAAGCCATTGATAACCAATTTGATTACAAGGAAGTGGCAGAGGAAAAGAAAGTTAGTTATGCTAAAGCAAGGCTTAAAGGATCTGCATTGGTGTGGTGGAACATGATGCAGGATGGCAGAATAGCCAATAGGAAGAAGAAGATAGTTTCATGGGAGAGAATGAAAACTAGGTTGAGGGCTCAATTCTTGCCTACTGATTATGAAATCCAAATGTAACAAAGGCTGCAGAACCTAAGACAAAAGGAGATGACAGTGAATGCTTATACTGAGGAGTTCCATAAGCTAAGCCTAAGGGCTAGAAGACAAGAAGATGAAATGGAGAAAGTGGCAAGGTATCTTAATGGATTAATACAAGGGATACAAGATGAGATTAGCATGTTGGAAATTGAAAGTATGCATAAGTGTTTTCATTTATCTTTGAGGGTAGAGGATAAGGCTAGAAGGAGGAATGATTTCCAACAAAGAGGAAGAGGGGGAAACAATAACAGGGCTTTCAGAGGTAGGAACAATTATGGAAGGGGACAGAGTCCTAATAGACAAGAAGAAAACTAGTCTAATGATAATAGTGGTGGCAGTCAATTTAGAGGATCTTTTCAAAGAGGAGGATACAAAGGAAGAGGACCTCCTAGAGGAAGATTTCAATCACAAGACAGAGAAAATTTAGTCTTCACTGGTAGGTGCTACAATTGTAACAAAGTGGGACACACCATGGGTAGGTGTCCTGCTAAAAGTTATTCATCTTCAATGGGGGAAAGAAGGAATCAATTGGTGCATGAGGATGACACATAAAGTGTCACTTCTCCCATTTCCAAGGTAGGGCTAGTAGTGGATGGAGAGAACCTAATGTTAAGAAGGACTTTGCTGAAAGTTCCTAGTTCCATACATCCACCATAAAGGAAGAGCTCATTCAAGACAACTTGTAAGTCTCATGGAAAGATATGCAAGGTGATAGTGGACTCTAGATCCACTGAGAACATTGTGTCTATAGAGATGGTTGACAAACTAAAATTAAGGAGCATACCTCATACCACACCTTATAAAGTTTCTTGGTTGAACAAGGGACAACAGATAGTGGTTGATGAACAAACCTTGGTAGAGTTTGAGATTGGTGAGTATAAGGACAAGGTCCTATGTAACATATTGCCCATGGATGCATGTCACCTACTACTAGGACATCCATGGAAATTTTATGTGAAGCCCATACATGATGGTGAGAAGAATAGATACCTAATCACCAAGCAAGGAAAAAAGTTTCAAATGGATCCATTGCAAGAAGCTAGTGATGAGAAGAAAGTAGGAGCTAGTGCTATGCTTTTGAGTGGGAAAGATTTCCTAAAGGTTATGAAGAAGCAAAAGGAAATCTATTGTGTAGTGGTAGTAAAGCCAAAAGAGGAGGCTAAAGAGAAGGCTACTTATACCTTTGGAGGTACAAGCATTGTTGGATAAGTACCATGACATAGTAGACAATGGGTTACCAAGTGCACTTCCACCCATGAGAGAGATAAGTCATCAAATAGACCTTATTCCTGGAGAAAACTTACCAAACAAAGCAACATATAAGATGACACCTAGGCAAAATGCAGAGATAGCCAAGCAAATTCAAGATTTTTTAGATAAGGGGTTGATAAGGAAGAGGTTAAGCCCTTGTGTTGTACCTACTATCCTAGCACCAAATAAAGGGGGTACATGGAGGATGTGCACTAATTCAAGGGCCATCAACAAGATCACCATAAGGTACAAGTTTCCAATGCCAAGGATTGAAGACTTGTTAGACAACTTGGGAGGTTCATGCTACTTTTCTAAGGTGGATTTGAAGTTAGGCTGCCATCAAATTAGAGTTAGGCCTGGTGATGAATGGAAGATAGCCTTCAAGACAAATGAAGGGTTGTATGAATGGCTTGTGGTGCCATTTGGTCTCACCAATGCTCCTAGTACATTCATGAGGCTCATGAATGAAGTGTTGGCAGATTTCATAGGTAAATTTGTTATATTTTATCTTGATGACATATTGATTTTTAGTAGGTGTAAGGAGGATCACATGGAGCATTCAGAGCAGGTCTTAAGGAGGCTACATAAGGAGAAGTTAATGATCAATTAGGATAAGTGTGAGTTCTTAAAAACTAAATTAGTTTACCTTGGTTTTGTGGTTTCTAATGGCTGCATGAAGATGGATCCTGATAAAGTTAAGGCAATCTTGGATTGGCCTACACCTAAGTCCATAGGTGATGTTAGAATTTTTCATGGTTTGGTATCATATTATAGAAAGTTTTTGAGGAATTTTAGTCATGTGTGTGCAACTATCTTCAACACCATTAAAGGTGGAATAAAATGCCAATTCAAATGGACTGAGGTAGCTAATAAAGGGTTTGAAATGTTGAAGAAAAGGATTGCAGATTTACCTACCTTGAGGTTTCCTGATTTCAATCAGTTGTTTGTGGTTGAGTGTGATGCTAGCAAGCTAGCCATTGGAGCATTGCTAAGCCAAGAAGGACACCCTGTGGCATTCTTCTCTGAGAATTTGAATGAAGCTAAGAAAAATTACTCCACCTATGATTTAGATTTGTATGCTATAGTGCAAGCACTCAAAAAGTGGAGACATTATCTCCTACCAAAAGAGTTTGTGGTCTATACCGACAATCATGCCCTTAGCTTCTTGAATGGGCAAGACAAGTTGAATCAAAGACACCTTAAATGGGTTGAGTCTTTCCAAGCTTTCACCTTTGTGATCAAGCATAAAAAGGGGGTGAGTAATAAAGTTGTTGATGCTCTTACTAGAAGAGTGTTGACTATTTAGTAAATTCAGTTACAAAGTGTAAAGATGGAAGATTTGCAGGGTCTCTATAAGGAGGATAAAGACTTCAAGGATGCTTATGAAGCATGTTTCAAGTTTATGCAGGGATTCAAAGTGGATTTCAGGGATTTTGGGTTACAGGAAGGCCTATTATTTAAAGGTCACCTTTTATGTATTCCTTAATGTTCAATGAGGGACAACATTGTGAAGGAGAAGCACCAAGGAAGTTTGGGAGGCCACTTTGGAGTGGAAAAAATTTTAGAGCAGGTTAATAGGCACTATTATTGGCCTAAGATGCAAATAGATGTCAAGAGATTTGTGGAGCAATATCAGGTCTGTCAGAGGGATAAAGGACAGAGTAGCAATAGTGGATTATACCAACCTTTATCCATACCTCAAAGGCCTTGGGAGTGCTTGAGTATGGACTTTGTCTTGGGTTTGCCAAAGACATCTAGAGGCCATGACAGTGTATTTGTGGTAGTTGACCATTTTAGCAAGATGGCACACTTCATAACATGCAAGCAAACCAATGATGCATCACAGATTCTAGGACTATTTTTCAAGGACATAGTTAGGATCCATGGCTTACCATTAAACATAGTAAGTGACCGGGATAGCAAGTTTGTGGGCCACTTTTGGAGGACCCTATGGAAGATCCTAGGTACCAATTTTTCATTATCCTTAGCCTACCATCCATAATCTAATGCTCAAATAGAGGTAGTGAACAGGTCACTTGGGAATTTGTTGAGGTGTTTGACAAAGCAGCATGGCCAGTCACGGGATCATATCATTGGGCAAGAAGAATTTGCCTACAATGACTCCATCAATAGGAGGATAGGTAAGAGCCTCTTTGAGATAGTCTATAGGACTCATCCTAGCAGAATCTTAGAGTTGAGGGATCTACATTTGTAGGATAGAAGAAGTGCTCAAGGAGAGACATTTGCAAAGCAAATGAAGGAGCTGCATGAACAGGTCAAGAAGAATTTACAAAAATAGGGAGAGAAGTACAAGGAAAAGGCAGATCAGACAAGGAGAGATTTGCAATTCAAAGTTGGGGATCTAGTCCTTGCCTATCTTAGGAAGGAGAGATTACCTAAAGGATAACCTACCAAGCTACTTATGAAGAAGATAGGACCTCTAAAGATTTTGCACAAGTATGGTAACAATGCCTATGAAGTGGAGTTGACACCTAATTTGAGCATCTCACCCATCTTCAATGTGTGTGATCTCTATCCTTACAAAGGCACGGCTATAGCTACATCTCCATCTGCATTCTCAAATTTGGGATATGTTGAATGGGTTAAGGAATATCCAAGCCCAATCCCACTGAAGTTGGAGAGTATCTTGGATACTAAGATTATCAAGAAGACAAGGAAAGGTACTTACAAGGAGCACCTTGTTAAATGGTAGGCGTTACCTGATGCTGAAGCCATTTGGATGCTAGAGCTAGAAATTTTACAGCATGGGGTCACCATTGAAGATCTCCTAACTCAAGGGACTTGAGTTATTTGTCCCAGGGGAGTATGGTGTAGGGAACCTCCCACCATGATTGAGTTATGAGTGTTTAGAGGTCTTAGGGGTTTGTGAGAGTTTGATTAGGAGTTGTAATAAAGATCCATCGGATGGATCCTTTCATTTGATTGTAAGAGCCAAATGATCTCAAGGAAGATTAGTGGTCTATTTGGTCTAAATGGCCTGAGAAGTCTCTAGGTGTTGGATTCTGATGGAAATGGCCTAAATAAGGTCTTAATTCATTTTTTTAGGACTTAGGAGTAATTCCTAGTCTTTGGATAGGTCTAGTAGGCCAAATGAGACCTTGGGCAAAAAGTTGCTAAGCAACTTTGCAAAGTTGCTCGAGCAACTTTTGCAACTTTTTGTAAAGTTGCTCAAATGGTGGTTATGTTGGTTATAACCACTCATGCTCCATATATGAGAATGAGAATGAGGATGAAATATTTTTAAGGTTAATGAATCTTTGATTTGAATTTCATAATTTAGATCTTTCTGTACGGACGCCATGTATTGATTGTGTATTGTTTGTAGGGTTTCACTATGAGTTGTACGACCTGTAAGGATTGGTTGGAGAGATCCAAATCCATGGAGGTTTATTTTGGTGTTTAATCTTCCTTCTGTATTGATTCTTTTGGTTAAATATTAAGGGAGAGTGATTTGGCAAGCTTTCCAAGCCATTGGTCTGTAAAACTCATTTGCAAAGCCACCATGCTTGGAAGAGCTCTAACCTGAACATCCACTGGTGGAAATGTCTGAAACCATGGGGGATGTTAGGTTAGAGTTTTTATTTGTATATTTTGTTTCCATTTATGTTGTTTCATCAAAGTTTCAAGGCCAAATTAGAAGCCCTATGGCTGACTGTTGAAGACAGGTGAGCCAGGATAGGGAATAGAAGATACTTACACATGCACCCATGACGTTGGGAAAGGAACTTAGATGAATTGGTGGAAATATCTAAGAGTCTCCTAAAGGATTATAGAGTTTTTGGAATTATTTTGGAAGTTTGGTGACCAATTTGGTGGTCTTTTGTGCAGACTGGTCCAAAGGCCTAATTAATAGGCTTAAATCTAGGGCATGTTAGTTTATAGGGTTGTGGGTGTAGCCAAAATCTTAAAATTAGGATTTGGAAGGGGATGATAGATGCCTTGATTATTTTCAAGGTATTATGTGAGGTTGTTTGGGGTTTTTGGAAGCTAGAGACCAAAAATAGAGAAAATAGGCCTAATAGGATTAGAGCCAATTAGGCCTCCTAATGAATTTGATGTTTATGACTTGGTAATGAATCCAGAAGTGTATGGGTGGGTTCTAAATATTGTTAAAGGGTTATGAAACTAGTTGAAAGGTAGAATGAATATTGGAAAGATCCTAAGCAGAGGTTTGTGGTTCTAAAGGGGTAGTCCTTGTGTAGGAACCTAGTGGATTGAAGGCCTAAATTGGTCTTGAAGGAAGTGTAACTTCTAAATACCAACTATACCTTAGAGGAGAAGTTGGAAAAGGATCTAGGAGATCCAAAGTAGTGAAGAATACACTCTAAAATAATCATTGGATGATTAGAGAAGGTTAGGAACCTTGGAAAAAAGACTAGGAACCAATCCCTCTACATCAATAACCACTCCTAGTTGATGTATCTCCTAGATCTCTAAGCTCGTGGATTCCTCTTGGATGAATCTCATAGACCACTTCAAAGGGAATTTTTTCAGTGGTTCTATTTATGGTCTCATTATCCTATTAATAACCTCAGTTTGTCCATCTGTTTGGGGATGGTATGCAAACCCAAAATAAAGGTTGGTGCCAAGATTCTTCCATAAGGTCCTCAAAAAGTGACTCATGAAATTGGAGTCTCTTTTTGACACAATACTCAAAGGTAGACCATGTATCCATATTTCTTCTCTAAAAAACAAGTTAGAAATATGACATGCATCATGAGTGGTTTTGCATGGCACAAAATGGGTCATTTTGTTGAATCTATCTACAATCACAAATATACTATCTAAACCCTATTTTGTCTTGGGAAACCCTACAAAAAAATCCATACTAAGACACTCCCAAGGTCTATTAGGGATTGGAAGGGGTTGATACAACCTTGCATTTGATGAAGTTCCCTTAGCTTTCTGATAGACAATACAAGTTTCCACATACCTCTTGTTGTCTTTGTTCATCTTGGGCCAATAGTAGTACCTTTGAACCAATTCTAAGGTTTTTTGAACAAAAAAATGTCCACTAAGTGATCCATTATGCTTTTACTGGATTAGGTTCTCTCTCATTGAACCTCTAGACACACAAAGTTTTCCTCCCCTAAACAAAAGATCTTCTTAAAGAGTGTAATTAGAATAATCACTATGAAAATGATTTTGAAACTCTTTTCATACCTTATAAGTAGTTGAGAAGTCTTCATCCTCTGGGTAAATTTCCTTGAAATTGTTTATACAAATGCTCCTTAATTGTCTTTCTTGGACTATTAATAATCTCCTACTCAAAGCATCTGCCACTCTTTTTTTTTGTCCTTTCTTATGCCTGATTGTAAATGTGTAGGCTTGGATATACTCTACCCACTTCATATGTTTGTGGTTGAGCTTGTCTTGTGAGTTTAGAAATCTTAAATCCTGATTATCTATATATACTACAAACTCTTTCGGGAGGAGGTAATGCCTCCATTTTCTTATGGCTTGAACCAATGCATACAAATCCAAGTCATATGAGGAGTACTACTTTTTTTCATCACTTAACTTTTCACTATGGATGGCCATTGGTTTGTCTTCATGACTTAGGACTGCTCCTATAACAATATTGTTGGCATCACACTCAAGAGTGAATAGTTTCTCAAAAATAGCGAGTACTAAGATTGGTTGGGTAGCTATATTCCTCTTCAAGGTCTCAAAACCCTTGTTGGCTTTCTCATTCCACTGAAACTTAGCTTTCATGCCTCCTTTTATGGTGTCTATGATTGGTGCACATATCTTACTGAATTGCCTAATGAAATTCCTATAAAATTGTGCCAAACCATGGAATCTCCTTACCTCTGTAGAAGTCTTAGGTGTAGGCCAACTTATGATTGCATCCACTTTTCTAGCATCCATTTTAAAGTTCCCTTGTGATACAACAAAAATAAGGTACACCAACTCTTGTTTCATAAATTCACACTTGTCTAAATTGATGGTTAGTTTTTCTCATGCAACCTTTGTAACATAGCTTGTAAATGCATCAAATGATCTACCTTAGTCTTACTAAAAATTAGAATGTCATCTAGTTATACCACAACCCACTTACCTATGAAGTCCTTTAACACTTCATTCATTAGCCTCATGAAGGTGTTAGAGGAACTAGACAAGCCAAAGGGCATGACTAACCATTCATATATGCCTTTTGTGGTCTTGAAAATCATTTTCCACTCATCCCTCTCCTTGATTCTTATTTTGTGGTATCCACTTTTAAGGTCAATCTTTGAGAAATACTTGGCTCCTCTTGGGTAATCCATCAAGTTTTCTATTCCTGGGATTGGAAACCTATACCTTATTGATCTAAATTATTTTGTCAATTCAGAGGACAATACCGAAAGAAGAAACATTGGTATTGTAAATACACAATAAACAATTTTAAAAATTTTCTTCATTCATAATTCTAAGAATCTGGTACAATTTTTAGACAATCTCGTAAGTGAGATGGATGCTTGTTAATTGACCTACTTCAAAAAACTTGTAGATGAGTTATATGTCAAGTTCATAGAAGTTGGGCTATCTCATGAATGAGATGTGTGCCCTCAAACTCCATAAGAGTTGGGCTATCTCGTGAAGGAGATGTGTGCCCATAAACTTGTTGGGCAATCCCGTGGATGAGATGTATGCCCATGAACTCCATAAGATCTTATAGCAATCTTAGTAAACAAGATGTGTCTCCATTTCTTTCTTTTTTCCTCATTCGCTTTGAAATGAACTTCTTTATACATCTTCAAGGAAGCTGAAAGGTTGCACCTTCTACATCCTCAATAGAAATTGAATGGACAATTCAGAATTTGTAAAGTCATTACAATTGAATAGCAACAAGGATTAATATATATAATTTTAAAATAATTCCCCTTTAATTCTGATCATTCCTCCCCTCTTACAAGGCAATGGGCCGCATTGCCTTATCACCTTCCAAATGAAAAAAAATTGTGCCCAAGTCTTCTTCGCAAATCGAACTATTGACATTGTTGTTGGACAGGGAGAGATTCTTATTAGTCTCCTCCAACACCTTTTTATCCCCTTCTATCGTAATATGGCGAATGCACTGGTGAACCACATCGATCTCCCCTATGGAGAATAACTTGGAGAGTGATGAGAACTATATTGATCACTTGACCTGCTATATGTACGTCACCTTTCTAATCACGTACTCTTGTTGGTCTCACACCAAGGTACTTGCCAGGAGTAGGAGTCCTTCCCCTGCTTCCTTTTTACCTTCTCGACAGTAATAACATGACCTTCAAGAATAGAATGATGCAAATATTTAATGCAATGCTCTGCATCCTCTAAACTAGAAATAGTGACAAATCCAAATCCACAGGATTCCCTACTGCGCGGATCAACATCATGATGGCATTCAACACCCATTCTCTCTTTAGAGAAATGAAATTCAAGATACCTTTTTGTAATTCTTAATATTTTTGAGATATTAAGCCATTTGAATACAAGGATCCATTTTGGGAGTCGTGTAGATTATCGCGGCTCAACTAAGCTTAAGAGAAGACTCTGCCCACAATGCTCAACTCTTCCCATCTTTGGCCACGATGTCGCAGAGAATGTTGATGAGCTTCTCTTTGAGAGATGGCTCCAACAGATTTTTAATGCCTTCTTCTGAAAGTTTGTCATGATCTCCCCATTCAAAAGACACAGATATCTTGACTCTTCAACTTCTTCACCTTTTCAGATTCAAAGATAGTTGGAATGCTACCAGTAGGACCGGTGAAAAAGAATTGGAAACTCTTTGCAGTTGCTTGCCAATAATTTTTGGCCTTTCTTTGAAAGAGTCAAAATGTGGCCCAATTTGAGAAATAAAATCATCAACGCACTTCATACCTCTCGCACTGTTGAAACAGTTTCATAGTCATTTTATGCAGATACATCTTTTCTCGCACTCATTCATTCTGATAGCAAATTCTCTTCTCAAACTCGCGACCATTGAGGGAATGAACTGTGCAAAGTTGGTCTTATCAACAATGTTGCGGCTCTTGGGAGGCAGGGAGATTATTCCAATGGTTATTAAAATGCAAAGAAAATGTAGTGGCTCTACCGCTTCAACTTTTCCAATAACTATCAACCACTTTTGTTGATTATCTCCATATTAGGAAGATGAAGTTTCATGAAGGAGATAGTTGCAAATATTGAAGAGATATAACATGAAGAAATTGCTCATGCAAGATTTTTGTCATTGATGATCAAACTTGGCTCTGATACCACTGATCTGAATTATTTTGTCAATTCAGAGGACAATACCGAAAGAAGAAACATTGGTATTCTAAATACACAATAAACAATTTAAAAAAATTTCTTCATTCATAATTCTAAGAATCTGGTACAATTTTTGGACAATCTCGTAAGTGAGATGGATGCTTGTTAATTGACCTGCTTCGACAAACTCGTAGATGAGTTGTATGTCGAGTTCATAGAAGTTGGGCTATCCTGTGAATGAGATGTGTGCCCTCAAACTCCATAAGAGTTGGGCTATCTCGTGAATGAGATGTGTGCCCATAAACTTGTTGGGCAATCCCGTGGATGAGATGTATGCCCATGAACTCCATAAGATCTGATAGCAATCTCAGCAAACAAGATGTGTCTCCATTTCTTTCTTTTTTCCTCATTTTCTTTGAAATGAACTTCTTTATACATCTTCAAGGAAGCTGAAAGGTTGCACCTTCTACATCCTCAATAGAAATTGAATGGACAATTCAGAATTTGTAAAGTCATTATAATTGAATAGCAACAAGGATTAATATATATAATTTTAAAATAATGCCCCTTTAATTCTGATCACTTATGGTGATCCTATTAATGACCCTAGAATATGTACACAACCTCCAAGTACCTCCTTTCTTTGGGGCTAGGATAGTGGGGACTGCACAAGGACTTATACTTTTCCTTATTATGCCTTGGTCAAGTAATTCTTGTATCTTCTTGGCATTTTCCTCATTTTTTTGTGGGGTCATCTTGTAGGAAGATTTGTTGGGAAAGGATGCTCCTGGTATGAAATATATTTGATGGATTATGGCTCTTTTAGGTGGTAGGGTGGCAGGTTGTCCATCACTAATTATCTCCTTATACTGTCCCAACAACTCCTAAACTTCTATGGGTAAATCTGGCTTCTTCTCCTCTTTCTCATCTTTAGGCTTCAATACTAAAGCATATCTCACTCCTTAACCTTCCTCTAGTGTATTTAAGAACTCCTCTCCCACCAAGAGTACATTAGGACTTACTATTTTGACTTCCCCTTCCTCTAGGATTGACTAAATTCTAAATGTGACTCCATGGTTCTTGAAAGAGTATGATTTTTTGGATCCATCATGTATGCCATGCCTATCAAATTGCTAGGGTCTTCCCGAAAAAAAAATGGAAAGAATCCATGGGTAGGAAATCACACAATAATTTTTCCTTATACCTCCCTATGGTGAAGTCTACCCAATCTTTCTCATTCACTAGCACATGCTAACCCTTGTTCAACCAAGTGACCCTATAGGGGTTAGTGTGTGGGATTATTTGTAAATTCAACTTGTTGACAACCTCATTAGAAACTATCTTATCAGTGGATCCAGAGTCAATAATGATCTTGCAAACCTTACCTAAGATCTTGCATTTGATCCTAAACAGTGATCTCCTTTGACTTGGCCCATCCCTGATTGGTTCTTTAATGAGAGTCCTCCTAATCATGAGGTTATATCCTACCTCTGAATCTAATGCTACTTCATCATTCTTTCTACTTGAGGAATCCTCTTGCACATAACTCACTCTTTTCTCTCCTCCTTGGGATGATGAACCCTTATCAGGACATTTGTATGCAGGATGCCCAAATTGATGGAAATTGTAACACTTCATGGAAAAGAAATAAGATCCTCTTCCTTGGCCACTTGATCTTCCTTTGTAGTTTCTACTTGAGCCTCTACCCCTATTGTAACCACCTTTGTTGTTGGTTACTTCTCCTTGTTGTTCTGTGAGCTTAGTCTCACCTTGGTTTCTTTGTTCTGAATTTTTTCCTCCAAAACCTCCTATATGACCTATGCTATCTCTCCCTCTGCCTTTACCTCAAGTACTTGAATCATGTCTTTTCTTGAGCTTCTCTTCTACTTTTAGAGCAATTTGATAGCATTGGTGGACTGTTCTTGGGTTCAAGAGGCTTATCTCCTCTTATATGTTCCACCTTAACCCATTTAAATACCTAGCCACCTTTAGGGTTTCTTCTTCCCTCACATGTGACCTAAGACATAGTTTTTGGAACTCCTCTATATAGGCACTCACTTCAAGGTCCTTTTACCTTAGATTTTGTAATTTCTTATGTAATTTCACATCATAGTCATCTGGCATGTAGGTATCTCTAATATTTTCCACCATACCTTTCCAATTGGCAATAGGATTATTTCCCTCTTTTATCCTATCATATTGTACAAACTTCCACCATGTGATGGCATCTCCTCTCATCCTTGACTTGGCCACTCTCTCTTTGGTCTTTAGTAATACCTTTACACTCAAAGTGGTTCTCCATGCCTTCTATACACTCCATGACTAATTTTTCTTCCATCTTTCCACTAAATAGTGGTGTTCCTTCCAAAGACTTTCCACTCATGGCATTCAATACGCTCAAGAAAGGTTCTTCCTCTCACAAAGGGTCTAGTTCAAGGACTTTTTCTTCTTCTTCCAGCTCTTTACCCTCATCTTCCACCTCTCTAAATTTTTCCCTAACTATCTTAGTCTCAGTCTCTACTACACCAAGATTTCTTTCTATCTCTTCTAGCCTTTTCCTAAGGAGTCTATTCTCCTCCTCCTGTTCTTCCACCTTATTTGGTAACTCTTCATTTGTAACCATATTTGAAGAATCTATTGATTCAACTGAATACAACATCAATTTTCCTCTAGCCCAATCTTTTGGGCATATGATCTGATTTATAATTAGGGTGATAATGAAAAATATGTTAATTGAAAATAGACAAAGTATTCTGGTTTGTTTTTATATACCCATACTATATTATTCATAACTTTTGAACCAGACATTATTGTAAAAATCTCTCCGGTGAGAGTGTGAGAAATTATATTTTATCCAACATATATCAAAATTAGTGAAATCCAACGGTTCAAAAAAAATTTATTCTTACCACACCGAGACTGTATATTTATGACAGTCATATAGCAATAGTCATGCATAGATTCCTGCAGGTTCATTAGTTTATAGTACAATCTTTTCCC
The DNA here is from genome assembly GCA_027943335.1 of Chamaecyparis obtusa. Taxonomy (NCBI): domain Eukaryota; kingdom Viridiplantae; phylum Streptophyta; class Pinopsida; order Cupressales; family Cupressaceae; genus Chamaecyparis; species Chamaecyparis obtusa. Next base: position 428,998 of record BSBK01005745.1, on the reverse strand, counting down.
CATCAATATTTATTAATTTATAGTTTATATTGATTTTATTTTCTATTTAGACCTATTGTGGAAACTTTAGAGTCATGGATTTCAGTGTTGGGTACATGTTTGGCTTGGGGTTTGGTCTGTATCTTCCATGCTTGATCCTGGTCTCTGCCTGCATCTTTTAATGTTCATTTTATTTCTTTAGTTTTATCATAATATTTTGTTAATTCATGTGGAAGTTTGTATTGCCTATGTATTTTCATTACTTTATTTGTTGATATTTTCTGGTGTACTTATTATGTTTTTCACTTGGCATATAATTGAGCTTAGTTTATGAGGCTAGGACTCATCTCGGTGGCCTGTGTGCACGAGAGGGTTCTCTAGACCTATAAATAAGTTGTGGAAAGTTGTACATATGCGTGTGGCAAGTCTTGTGCTTTTCTTTGAGGTGTCTTGTGATAGACATCCTTCCAATGGTTCCTGTTATGTATATGGTTAGGGTTAGGACTCACTCTGAGGGCCTGAGTGCGTAGGGGAGTTTCCTAAACCTATGGATCAGGACATGGAAGTGTTATTTTGTATCCTTGGCTTGTGATGGGGTAAGCGAATAGGAACCCTAAGTGAGTGGCTCACCATAGGTGTTGGAACCCTAAAGTGGTTTCCAGATGATCCTATGGGTGGGTTTGTAAAAAATGATAACATTAAAAATTAACCTGGGAAGGGGGGATTCAAAAGATAATGAAAGAAAACATAATAATGGCCACATAGATCTGATTGGAGTATCGGGACCAGGGATAACTGCCAGGGTGGATCCCTAATCATAAAGGGGGGACTGGGGTTACATGGTTGCTAGGGTGGATCCCAATACACAGGTTGTGTGATGACACTCACTTAGGTGGTCTCCTAGAACCTTAACCTCGGTGTTATAGTATGATGATATTTTATGTGCTTTATTCTTTTTCTTTTGAGTCTTGGATTTATTGGTATTTGAGACTTAGATTGCCTTAAGGTCTTGAGAGTACCTTGGTTCTATCTCCTAGCACAAGGGGGTGGAACTTTACCAATTTCACATGGTTGGGTGGCAAATCTCTTTCGAGGTATTGTTCATGGTTCGTGTCATGGCTTGGATTCTGAGTTGTTCAGTGGTGAAGATTATGTTCTTGTATCATGTATCTCTACCTTTTGTTATCAAGATGTAAAGATGTATTGTAAGCCTTTGGGCAACTTGATGTAATTATCTTTCTATATGCCTTCGGGCCATGTGCAACAACTATAATTGTAATTGTGTTGAAATTGTAAGAAAGAAGTTATGTATTTGGGAAGGGTAGTTTTAGGAATTTCAAAAGATGATTGAATATTGGTAATCAGACATGGATTATGTTTAATTAATTCTTACCCTATCTATTGCAATAGATGAAAACTTCTGAAAGGAAACTCATTTTGTTAGTGAAAAGATGTGCTAAGGGTTGAAGAGTATCTCCGGGTGAAATAGTAAGGGAAATGAAACATGTACGTTATTGAAATTAGTAATGAGATGTGATTTCTTAAATGTATAAGTTCAATGTGTATGATGTAAGGTTATTTAACTAGGTTCTAATCTCAATTCTTAACTAGATTTATACAAAGTTATAGATGATAATTTGTGGAAGTTAGACTTGTGGAAAGAAATGATTCAGTGAGTGGTTTATGTTGGTTAGTAATAGATGGTTAAGTACTTTACACTTTTTCTATTATGATCTTTGAAATGAAAATGTAAAGTAAGGACTTTTAATAGATGGTTTATGTGATGATAGTGCATAAATAAGGTTAAGGAGAAAACAAATGAAAAATGAAAGGATAAATGTACTTGGTGTATTAGATAAATGATGGGCTTCTAATTCATTTCTAAAAGTGAATATCTATGCAAATTAGGTAAAGAAAATAAATGCAATTATCTCATTAATGTAATTAATTTTGATGAGGAATGAAAGCAATGTCTCAATGTAAATTGAAGTTGAAACAGAAATAGAATTGCATTAGATTAAGTAATAAAATGTATTGCTTGATAATGGTAAATGAATTCATTAAGGGAACCTTAAGGAATGTACTTGTAAATGGTAATCATGATAAGTAAGAATGTTAGAAAAAAATTTTGTTAGTTGTAATTTTAGGTCATAGACCTGATTCCTTATGGGTTCCCTGGCGGGGACATTACATGTAGTTTGTTGTTGCTTGAATCAATTTTCTCTTGAAGTGATATCTTGTGTAGATGAGAGAATGAGATGTTGAAATGAATTGAGAAGGATGCCTTATAAAGGGATATCATAGTGAAATCACCTTTTGGTTGATGTAGAATTACTATATTTTTGCATTAGGGGTAGTTTTGAAAAGGGTAAGGTTGTTGTATTACGATCCTAAAATTTTGGGAAAAAAACATGGGTCAAGGTCGCATTGATAGGTCAAGGTTGCGCCAATGGGTCAAGGTAGTCCCACCTAACTTTGTCCTAACTAAATGTCACACCTATAATTAAGGGCCCAAATAATAAACTATTGATGTATTAAAGTGGAAGAGGACTCGTAATATTAATTTAAATCAATAAATATCCCATAATGCATAGAGGAATGAGAGATACTTAAATAAGTGCCAAGAGAGTGTGAATTTGGACACCTTGACTAAAGGTGTATAATTTACGATGCTGCAAGAATATACATATCAATTTTAACCAATAAACAAACCTTGAAGTTTCATGATGATATAATAATCTAGGGTATGATGGCGTGGTAAATGATAAATCTTAAAAACCCACATCAAAAGAGATAAACATATAAAGCTCAAAACCTTAGAAAAATAAGAGAATAGATGATAGATTAGAATTATATTATACCTAAAAATCATAGTGAATGTGAGAAACCTTGTGAGGCTAATATGTCATGTAAGATTACATTGATTCTCCAAAAAAAAACTTTCCTTGAGCTTAGTCGTGCTCAATAAAATAAGATGCATCTACATAAGCACAACTGACTATACACATACATAGTCTTGATCTATAGATATATGAATTTTTCCACTACAATACTTACCTCATTAAACTTAAAAGCCAAAAAATAAAATATCAAAAGATATAACATAAAATTCCACCTTAACTTTATTTTAGAAATTTAAAATTATTGTTTTCACAATAAAATTCCAACAATATAATTATAATTTACACCTTTTAAACTATATAAATATCTAAATTAAATTTAAACTTTACATTAAAATAATTAGGTCATTTAGATGACACCACCAAACACCATTCCAAATTAAAAGAATGAATTTTTTTTTAAACATCTCTACGTAATCATACTTGGATAACTCCAAGGAATCTTTAAACGTATTGGAGAGTATAATATCATACTTGCAAAATTTTGAAATCAAATTTTCTCTAAAGAAAGTGCTACACTTTAATGGAAAAACTTTTGACCTAAAAATATAGTGTTATGATTGATATAAAAGTCGAATGGTTGACCACTTTCCTTAAACTTAAAAATAAATTACAATTACAAGAAAGGTTTCATTATAGTTGACAAAATTATGGCTTAGATAATATTATTTCTAAGTTGCAATAATTAATTAAGAGGTCGAATAATTCCCTTCATTGTCAAACCTTGTTATTATATTATTATAAAATTAAGAATCTAACACCCACTAAAAATGTGTATTGCCACTTGACAAAGATTATCAATTGAAAAATAAATCTAGACACATAAAGTAAAGGGCTTTTGTCAAGTTGCAAATATCATAATGGAACGTGACAAACGATTCGGTCGTTGAGATAACAGATTAAATTTGATGACGGTATGGTCGTTCTTATATATAGGAGGTCTATTTTTGGGGGATTAAAAAATTTCACATGTATTTAAGATTTTTTTTTAATGAAATAAGAGGTTTTATAAGTTGTGGAAAAACATTATTTTAAAAAATAAAAGCTTTTTTTTATTATATAAATGTATATATTAATAAAGAAAAAATTTAAAATAAAATATTTTTTTAGTTATATGTCTTGAAAGGATATTTAAAGATTGACTACAGCTACAACAAGGCATTACAATGAAGAGCATTTCAAAATAAAACACTTCTCACCTCAATCATCATAAGTGCCTTGCTCCACTCGGAATAATTCCCCTAGACTTCAACAAAATGCTAGCTAGATAGAAGGGTGGAACAATGCTATTTCTCATTGCACTTTCCTATGAGCTTATGGAAAATAAGGGCTAGACAAAGATCTAGAATGAAAAACCTTAAGGTATCAACTGGAAAAAAAATAGTATTCTTTTAAATTCAACTCCAAATAACACCTCTCTTCAACATGTTGTTTCTATTGAAACTTAGCAAATTTGAATTTTACTGAGGTTGAGGAGCTTAACTACATGCTAAACTTCATTAGATGAAAGAAGTAGATAAAGATAAACAATTTATGAATCTATCTTTTTCCATTATCAACAACTCTTTATTGATCCTATTGGAGATGATCAACTTCAAGATATTATTGAAGATATGGTTGGAAACAACATTCCTAATAAAATCAATCTAGGAAATCTATTTATATCACATGCTCACTTTTGAAGAAATTGATGATGCTTTGAAGGATATGGCTGACTCAAAAGTTTGAGAAAGGAGAGTTGATGCAGGAGCATCCCGGGTGAATTGCCAATCAACATCAACCAAAATATTTTGTTAATTGTTTGTTTTGATTTTGAGAAGCTTTGGAATAGAATATGGCCATCCTTCAGTTCATACATGAATATCTCCCCGAGGATCCTATTAGTAACTTGTTTATTGATGGTTTAGAACTTGTGGGCAGACCATGCAGATGTTGACATGGACCTATATGTCCACATATAACCTATCAAATATGTCCTCAAATACAAGACTCTTTTTTTTTAGCACACACTCCATGGATAGTGGAAACGATCGATCCACAATGGGAATTTGTTGAAACTATTTCTAAACCCACCAAACAATGCAAAGGTAGGTATGATGAAGGTCAACTCCTCTAAATGTGAAGGGAGACATCACAAGGAAAAGGGGGCAAGACAAAAAAAAAATGAAGGGGGAAGTTTTGATTGAAATAGGAGAGGCATCAAACATAGAAAATAAAAGGAATTGATGCCACTTAGTTTATGGTAATTGTCTATCGTAGGAAGAGAAGGAGAAGTGTGTACTAAGGGAGTAGGAGAAGGGGAATTTACAAATAGATTGGAGCATCAGAGAGACTAAATTTCTATGTAAAGGAAAGAAGGTCACATAGAGAGAAAAGGCATTCAATGAGCCAATGAAACATACCTTAAGGCTTCAAATTTATAATGTGATGTTATTGTAATGGAGAGTCTTTGAATCTTTGAGTTGTATCTTGTAATAACAAATATAGAATACAAAATAGTTGAATATTTAGATTGAAGGAGGGATCAAGTATGGTGTGGCTGCGTAGATAGTAAGAAGGTATCATAGAGTTCTTGGGAGAGCTACGCCAAGGAAGGAACTTGGGTGATTGAGAAGAGTTGCAGACATAAAACATTTATCAAATTCATGTTCCTAGAATCATGAACCGTCTCTTGTTTTCTATGTAATATGATGAGATTTGTTTGTTTGTTTGAATGATTTATTTATTTTGTGGTTGTTTAAGTCTATCAAAACTAAAGTAGTAAAATTATTGTCATTGAATAAGTCGATGTTTGGTGTTTAAGTTCTTGTCACTCTCAAGATAGGAATGGTTTGCATTTGTTTATGAGTATGAAATTGATCACCATCAATTGTTATCATAGCCAATGTTCTTGAGCATATTGATAGATCGTCGACATGAGGTAGTCTAGCACTAGGACCTGTAGGTGGAGAATGTTGAAGAGTGAAGAAGTTTTCAGAATAAATTAATTGTGTTGGTTGTCTTCCACCAAAGATGAATCTAGGTAGAAGGTGTGTTTATTTATTCCATTGAGAGAAAGTGGGTATAAGAGGCCTTGGAGAGGTGCATCTTCTAGAATCATGTTGGGTAGAGGCTAGAAGTGAGAGGTGTTGGAAAGAAGGTGAAATGGCAACAACTAGAGAGAGTTAAAGTCCGTGATGGAGAAAAGAACCTAAAAAAGAAGTGAGGGCTTATGATTGGTTGGGTTAAATGATGATTTTTGTGTTGGAGAAAGGGAGAAAGAAGACATGGATGGATGTGATTGAGATGGAAGCATATAAGTGGAGAAAAGAGGCATGAGAGGTCTTAAAAGATATAAAAGAAGATATTAGAATGGGAAGATTTGTAGCAATGGAAGAAATTCCTTTAAAGGATGTGGATGTAGTAGATGAGAATGAAGGTTAAGTGTGTTAATGAGGAATGTGTTGAAAAGTGAGAGTTTCTTGAGGAAGAGAGATCAACAGGGTCAAGCATTTATATAGAGAAATACTTGAGGACGTTGTAGTAGTAGTAACTAAAGAATTTAACAAAGAAAGAAGAGTGGAGAATTCAGTTATGGTGGGTAAAGGAAAAGAATGTGATGAAGGAGAAAATGCCTCACAGGCTAAGGTAGCGAAAGAGGAAGATTTGTGGTGACAAATTTTGGTAATAAAGCATGAGTGGATAGATAAACTTGAAGGTGTGAAAACATATCACAAGATGTTGAACGACAAGGAAGATTTGATTGCAACATTGGAATGTGAAGAAATTTCGGATGATGAAGCTAAGCACGTTGGAGTGGTAAAAGAGAATCATGAGGTAAATTCTAATAAATTTTATGATATTTAGTTTAGTTTACCTTTATTTAAGGTAGGGAAATATGCAGTTGCAAATTTTCCTATGGGGATTAGTTGGTGGCATATAGAGAAAGTGGAGGATGTTGTACAATGGTGGAGGTTGTTGGTTTGTAGTGGATAGGATTCTACTAAGAATGACAGGAGAGTATAAGTATGTGTCTGAAAAGAAGAGAAAATTCTTGAAGGAGGAGCTTGGATTGCAGTAGGAATGAGCCCATAAGAAGGAAGATGAGAAGCAGACAAACTTAGTGGAGGAGGATGTCAAAAATCTTGACTAAATGATGGAAGAGGATAAAGAAGAAATTATCTTCATCTGCATCAACGATGGAGTTCGTTGTAGGTTGTTGCAACCTAAAAGGGTAGTCCTACTATCTAACTCCATTTGTGAGCCATGCTCACAAAATTTGTGTACCTGAATAGTCTGATGCAAGAGAATCTTAGGTGAATTGGAAATTAGCATCAACTAAAATATTTTTTTAATTATTTATTTTGATTTTGGAAAGCTTTGGAATAGAGTATGGTCATCCTTTAATTCATACATGAAATATATTCCTAATGATCCTATTATTAACCTGTAAGCTGACAGTTCATAACTTGTGGGTAGACCATATGGATGTTGATGTGGACCTATATGTTCATATACTACCTATCAAGTATGATAATGGTCAACTCCTAAGAATGTGAAGGGAGACATGAAAGGAAAAGGGGTGGAGATGGAAAATCAAGGAGGGGGGAGTGGGGGGATTTTGATTGAAACAAGAGAGGCATAAAATATAGAAAACAAATAGAACTGGTGCTTCTTAGTTTCTAGTAATAGTTTGCCATAGCAAGGGAAGGAGGAGTGCGTACTAAGGGAGTAGGAGAAGGGTAATTTATAGATAGATTGCAATGTCAAAGGGAATAAAGTTCAATGTAGAGGAAATAAGGTCATGCAGAGAGAAAAGGCCTTAGATGGGTTAGTGAAACATAGCTTAAGGCTTTAGATTTATAATGTGATTTGTTATTGTAATGGAGAGTCTTTGAATCTTTGAGTTGTATCTTTTAATAACAAGTACAAAATATAATATAGTTGAATCTTTAGATTGAAGAAGGGATCAAGTGTGGTGTGGCTACATAGATAGTAAGAAGGTTGCATAGAGTTCTTGGCAGAGCTATGACAAGGAAGGAGCTTGGGTGATTGAGAAGAGTTGTAGACATAAAACATTGATCAAATTCATGTTTATAGAATTAAGAATGGTCTCTTGTTTTCTATGTAATATGATGAGATTTATCTGTCTAATTGTATGCTCTATTTCTATTGTGCTTGTTTTAAGTCCATCAAAACTAGAGTATTAAGACTACTGACATTGAATAAGTCGGTGTTTGGTGTTTAAGTTTTTGTTTCTTTGAAGACATGAATGGTTTGCATTTGTTTGTGAGTATGAAATGGATCACCATCAATAGTATACTTGAGAATTCCATAAATAATGTGGTCTTTCATTAGGAAGGATTTTGTGAGCTGTATAAAGAAGCATTAGCACAAGATTCCTTGGGTTTTCCTTTTATTTTTAACTTTGAGATTAGGCAATTGTCTTTTGAAATAATTTAGTGGTTGTTTTAGGTTGGAAGTAGAATTTATTTTATATTATAGAGTTTTTTTTTATCATATGATGTCAATGAAAGATATATGTGATTTTTTAACATTAATTCCTATTAAATAAATTATATAAAATCACTAGTGTTTAAAAAAATCTAAATTAACTTTGTATTATTTATACTATAAAAATTATAGGACCACCAAACATTCCTTAAAATTTTAGCAACTAACAAATTTTAGATAACCCCTTCCATAAAATTATAACATAAATTTAATAATTAATGCTCAATTTTATATAAACAATAATGCAATAAATAACCATAATTAACAATTAATATTTATAAATCAATATAAATTTACTTCTAAATTAAAAAATACAAAATATAAAAATAATAATTAAAAATTAAAATACTAAAAAATAATAATAATGAAATCTAATCTAATTCATTAGATGGTAATGTCTTGATAATAAAATATTTTTAAAATTAAAATTTATAGATCTCATGATCTACTTTGTATTAAGATAGTCTTCAATTTAAATAATTTATCTTTATTAAATTGTATTAAAAAAATAGCTTGAAAAAGAGACCAAATTGTGTACACCAAAAGATGATTATTTTAGTGTCACCATGTGATGAGTTAATTCATTGATGCAATTCATAATTTAAAAAAATAATCATAAAATATAAAAAATGAAGTAAGAAACTAGAAATAACTAAAATTATAAAATAGTAATATATAAAATATAATATAATTCATTAAATGGTAGTCTAATGATAATTAAAGCCTTTAAAATGAATAACTAAAATTGAAATCTTACTTTTTACCGTCTCTATAAGTTATATCTTGCCCTTGGCACATCGTGTGCCATTTCAGTCTAGGAAGCCCTAACGTCATAGTCCCCACCTTTGGCCAGTGTTATTCTTGACCCAGTGTGTGCCAAAAAATTGAGGCTGAAGAACCCTGCTCTTAAAATTGGCTCAAGCCCATCCAATTTCTTGCCATCGACTGATACGATGAAAAAAGTCAAAGGGAAGAAAAGAGTCATCCCTCTTGAGAAAGAGAAAGGAACAATGTTTATTTCAACAAATTGACTCTAATGTTGAAATAACAGATCAAGCTAGCACCCCCTGCTGCTTGGTTAAGCTTGCCCCCAAACTTGTTGATAAAGAGAAAAATTTGAAGGGGCCTTCTTCTGCCGAGTTAGAGGAAACAAAGAGTCTTGAGGAGAATGAAACACCAGAGAATGATGCCCCTTTAACCAATGCTAGTAGCTCGAGCCATATTTTAGAGAGCCTCAACAAATCTGTTAATCCTACCTAGGAGCCTCCTGCCAGACCCAATTCTCCCTCCCCTACCTTTGGCGTGGAAACAAATGTTGCGGTGGAGGAGTCTAGTATCAAAGAGGAAGCTGGTAGTAATCTGGGCACTATCAAGTATAAAACCCTAGTTGAATTTGATGGAAAATTACAAGATATTATTCATAATGTGGCTGGATGGGTCAATGAATTCCAAGAGGTTACCCACTTTGTACTGAATGTTATGCATAGTTATGTGCCCACCCTCTGCCTGTTGCAAGAAAAGTCCCACCAGGGTAAAGTTAGCAAAGAAGAGGACTACAAAAATATGTTCAAATTCCTAACTAAAGACTGGGCTAGGATGATGCTAGCCGAGCCTACCAACCGCAAGAAGGATTAATGTTGGCTTCTAGTTTTTTATGTCTTTTGTTACTAGGTGGCCTTAATGGCCTTAGAAGTGTCATGACCAATGTTAATATTATATTTTTTTCTTAAAGACTTTGTCAACTATAGTCCTATGTGGCATACTATGTTTAATAGTTTTAAGACTTATTATATGATCCTATTAGTTTAGTTTGGTTTGGAACTCGTAGTTCTATGCTTAGGCATTATATTGTTTTTGATAGAGGAAAATCTTGGTGGCTATTTTTATTTTGCTGAAAATTTGTTGAAAATGGTAATGTGCTGCCAATGCCCCTTCGGTATGTACTAAGGGACAACCCCCTTGTTTTGGTTGCTTCTAATATAAAAAACATGATGTCATCTAAATATTATTTTTTTGTGTGTACGTGTAAGAACATTGCATTAAATAGTGATTTTTCATAAATTTAATTAACATTTTTATTTGTGAATAAAAAACTTAAAACAATTATTTATGGATCTACTCATTAAAGATGTGATTCTATTAGCTGTGTCTTCAATAAGTTGAAAGCACTCCAAAGGAAAAAGTTATAAGAGAAACATGCATATTTAAACATTTATTAATGATTGCCTTATGTGTTATGTAGTGATTAATTATGTTTCTTGTGAAATAGATACTTTGAGTCCATTTTATAAGTACAAACATAATGACTACTAATCCTTGACATCAAATGTAATGAATGAAAGTATTTAAAACAAAAGATCATTATTGCATCCTACCATAACACTTATTGAAACATGTTTATCTATTATATCCTTTGCTATGTTACTCACCAAAATATATTATCACAATCATTGTGCAAAGTTTTGGTAATTGTTGTATGAGTTTATATCCTCACTGTTTTTGATCGAGCTGCATGTTTGTTGTGAAAATAGATACTTTGAGTCTATTTTTAATGTACAAACATAATGACTACTAATCCTTGACATTACAAGTAATGAATAAAAGTATTTAAAACAAAATATCATTATTACATCCTACCATAATACTTATTGAAACATGTTTATCTATTATTGTGATTAATTATGTTTATTGAGATTAATTGAAACATCCTTGAGTTTATATGTTTTAGTGATTAATTATGTTTGTTGTGAAAATAGACACTTTGAGTCCATTTTTTAAGTACAAACATAATGACTACTAATACCTGGTATTACAAGTAATGAATAAAAGTATTTAAAACAAAATATCATTATTGCATCCCACCATAACACTTATTGAAATATTTTTATCTATTATATCCTTTTGCTATATTACTCACTAAAATAAATAATTACAATTATTGTGTAAAGTTTTAGTAATCGTTGCGTGAGTTTATTTCCTTGACATTTCAAATTAAACTACATGATCCATCCATCATTCTCTTCTCTTGCCTTGCCCACTTCTTCTTGATGATGGATCATATGTAGTTCGATTCGATGATGGATCATATGTAGTTCGATTCAATGATGGATCGTATGTAGTTCAATTTGAAATGTCGATGTAATATACTCACACAACAATTATAGAAATTTGCACAACAAAAATATTATGAACTGTGCAAATCATATATCTGTATTATTATGATTGTTGTAAAAAAATTGTCATAATTTGACTAGTTGAAAAAAATATCGAAAATGATAGTATGTTCCTTGATTAATTGGTCCACTAAAATTCAATCACTCAAAAGTGAGATTGAATGAGGACCAACTTCTAAATTTTTTTTGACTGATAGTCACTTGCTCTACCTCATAATTAATGATTTCTAATCTAAATGTACACTCATGATATGATTGGCTTCCTAAAAAGAAGATGCAGACATTTATATAATCCAATTATTTATATATAAATAAATAATAAATTACCCATCATCCCAATTTACTATGAATTTACTGATATTCAAGCATGCTTTCTTGTCAAGGGGACGGAAATTTTTGCAATGACCTCCAAGTGGCGTGTTGCCTCACAAGTCGGCCCACGTAGACACGTGAGTTTTGTCTGTAAATCTCATTTCTTTTAAAAGTTCCTAATCGATTAGGTTTACAAGGCGGCTTTCCCAATTCGATTTTTTAATTTTTCTATGGCTATGGAGTAACAAAACAGATCAGTCTAGATATTCCCCCAAAAAAGGCACATATTGTGCGCTCCCCTGTCATGAGGAACCAGGGCCCAGTGACCACAGCTTTTGGGGATAAGTACGTAAGCACATCAGTGATCAGGGATTCTTTTTTGGGATGAAATGAGGTCTCAGAGATATTTATATTCATGGTAGATGCTATTGATGAGAACAACAATGGGTTTGAGCACGATCTACTGTGGCCCTAAGAAGAAGAAGGTACAGGTGATCCAGCCCGATGGTCAGCCCCGCCATTTCTGTGCTCCTATCACGGCCCGCGCCCTTCTCCTGCAGTATTCGCAGCAGTACTGTGTCCGCCACGTCTCGGGTTCGATTCTCTCCATGGACGACGAGTTGGAAGGCGATAATACCTATTTGCTTTCGCCCCTGCCCAGGCTCTTTCCCTCCCCTCCGGGAGATGGAAATACTGCCAATCTGAAGCGCGCAAAGTCATGGAAGCCCTCGCTGCAGGTCATTGCGGAGAACAACGCGACTATCTCCCGCTCTGTTGATAAACAGAACAAAGTTTTCGTCAAGCCGGCTCCTGGAAAACCCCAAAACAGGGTAAATCAGAGCGCATGGTAAGCTTTACATGATTTTTAAAGTAAATGCATGAAACCTTCACGGTTAATGATAAATTGTTTTGATAGTTTCTAGATTTGGCTGTGTGATTGATTATTTTTAAAACAATTTATTTTCAAGACATATATTTTTGAACTTTAAAGTTCAGGCAGTTTTGATCTGTGAATTCTGAAATTGAGCTGCAATTTCTTGTCCAGGCACTTGGAATCCGCGATTTGTATGCCGTATGTTGGACCTACTGGCTTTATGTTCTGATCTGGGAAGAAAATTTGAGGATCTGTGTGAAGCAAGTCAGATGTAAATATATGTGTGTGTATATCACTCTTTGTGGGAGGTTTTGTGTTTATGTTTTACAGATGGTTCCTCTTGTATCTCTGTAATTTTAGCTTTACATTATTTTAAAAGTTCAAGCTGTTTTGATCTTCTAATTTTTTGTCCAGGCACTTGGAATCCGCGATTTGTATACCGTATGTCGGAACTACTAGCTTTATGTTCCGATCTGTGAAGAAAATTTGAGGATATGTGTGAAGAAGTTCACATGTAAATATATGTGTATATTTTCCCTCTTTGGGGGAGGTTCTATGATTATGTTGCACAATCTTTGTGTAATTTGTATATTTGCAAATGGGAATATCAAGTTTTCCCTCTTTGCGGAAAGTTGTGTGTTTATGTTGTACAATCTTTGTAATTTGTATCTTTGCAAATGGGAATATCAAGTACAGGAAACCCCAAAGCTTGTTGAGTTTTTGGTTCTCCTTTTATGTTTCTGCGTTTTTAAACAAAGCACACTGGTATGAATTGAATCTGATTTGTCTGGTCGAAATTTTCTCTCCCGTTCCGTAATTTGATCTTTTTTGCTCTCATTTATTGCAACCGCACTTTCTCCCAGCGCTGTCATGAATGCATGGTCTGCAGTTTTCTGGCATTTTCTATCCAAGAAAATAACCATCAGTAAGATCTGCCCTCACTAACTGTACAATTGTACAATCATTCAATTGATATTTCCACTACCAAATTTATTTTTAATTATGGAATGGCTGGGTTGGTGTAACTACCTGAAATTAAGAGAGGGAAAGTAATAATCACGTATTTTTAAACCACTGTAATGCCACAGGCCGGAGGGAAAAAAGCATCACAGATCAACAAGGCCACAAAAATAATAAGGAACGAGAAATCTCAAGGCAAAAACCATGAAATCCACACAAAACCTTAAAAAATCTTTGTGCAAGTATGCAAATCTTCCAGGAATTTCAAGAGAATTAACACCACACGTCTTCCATATCTAGGATATCATTACATCTTTTGCGAAACATTAATCACTAGTTCTCATCTGGTTTAAGTAATCTCACTTGGCTCAGATTCTATCCGAGGAGTTGGAAACGTAAAATTTGCTCAATAATGGAAGCTAGGCAGATCCTGATCTCTCTGGCGAAATGGGTTGTTCTTGGCATTCAGAACGGTATTTCACTGTTCATCACTTTTGTGGATGGATAAGGTGGTATTAGGATTGGATGTGGTGTTAGGATATGAAGATTGATCTTTGACCATTGAAATTTACGAGATATGTTGTACAACCAATGAAGTTAAAATTTATCACTTGGATAATTGTGAGTGACCCTTTTAACGTTAAATGTTCATGAAGATTAGTGATGTGACAAAGCCAATTGTGAATTATTGGTATTCATGTCCCATTAATAATTTGATTTTGTTCGACTATGGCTTCGTATTGATGTAATTTGGACTCAATGGTTAACTACTTGTAACTATCCATAAAATCTTAACCAACTTATGTGTAGATATGTTTCTACGGGGAGAATCACAAATTGTAATTATGGACTATATTACTATGTTATTGATTTTATTACAATGATATTATTGTTTTTTTTAGTTGTATGGTCATATAAGTTATACATATCTAATTTGTGAGAACGCATGCTAAGTAAATAAATAATGATAAAACTATTAATCATGGGAAGAATTAAAACTAGCAATTGGATGTTTTGTTTTGTTTTTCATGCAACACAAGTCAAAAGATTAATATTTTGTAATAAGGAATTAAAAATTAAGTTTAAAAATTTAATTAAATTTATTGAAATGAAGTTTTACACGTACTTTATAAGTTTTGGTGTAGATTATGACTATTGAACATTAGAGACTAAAATATGTACCAGTTTTGCAATTCAAATGATTTGAGGTTTTCAAAAAAATTTAGAAAAAGGAAAATCAATTTGACAAATAAGATATTTAATTAGACATCGATTTTTGCTGAAATAACACATTTTTTAATAAAATATGATGATTTAAGTCTTGAGAGGTTCCATTTGAAGGAATTAATTACAAATGGTTAGCTCAAAGCTTCTTAGATTAAAAAAATATTGATATAACATCTATACTCCTCATTCGTATGTACAATGGAGTCTCTTTCGCACCTATTAAAATGCTGACAAAAAATCACTTTGACTTTATGTTTTGGCAAATCAAATGAATCTATTTGAAAAAACTTATTTATGTAGTATGATGCTATTCAAAACAAGCTTTCTAATGAATATAATTTTAATACATATTGAGTTCATTATCACGTTTAAATTTACTTTAACTAAACATAGGTTGTTTGGTCATTCAACAACCTGTCTCTTCAAGACTTCGGGAAAAATAGTAAATTACAAAAAAAAATTTATGAAAAATATGTAAGAAAAGAGTATTTGTGTTACCTTTCTATAAAAAAAATAAAAAATAAATTTCGATATACACAGATCAAGTTAGAGCGATCCAAGTGACCTTATGTTTAAATTATAGTTACTGCCACTTTAGAACTTAATAAACTATGAAATATTGACCCAAAAGGAATGAAACCAATTGCATCATTTAGATATTGAAGTTAAAAATATGATCTCGAAAGAATTACATCGTTATCATATTTTTTTAAAAAGTTATGTTGATCCAAGTGACAGTAACTCTTTAAAAACACAGTTTTTCACACAAACCACTTTTTGAAGGAGAAAGAAAAATGAATTTTAATTTTTTTTATAAATATATTTATAAACTAGAAATTTTTTTTTAAAAGACTCTAGTTTACATCATCTTCAAATTCCTAATAGTTTTGCGGCAACATGTGTTTGAAAGTGAAGTTTTTTCTCAGAATGTTGATCTTTGTGTCAAAATTGGCCAAAAAGTGGGACACACTATTGTGAGACCACCCTATATCTACATTTCATATTAGTAAAGACAAGAACTTGAAAATTATAGCAGTAATGTAAATTTTATGCCAAAGGTTGTAGAATTTTTAGACTAAGATCACATCATAGAATGCACATTTTGAAGGTTCATTGATATAATCTTAATGTTACATTTATAGTTTTTCACATATTCAACATTTATGTTCAAAAATTAGTTAGTAGATTTAGGGCATTTCATGGACTGCATATAATTTGTATACATATTATTGATCAAATCAATAAAATTGAATGTCAGATTGTAGATAGTCTACTCTTTGAATGCAATCAAAGCCTTGAAAACAACTAAAATGCACTACACATTTGCTAGCATAATAGATAAATGGCCACAAACATTGTTGGCATGATAATTAAATTGCATAAGTCAAATTAAAAAATGTTTGTTTAGATTTCTGAAAATCTTACCACCAAGCATCCTTTCATGTTTTAAAGATGAAATAGGTTTGAGGAGCAGAAAGTTATTGTAGTGCCTCTCTCATTTTCTTTCTGCATAACATCCTAATGGATGTAGTTTGGACTTTATGTATGCATCTGTGTCGATGGATGAAATATTTGGTGATTACTTGGCTTAGGCTTTGGATGTGTATTATTGCTCCTATTGGATTGGTTGAGTTGATTATGTGACTCAATGATGATTCACGTGTTATGGTTTTATGTTGGTATTGTGAGATGCACCCAGTTCAGTTTATTCATGTGCTCATTTCTGGGATGACTATTGAGGTTATGATGTGAGTGATAGTTTCATTGAGGTATGTGACACTAGTTACCTAGACCTTGATTGTATCACAATGTTATTCTGTGAGTACCCATGTGATGTGATATGATGGTTGCATTGTGTGATGGATTTGATTGTTGCACCTTATTTTGGATTACTGCAACAATGTTGATTCATCTGTTGGAATATGTTGTTATTAGTGTTTTGATCATATCTGCATTATGATGCCTTATGATATTATCTAGTGTATTTTGCATTCGAGACTATGGATTTTATATCAAGATGATGATTATCAAGAATATTTGATTATTGTGCCATCTATGTTGTTTGGTATTTCAGTTGCTTACTTTCATGAATATATGCTCAGAATAGTCGTAAAATGGTTTATTTAAATGCTTTTAATTCAAATATAATGTTGATGTGTATTGCCTCACTGCACCACTGCAATGCATTTTTCCCTTGGTGTCAGTATGAAGTGAGACAAATTCGTAGTCACTCGCTCATGAGATTTACATGATGTCCCGCTCTCCTTCGCTACTATTAATTGAGGTATTTTTATTGATGTTATATGTGCACTTCGACTATTTATATATATTGTGAGAAATTGCACTTGATGTTTGTGTGTTTCAGTGAACCGGGACTAAGCACATTCATCCTGAGTTGCAGGAATTGAGTTTGTGCCTGCATCCCCAATAGTGGCACAAGAGATAGTATCTTTGGCCTTACATGTACTAAGTCAATGTCGTCCTTGTATGGACGGTGTACCCATGATTATTACATTATTCCCTCCAATAAATGTTGGTAAATCTGGACTTCATGATGTATTTGTGATTAGACTAGTGATATGTCTGTGCATTAGAGTTCCCATGGTGGTCGCGGAAGAGGTTTTAATTTAAATGCTAATTTAACGAGTTTGGGGAATTTTAATATTTATTTTAACTACTGGCTAATTTGTCATAGTTGGATTCTAGTTAATTGGAATCGATTTATTTTAATTTCGAAAAAGGGTCAAATAGTTTATTTAATTATTTAAATAATCTATTTGAAAGTTATTTTGAAAAAAATGACTTTATATTGTGGGGAAAAGTTCATTTCCACACTTCATGTTTTACAAGAATGAGGATCTCGCTCCAAAATGCATTGGAGAAAATTGATGATTTGTTTGTTGTGTTTAATCTAGTTGTCGGATTCTTGTGTGGAGCATCTTGTTGGATTCATGCCAGAATTGCTCCACTTTGCCAAAGGTTTCAATCGATTCGACTCTGTTTTTATTTTATTCTCTTCATTTCAGGGTTTCCTCTAATTGTGAGAGGTAGGGCTTCTTGGCTTTCTCATTTCACTTCGTTATTTTGAGTAGAGATGTTTGCAATAGATTAGTGGGCTGAGAATTAGTATTCCAGGCCACGTTTTTTATGGATTTTATTACCTGGTTGGATAGGTGTGAGTATTTTCTTATTTCTTCATGTAGGTTTTGAAGTTTTTACCTTGTAATGTTGCTGGATTTTGCATACGTGCCCAAAATTAAAATATTATTTTATTTTTGAAAGGTTGGGTGCAAAACAGGAAATGGGTTTTAATTTTTTCAATTTTTGTGAAGGTTAAATTTTGGGTATTTTTGTGTTTTCCTCATTTTGTGTGCCACCCAGATTTTATCACAAAATTGTTGGGCATGAATGAGTGAGTATTTTGGATATAATTCCATGCATGTTTTATGATTATGAAGATGAAATGGATAGATGACATTTCGGTTGTATTTTACCAAAATCATAATATGCCTTGTTCGATTATAAATGTTGATTTTTTTACCTTGTCAAATTTTTCCAGAATTCAAGGATTTCATTGCTTTTGGGAGTTTTGAGCCTTCCTCGTGTTCCTACGAGATGTTTGATTAATTCTAAAGGAATCCTTTCTCTTGGCATAGTGGCTAATCAAGCTATGTATTGTTGTGCCTTTTTATTGTTTCCACTCAGTTGCATGCCTTGAGTGTTCGAAGTTGAGATATCCTTCTTCCTTTCTTTTGTGTTTTTTATG
Organism: Chamaecyparis obtusa; assembly: GCA_027943335.1. NCBI lineage: Eukaryota > Viridiplantae > Streptophyta > Pinopsida > Cupressales > Cupressaceae > Chamaecyparis > Chamaecyparis obtusa. The sequence goes on along the minus strand of BSBK01005745.1, from coordinate 410,314 downwards.
TCTTTGTTTTAAAATCTTCCATGCTTGAGAAAATATCACATGTCATATGTGGATGTTGGTGTTGAGACCCCATCTAGGCATGTAGTTGAGATGCTCCTATGTCAAGGTCTGAGTGACCCCTACTCTTGGATTAAGGCCAATTGAGTTTATCTTATCCCTTTTTGGATTTTGACTTGAGAGTCTTTTCTTCCTTGCTTGAGGATGCTTATGTTATTTTCTATCCTTGGTGTAGACTAGGATGACGATGCATTGTTTATGTCCTCTTGTAGACAAGTGGACAACCTTGGGATATATCATCCTCGTGTAGACGAGTGGACGAAGTGATAATTATCATCCTTGGGAAGCCAAGTTAATGAAGACCTTGTTATGTCTTTGTGTAGATTGAGTTGACATAATTTTTTGTTGGGCTCCGTCATGTGATGTTGAGCCATAGAACTAGGTACATTGAGTAGTCATGGGGAGTAGCTCCTTATGTAAACCTTGACCTATAAGTGGTCGCATAGGCTATGTCAAGGAGTTTCTAAAAAGTAAAAACTATAATAAAACATATTGGGTATAAAACATTAAACAAGATTGAATAGATTGTGTAGCCCATTGAATCCCTAGATTTCATGCGCGACCTGAGCATGAATGTAGATGGTGATATGTATCATTGAATCTTGGATACCATGGGTGATTTGCGAGTTGATCATAGATGGAAGAGATTCAACGAATCCCTAGACATAATGTGAGATCTAAGCGTTGAGTGTAGATGATACAACCCTAGATTTGTAGTATCAATTTGTGCGGGCATATAAACTCCCTATGGTTAGTACACTCATCTCTAGCTGGTCCCATAGTGTTGAGTAGCACCTTGATGAGTTTGGGTCATGTGCTTTTGTGATTGAGATTGGATGTTAGTTTACATGTCGAGTGATCTCCATGTTTATATTATCATGCTTTATGTACTTGCATTGGATTACTGTATCTATTTTATGAGACTTGCATTTTCTTGGTGTATGTCTTGGCCACACCTTGCTTGCATGTTTGCATTATGTTGTGGTAGAGTTACTATCCTCATGAGCACGGTGGTGTGGGCCTGAGGGTTCCACATGGTAGGATGGCATTGCACTATTATACCACTACTAGGAACCAGTGTACGGGTGGTAGGCTTCCTCTAGACTCAGACAGTGATCGAGCTTTGAGAGCTCCATGTTGTACTTAATTTGGCTCATGTTGTATGTATTTATATGATCTTCAGTTACATTCATAGATTAGTTTCATTAATGTTGATGTACTTGACCTTATATGCACCTATACACATTTGATTCTTAGAGTAGCTTACTTCTTTATATTCTAGATTGCAATCAAGTGAGTGATGCCTCTATATGTATGTATCTAGTACTCCCTGGTGTGGAGATAGCTTGTATTTCATGTTGTACATTCATGTCATCAAGCCTACCCAGTCGTTGGACTAAGAAACCCATTCATTGCATGTTTTGGCAACAACGACTACCTTCTTTTGGACCATGCTTGATTCTTTTGTTTGGTGATGAAAATGATGATTTCATAAGTTGGTTTTAGGTTCATTTTGTCGTAGACCTTGTCAAGAGATTTTTGACATATTTTGAAGGAAGTCAATCGGACGTCAAATGCAAAATTTATGGCCTCTCAAAGGTCTTGATACCTTTTTCAAGAAGAGTTATGTATCCTAGTATACTCTAGATCATTTCTAAGTTGAAGTGTCATATCCCAATTTGTTCTAGATTGTTTTCAAGAAGTGTTGTTTTTGGTAGATGTTTTTTCATATCTAAGATAGTGGGTACTTCTGTACATCTTCTATCTGTGTGTGTGAAAATTGTACCTAACTGCGGACACAACACTTCAGTAAAACATTAGAGGTTAGCAAAAATTAAAATCTGACAAATAATTGAAACTAAGCTAACCAGGCGATTTACTGCCTTCTAGTAGATGCGAGTATGTATTCTTAGATTGAAATCGAGATCAGTGACAATGCAACACCTAAATGAAGGATTTGAATGCAAAAGAATGAAAGACTGTATGAATGCAGATTAATCTATATTTTTGTATTTTCTGTGTAATAATATGAGAAACTGTATGAATCTAAGCTAGATGAATCAAATTGAATGCATATTTAATGTAAGAATGATATGAATGAATATGAATGTTATGATATGAAAACTATGCAAATTATGATCAACTATGAAAGATCTCACAAATCGCCTGTCGCAAGTGCTTAATCCTTCAATTGCCAATTCGCCAAAGTAATTGTGTAAATTTGAGTGTTGATAATTATGAAGAGTTGAGCCTTGATTTTATAGAAATCTAGGGCTTTGAGGATGCAGGAGAAAAGCCATAAATCGCTCTTGATAAACTTAGGTTGATTTTTGAGTTATCAGGAAATCAAAGATAATTAACTCACAAAAATCATGCAAAAGCAGTGTTTAACTCAAAATAGAGTTTAGATCAGATTTCAACTCATCATCAGATGTTGAGTTTCAATTTTAAAATTGATTGTTAATTTCTAGTTGCTTGCTTTTCTGATTGTGCATGATTTATTTATAAATTAATTTTAAAAATAAAGTGATTTATTCTCAACTTAACTGATTTTTGAATTAAAACAATTGATTTATGGGTTAATCAATCATTAAATCAAACTTTTATTCAAAAACTATACTATTAAAAATTGACAATTGACTTTAATTAATTAAATAAGAATTTAATCAATTAGTCATAAGATTTTTGATTTATTGTCAAAATTAAATAATACAAATTAAGTGGCAGTATTAAATCTAATTAATTAAATATTTAGAATATTCAATTAATCAACTTTAGGATAAATAGGATTTATCGCAAAATAATTATTAAATCAAACTTAATTAGGAATATTACTAGGAATATTCCCCGATGCAGAATTTAGGATAATCAATTATGATTCGATAATGTGCAGATGTGCCTTAGGTTAGGACTTTTGATGTCGATTTCATTCGATTTGAAGATGTAGGAGGTTAATGAACCTATAGCCCATTTTTGAGGTATTACATGTTGCCCCTCTTTGAATCATTGTGCGAAGTGTAGTGGTTCAAAGAATAATCTGTGTATGATAAAGATGTTTGAAATTGATTTGAAAGATTAACTGATTCTGAGACAGAAATCGATTGAAAGATTTGAAGATGCAAGATTTAGGTTTTGATTGACCAAAGATGATGTTAACTATAGCAACAATGAACCGATGATTATGAAAAAGTGCCAAAATGCCTGATTCTGAACCTTATGATTGCGAAGAAGTGAGTGACTGATTCTAGACTTAATTGTCCCAAGAGAATCATATTGGTATCACATCCTGAACCCATCAGTTACGAAGAACCAAAGAAATGACACTAATGAACCGTTGGTTACGAAAAGCTAATATAGTTCACAAGATAGATTTAGGATACCAGACTGATATGGATCTCGATGAATCTGATATTTCCCAAGAGATAATAGATTTTCCCCAAGCGACGAGGACTTTTGATGAATCAGTAACCAAACGTGGTTGTTGTCTTGATCATTGAGGAAAGTGAAATTTGATTCACAAATTTGATTGATGTGCAATACCATGCCCCCTTTGGGATTAAAATTGAAATTTGACAAAAAAAGGTCAGCGATAAATGGTTTAGAAGCATGTTAATTGATTTGAGAAGTGGTTATACACATTCGAGAACACGTTCTACATCGTTTAGAGGTCCTGAAGACCAAGTTTGACTAGGTTTGACCATGAGTTGACCATGGTTGACCAAGTTGAAATTTTGATAGTTTGATGTAAGATAATTAGTTAAGTTGAATTCTAGATTTCTGTGATGTTGAAGGTTGATTATGCAAGTAGTCGATCGTCCTGAGTCTGAAAATTTTTAATTGCAATTTTGACATAGTAAATGATCTCAGATTTCAATTTTGATCCCGAAAATGGGTTCATAACATCAAAATTATCCAGGGGTGCAAATTTTGTGGAAAATAGAGCACTTTTGAAAATTAGGTCAAAAGCTATATAAAGGCCAAAAAGGGTCATTTTCAATTCATTATTCACTTTTGACTTTTGAAACCTTGTGGAGCCCTCTGAGCGAGAAAATGGCTGAGATGAAGGTACCTATCTCTTCCCACCGATTTGAGCGTAACCGGAGACATCAGCGACCTCCATAGTATGGACATCTGGTAAGTGGACCTCTGTGCCTCTTTGTAAATTCTATTTTTGTATGTTTGTAGCATGTTTAGGTCATTTTTCGTACGTTTTTAATTTTCAATTCTCGCATGTATGGAAACTCGTACGACTGTCTTCCGTGACTCATACGACTTTTCAACTCCCTGTAGATTGTCGTATCATAACCCCCTGAAACTCGTATGAGAGGGACCCAAGACTTGTACGACATTTCGTCGGGTCCCTCATATGTCATACGGTAAGACCTAGAAAGTCGTATAACCACCATGGTTTGTCGTATGAGACCCTGCTGAAACTCGTATGAGTTTTGATGCCAGTCTCCATTTTCGTATGGAAAATAGTGAGCTTAAAACTCTTCTTTAAGTCAAAAATTTTAATTTTTTTATTCCTTAGGCTAATTGCTGAGCATTTAATGCATCTTCTAAGATAGTGAGCTTTTGAATTTTTGTACTGTTAACCTATTTTTCAACCAAATTACTGATAGGATTTCCCATTTTTGTTCCATGTAGGCTATATATCTTGATGTTCATGTACACATCTCTCATCCCGTGACATAGAGATTATGTGTGTCTCTTCCAGACCCTGTGAGGGTACACCTTGTTTCTTGTGGGTTTGAGTATCTGATTCGATTGCTCAAGATTAGGGTGACCCATGGACTACTACAGCCCTAATTGAGAGGTTTCATTCTAAGACCCAGACATTCCATCTCCCTACAAGATAGATTACTGTTACACTAGAGGACGTGTAAAGGTATTGTGCATTCCATTCCATGGTCCTTGTCTAGATTATGTGCGTTTGGCGAACTCTGGTCTTCATTCTTTCCGTAGATTGTTCAGAGATGACACACAGCTCACTGCTTCTATTTCTTGGGAGACATTAGTGCAGCACTATGGGCAGACCCATAGATTAGAGTGTATCATAGCAGGCATGATAGGAGGTATCATCATGTCCGACTATCAGCAGAACAATCTATTGATGGGTTGGGCCCCGATGGTGGCACAATTGATGGTGACTCCTTCTGAGTTAGCTTGGGGTCAGTGCATGCTTGCACATATGTTTTCTGAGATGCACGAGATCATGTATCAGGAGAGAAAGTCATTTTCTTCCGATGCATTGGTACTTTAAATATGGGCCTGGGAGCACATCCCAGTATGTAGACCAGTGTGTCAGACATAGTGCCAACCATAGGAGCTGGTTATTTATGTATACTCTGGATATGTTACTCAAGTTCGCATGGGCCATACAGAGTACTAGAGGCAGTGTCTCAATGATATGACTTTTGTAGTATGGAGACTGTACTTGCTAATAGAGGCCTGTCCCACCACAAGGGAGTAGTTTAGTTATTTCTGTTAGAGTCGTGTACTAATTGGGTGATCTACAGCTATTATTGAGCGCTTCCTGATCACTAGAGTATGGAGGCAGTATGGCATCATTCAGGATGTGCCACAGGAGCATGCTTCTTATGCACAGATTCTGAGAGAGCTTGGATTAGGATGGGGCCCTCAGTTATCATATGCTCTTTGTAGATAGGAGTACAGTGGTATCGTTGGCAAGGACTGGGATTATAGAGTAGATGTTCCAGATGCTAGTGTGACAGATGGTTTCATAGGTTGTCTTGCAAAGCATCCTATACATATATTTTCATATCCGACAGAGCTGATACCTTCTATGGAGGAGGCCATGGATGTCATAGGTGCACACATTTTGATTGGTCGAGGACAGAGATTTACACAGGTACAGATGCCCCAACCTACACGTCCGAGGCCAAGAGCAGTATTGACACCTCCACAGAGACCATCTGGACAGATGAGACCACCTCGTCCCTCTAGTTCTTCAATAGGTAAACCTGCAATTTTACATAGGAGATCGACTAGAGGAGAGAGTGGCACTTTAGGCAGTGTGGGCATAGCAGATGAGGTGCTAGGTGCAGAGTAGGATGTGGGTGTCGATCCGGCTCCTTTACAGGGTGATACCAATTTTGATCTTGGTGCTGAGGTTAGACGCCGTAAGGCACAGAGAGCAGAGACTACTGAGTAGCCAGTGGTAGATACTGATATGACTACGGCAGATGTAGATCATAGTATACCACAGACTTCACATGAGATTATTAGACGGCTGAGAGTACAAGTCAGGGACTTGAAGGTACGGAGTGCTCAGTGGGAGGAGTGATTCACTGAGGCTGATAGACAGAGATCTGAACTCTGAGAGGAGAATAGGCAATTACAGATAGAGGTGACACATCAGACCTCGAGAGCTACTTATTATGTTTCTGCGTACTATGCAGTTGTACCTATTGCTCAAAGAGTACCCACATACTCTCAATATATGATAGCTTCAGAGGGAGCCAGGGCACCCAGAGCTGAGGCAGTGCCTAATGCACCACCACCACCTCCATCAGATGCAGAGGATCAGGCATACAGCTGATCTATCTAGATATTCTGATATTTTTTCTCTTTTGTTCATAAATATTGTTTTGACTTTTGATAGGTCACCTGAGCTCATTCTTTTGTACACTGTTCCAGTAGTGCACCCTTGACTAGTTCGAGTTATATGATATATATGAGATCAAGATTTTGGTTATGAATTCATTTATACTTGTCATGTTTTGATTTATGATGATATCATGTGATGTAAATGCTATGAGTAGTGTAGAATGTATGTATGGATTTATGCAATGCAATGATTTCTTTCACATGTATGGATGTTATGCAAATGTAATTGATTATGGAAAGATGTATGTATGATTTTGATTATGCACATGAATGCAATGTAAATGCAATAGATGGAATGATTATGATATGAAAATGCAATGATACACATGATATGTTTTGCAGGTATTGATGAAGACAAGTACTCAGTCTTATGTCAAAAAGGATGTCTAACCCAGGATAGTAACTACTTGCAGTTCTGTGAAGAAACCTTCATGGAAGATTCAACTCTTCGAGTCAAGTTTAAGTGCAGTTTTGAAGGATTGTTTAAACATTAAAGTTTGTTCAACAATTTGTGAGATCATGCAAAGTGCAAAATGCAAAAATGACATGCAATCCTAAGACCTAGGACCTAGTCACTGATCATGTGTCGGTCATTTGTCATCATTGAATTTTCTTTGGTAACCAAATAAATCAATACAATGCCCACTAGTTAGGAAACCATAGACATATGAATATTGATTTGTATGCTCAAAAATCAATACAACACCCACTGGCTAGACAACCATGGACATATGAATATTGATTTTGTTTTCAGAATATCAGATTAGATATAAGCACCAAGGCACAAACACCAGGATGACCTGAATATCATGTCCATTTTAACATAGACGTCATGATGACTAGAATACGCCTTGTGGAACAAACACATCAAGCAGTCAAGAGATCATTCTAAATCCAATGTGAATTACCCGTAGTGACCCTTTATCATTCACATCCTTAGGTAAGATTGTGTTTCACAGTAGGAGTAAGAACTTTCTCAAAAAGACAATAGTTAGATCAAACTTCCTTGAATTTTTTGGGTATCAATGGTCGAGGTACGCATGGCCATCCAATACAAGATAGAGGCTCTTACAGATGGGCACCATTTCAATCTAGAATTTCCAAAGTTGTTAGATTTTCACATACAAGTAGAAAACAAAGAAAAGATTATGCCCCCAGTCATCACTCTCTAAATCCTGTAAGAGACATCATCGAAGAGCTCGAAGGGACACAATATGCAAAAATCTCAATGTGAAACAGTAAGCATACAAGGAGATAAAAGCATGTAAAAAGCATAGATTGTTTTCAATTTGTGTTTGATTGCATTGTTGTAGATGCAAAATCCTTTATGGAGAGTGTAATACCCCAAAAATGGGCTATAGGTTCATTAACCTCCTACATCTTCAAATTTGAACGAAATTGACATCAAAGTCCTAACCTAAGCCACATCTACACATTATCGAATCCTAATTGATTTTATCTTAAATTTTGCATCGAAGAATATTCCTAGCAATATTCTTATTTATTCTAATTATATTGATTTAATAATTATTTGGCGATAAATCATATTTATCCTAAAGTTTGATTAATTGAATATTTTGAATATTTAATTAATTAGATTTAATACTGCCAATTAATTATTTAATTAAATTTAATTATATTTATTCCTAAATTGTATTATTTAATTTTGATAATAAATCAAAAATCTCATGACTAATTGATTGAATTCATATTTAATTAATTAATGTCAATTGTTAATTTTAATAATATAGTTTTAGAATAAAAGTTTGATTTAATAATTGATTAACCCATAAATCAATTGTTTTAATTCAAAAATTAGTTAAGTTGAGAATAAATCACTTTATTTTTAAATTAATTTATAATTAAATCATGCACAATCAGAAAAGCAGGCAACTAGAAATTAATAATCAATTTTAAATTAAAACTCAACATCTGATGATAGTTGAAATCTAATCTAAACTCTATTTTGAGTTAAACGCTGCTTTTGCATGATTTTTGTGAGTTAATTATCTATGATTTCCTGATAAATCAAAAATCAACCTGAGTTTATCAAGAGTGATTTATGGTTTTTCTCTTGCATCCTCAAAGCCCTGGATTTCTATAAAATCAAGGCTCAACTCTTCATATCTCATCAACAATCAAATTTGCACAATTACTCTGGCAAATTGGCGATTGAAGGATTAAGCATTTGCGACAGGCGATTTGTGAGATCTTTCATAGTTGATCATAGTTTGCATAGTTTTCATATCATAGATTCTCATATCATTTATAACATTCTTAGATTAAATCTGCATTCAATTTCTTCATATAGCTTAGATTCATACAGTTTTCATATTATTGCACAAAAAATACAAAAATATAGATTAATCTGCATTCATATAGTCTTTCATATTTTTCATTCAAATCCTTTGTTTAGGTGTTGCATTGTCACTGATCTCAATTCCAATCTGAGAACATTATACTCGCAACTACTAGAAGACAGTAAGTCGCTTAGTTAACATAGTTTCAATTATTTGCAAGATTTCAATTTTTGGCTAACCTCTAATGTTTTACTGAAGTGTTGTGTCTACAGCTAGGTGCAAAATTCACACACATTTTTGGAGCCCACAGTGGGGCCCTAAAACGGGTTTCCATTTCTTCTATTTCACTTCTATCTATTTTTCTGTCATTTTTTGGTCCATTCTATGATTTCATTCTCTGTCCATATGACTTTTGTCAGAAAGTCATACGAGGAAGACCCCACTATTGTACGATAGTTGATTCTATCAAGGCTCGTATCATAAGCTATACATTATCATTTGGGAGCTTGATTGTCGTATGAGAAGACACCCACTATCGTATGAGTTTCTCGACTTTCGTCTGAAAGGTAACCCACTATCGTATGAGTTTTGATTCTAGAATTCAATTGTCGTTTCATAATTTTTGGTAGTTTTTTAGATTTGATTTTCAGATTTGGACTAACAGCTAACCCTAACAATTGAAATATTCTATTTTTTACTGATATTTGCTGAGTCTAATTGGGAAAAGCACAACTAAATTGCTAAAACAAGTAAAATCTACTAAGCGCGTTGCGAGGAATTCAAGTATTCTACTACGATCTGATAACACTTTGATTTGGACATAAAATGAACTCTCACGTGTCAAGCTTGTGTGACCTTTTATTGCTTTCATATCAAAGACTTCATTTTGGGCCATAAAATGAACATAGATTTTCTTTCTTCATATCTGTTACGCATAGTAAATAGGCCCTATGAACACTATTTGTGGATGATCTTGAGAGAGTGGGCTTTTTTTGATTTTTCATGCATGCGAAGCTCTTCTTGATGAAGGATCCCCTTGTAGGTAGGGAGGTTATCGAGATTGTCTTGCGTTCTACTAGATTTATGCGTCTTCAACTTTTGATTGATACATTCTCTCTCTGAAGAGGTTGATAGAGCATAAGCGGTTGACATCATAGACCTTGGTGAGATAATTTTGGTCTTAGCATGTCAGATTAATCTATCTACTTTGTTTTGGTTAAAAGTGAAAAGGATAGAGGACTATGCTCTACTCCCTTTTTGGGTAGTATCAGAAACTCAGATCCTTGAATTTGAAACTAGTCCCCATGTCGTATCTTTTGTGAGTCACCTTTAGAGAGGGTTAACTATAGTGGACATTCCCTTAATTGGGTCAACCACATGGACGGAACCTCAAGCGGTAATAGCCATTTTTGCCATGGTAGCAGTAGCCACTATATAAATGTCCTTGTGGAAGAAATCTTCACAGGTGTGGTCTCTTGTTGGGCTATCAGATCTCCCTAGTAGCTCTTGATTGATTAAATTCTTGAACTATGTCAAAAACCCGGTGCACCTGGATTGGAGTTCGCCCTCTTGAGATCATAAAAGTTGCAGAGTTAGACCATTACTACAAACCCTAGTGAGGCCAAATTTTCATTTTCTAGGAATATGTGTGTTATTGAAATTTTTTTTGGAACATACACAATTAGCACTTCTAGGGATTAGCACATTTAGTCACTTGATTGCTCATGCACAGGGTTGTTTTTTCCCCTGTTCATTGTTTTTAGACATTCTTGAAATCACTTGCTTGCTGTTCTGCATGCTTGTTTATCTATTTGGTTAATGGAAATGAACGATCCTAGAATAATCTTCAAACCTGGACAGAAAAATTTGCAAACAATCTGAAACTGAAAACCTAAAATTTGCAAAATCAAAATCAAAATACCTTTCTGGAGTCAAAAGTCATCTCATAGGGTCAGATTGTCGTATGAGTGTTGTCACTAGAAATCAAAAGAACAATTATCCCTGGCAGCAATTATCGTACAAGTCTTGCAATTTTCATTTGAGAGCATACCCAGAGTCATACGAGTTTTTAGGAACTCGTTTGAGAATTTTCAAAAAGTTGTTAGAGATTGGTCAAATTTGTTAGGAATCCAATTTTTACAGCCTATTTCTAGATTCTGTCAAAATATTCACTGTGTCAAGAATAGAGCAGAAACTACAACGAATTCAATCATTTTCCTAAAGTGGTCTCTTGAGTTTGATTTAGCCTTCCGATTTATCGATTTGAGTCTTTTTCATCTTGTGTCAAAATTATCTTCAAATTCAGTCTTCTTACTAAAACAACTAAGTGTTGTGAGCTTGTGAGTTCGTGCCCGCCATCTTTTGGGCATCTACCCATACTACTCTGGAACAGTATCCTTCATTTACGTCCAATCTAATCTTCAATCAATTCAATCTTGACAAGGTTGCGTCACTCGATCTTCTTGAATCAATTCATTCTTCAATTGTCTTCATCTTATTATTTTGCTTCACCCAAGGTTAATGGTGGAAACTAGAGCTTCATCACACAAGAAATCTAGAGAAGCATCTCATACCTTACCTTTGTCTACTCACATAGGTCCAACCTTTGATGAACTCTATAAGTAAGGTCTTTACGAAGATGACGGTCTTGGCAATCTTCAATTAAAAGCTGGTTACATACCCCCTCCATCGACTCACTGAGGTAATCAACAAACTCCACCTCAATCTATCCCAGGGAGTCCTAAAACTCCTAACATGTCTCATGGAGGGACATATCACGGGTCTCAAGGACATCACTCTCAACATGGTATGGATCAAGAACCCACACCTTCTGAAATTGCTCGATATCAAAATGATGATGACTTCAAGAAAATGATGAGGTATTTCTTGAAAGAAGATAGAGAGGCATACTTTCTAGAGTTAGCTCATCAAGGGGCTAAAATTCCTCCAAACTTTATTGTTGAAAATATCATTACGCATGAGGAAGAAACCCCTATCATGGCTATGATGAAATAGATGCATGTCATGCAAGTCAAGCTCAACAAACTAAAGAAAGAAAAGGAACCTAAGGAGTTCTCCATGGAGGCCCTATGCCCTTTTCCATTCAATAAAGACTTGTACATGCCACCATTCCCTAAAAGAGTGGAAATGCCTAAATACGATAAGTATGATGGAAAATCTAATCCTCAAGATCATGTCAGAGAATTTTGTACTCAATCTATGGAGTTTATGCAAGAACCAATCTACTTGATACGTCTCTTCCCTCGATCTCTAGGAGGAGCAGCCATTCATTGGTTCTCTAGAATGCCTCCAGCTATCAAAACTTTTGAGGAGTTAATCAAACTATTCTATCAATAATACTCTTACAATATCCAGCATCTGGTCACCATGACCGACATCTGAAATCTGAAACAATATCCAAGAGAACCATTCTTGACATTTCTCAAGAGATGGAGGAAGAAATTTTCTCTATATGCTAGAACCATTCCAGAAATTGAGAAACTGGAAATCTTCATTAATAATCTTGTTCTAGAAATCAACTACCCTTTACAAATACAAAATCATACATCCTTTGATAAGATGGTAGATAATGCGATCAAAATTGAGAAAGTACTTGTGAAAAAAGGAGACATCACACTTCAAAAGGACAAGTATGAATCTTGATCTAGTTCTAAGGACAAGAACAAAAACTCGAATAAGAATAAAGGTGTTGTCACTGATGGCATTGTTGATACTATCCATGCCCCATCTAAGGCACCCACTTTCAATCTCACTATTGGTACCCAAGCCATCAAAGCTTCTGAAGCTAAAGCAACAGAGTCCAACAAGAAGTCATCTGATTATAAACCTTGGGCTACAGTTTCTAACCGCAAATTCACTCCTCTTGGAGAATCCTTGGAATTTTCCATGAAAACTCTATTGGCCAACAAAATCATCTACTTGCCTAAGATAAAAATTCTTTGATCCCGAACCTAAACTGAAATGGTGGAGAGAGAATGACTTTTGTGAATTCCATTGCAATAAGGGTCATAAGACTAATAACTGTGTTCGCTTGAAGCACATCATACAGGACAAAATTGATAATGGAGAAATCATGATTGACAATCATAAGAGAAATAATGATCATACAACATTCACAGAACCATTTCTAAAACATGGTAAAGAAGATTCTTCTTCTCAGCCTAATATGGGTGCTAAAGTCAATTATGCCTACTCTGGAAACAATGCTGTTATCAATATGGATGAACCAGGTCTATCTAAGCATTGTAATTTCATCACAATTGTAAGAAAAGATAGATAAAACTAATCAGCTAATGTAGTTACTCGATCACAAGCTCAGGCACATCTGCAAGGACAAATACTAGATTCATCCAATGTCCCTAAGACACCTTTTAATCTTTCATCTGCTTCTAAACAGAAGGCTACATCTAAATCTTCAAATCCTAAGGACATGAGACCTACATCATAAAGTATAGTCCAACAACTCCAGCATACAAATGCAAAAATCTCAATGTTTGATTTGCTTCGGATATCTCCATCTCACAGAGCCATTCTAGACAAAGCTCTGCTCGGATCCAATGTTCCTGATAACCTTGATTTAGATAGATTCCAGACTATGGTTGGTCATCTTACATCTCCATAGTATATTTCCTTTTTAGAGGAAGATGATAACTCCTTGAGTCATCCCTATAACCAGCCCTTGCATATTGAAGTCTTGATCCAAAACCGTCGTGTCAAACGTGTGTTGATAGATGGGGGAGCTAGTCTTAACATTTGTTCTTTTAGCTTGATTACACAATTGGGATTTTTAGAAATGGCCATTGATCCTAGAAAGAAGATAACTATCAAAGCATACAATGAGAAAGAAAGATCTTCCAAGGGAACAATTTTCTTACCTATCAGAATAGGTCCAGTCATCAAAGATACTATATGTCAAGTTCTTGATCTACCTTTGGCTTACAACATCCTTCTAGGAAGACCCTGGATACATGAAATGAAAGTTATTCCTTCTATGTACCATCAGTGTTTGAAATTTCCTTATGAAGGAGTAGAGGTGACAATTCCAGCAGATCTATATACAACTTGCAATGCATTGAAAGAAAGTGTTGATAAACTTGTTCCTAATAACAGAGAATCTTCCACTAAGCAACTAGATGTTGCTTCAACATCCAAGATGGAATACATTGCTAAAGAGGTTAAAATCAAAGAAAATGGTATGGGAGAATATACTATAGAGCCAGTCTTATCTTTGACATCTCTCCCTATCTCACCTAAGTCCTATGGACAAACTCCATAACAGTCCAAAAAGGAGTCTAAAGAACCTCTTGAGGCATATAAGGGAAATTTTGTTGCAGAACAAGTGTCCAAACAAGAGTTTGAAGAGGATGAAGTTGTGCTTGCATGGCTATATAAAGATGAACCTGACTCTCAAATTGTTCAAAAATGTGACTCTAAAACATTGAAGATCCCTTCTAAGTCATATGGCCCAAGAGACAAATTGATCACAAAAATGGGATATAATGGAAAAGGACCTCTAGGACTACAGGGTAAAGGTCTTATGTCACCTCTTGACCATCGTGGCCACACAAACAAGAATACAACAGGTCTAGGATATAAGAAGAAACCTTTCTATGTTAGTAATAACTCCCCACATGTCTTACAACAGATCAAGCCCTCTACAACAAATCAACTAAAGGAAGAAAGAATTGAACAATCTAACAGTGATGATTCAGACACCACTGAAGAGCTCATTCCTTATGAGCATTTTCCCAAAGAAATCAAAGACCTTCTTGAAGCCAAAGATGATCCAGTAAAAAGAATCAATGTAGTAGAAACACAAGAACCTACTATAAAGCAAGAGATAGTTGCACCACAAGAACCAGCTAATCTTGAAGACAATCAAATAGATAAAGAGGAAGGTGGTAGTTATTTTGAGACAAATTCCCATGAGTATGAATTCAAATCAAAATCTGAGGGTAACCCTTCTTGGGGTATTCATCCTAACTTTACTCATGTTCTTAAATTTCCTAGAGGCATAGATGAAGAATCTAATGACTATGAATGGGAAGCGATTCTAGAGGAAGATGAGCTTATCATAGAAAAACATGTTGATGTTATTTACCAATATGCACCTACAGCCAACGTAATTCTAGAGAAAAATGATGAACTTAACGAGTCTGATCTACCGCTGGCTGAAGTGGACTCCCCAAATGACATTGAGCCTATTCACAAATTGAACATCTTAAGTTGTAATATCACCTTTGAAATCGAGCATCGGGTTAGGACCAATGATGACAAATCCATATCCATAAACACTATTTCCCAATCTTTCACCACTTTGACTATCCAACATCCTGAACTTCTTGACCAAACCTCTACAAATCTAAGACAAGGTATTTATACCTTTCCAAATGACTATGCCCTTGCTTGCTACCTCAATGCAGTTGAGCCTATGAGGACTTCCAGCAGTGAACCGAGCATTAGCATGATGGAGTTAGACATCAAGTATCTTAGTCAAAAAAATAAGAATAAGAATAAAAAGAAAAGGAGTTTTGAGGGTCAAAACCACTTTGTGGCGGTCTCAAAACATACAAAAGTAAAAATAAAAGATGTATCCTAAGGTGAAAACCTCTCTGAGGCACCTAAGGATGAGATATTTGATGTCCTTTCGAGTCATTTACAGGATAGATCTTCAGTTCTAATTGAGCCCACTCAATCCATCAACTTGGGAACAACAGAAGAACCATAGTTGATCCATGTAGCACAATCCTTATTAGAAGAAGAAAAGAAAAAATTTACCACATTCTTAATAGAAAAGAAGATCAACTTTGCATGGAAATATTCAGATATGCCAGGGTTGGATCCTAATCTTATAATGCACCATTTATCTATAGCTCCAGGAGTCAAACCTGTTAAGCAAAAATTCAGAAAGATGCATCCACATGTTGCACTCTTGGTCAAACCAGAATTAGAGAAACTACTAAAAGCTGGATTCACCCATGTTATTGACTACGCTGAATGGATCTCTAATATTGTACCTATTTCAAAACTAGAAAAATCAATCAGAGTGTGCATAGATTTCAGAGATGTAAACAAAGCATGCCCTAAGGATGATTTTCCACTACCTAACATTGATATGATAGTAGACATGATTGCGGGCTTTGAGATGTATTCTTTAATGGATGGTTTTTCTAGATATAATCAAATAAAAATTGCTCCAGAGGATCAAGAGAAAACTACTTTCACATGTGCGTGGGGTACCTTATGTTGGAATGTCATGCCATTTGGGCTTAAGAATGCTGGTGCTACATATCAGAGAGCGATGACATCTATTTTTCATGACATGATGCATCGAACTATGGAGGATTATGTTGATGATACTTTAGAAAAATCTATGATAAGATCTGAACATCTTAATGACTTGAGCAAAATACTAGATAGAATGGAGAAGTTTAGTCTCAGACCGAACCCTAAGAAGTGTGCTTTTGGTGTCACTTCTGGAAAGCTCTTAGGCTACATTGTTTCAAAGAAAGGCATTGAAGTTGATCCAGCAAAAGTTGAAGCTATCATGGAGATGCAACCTCCCAAGAATATCAGTCAAATGAGAACATTACAAGGGAGAGTACAATCTATTAGATGCTTCATATCTCAACTAGCAGACATATCACAACCTTTCACAAAGACATTACATAAAGGTGTGACCTTTGCATGGAATGAGG
Source organism: Chamaecyparis obtusa (assembly GCA_027943335.1). NCBI lineage: Eukaryota > Viridiplantae > Streptophyta > Pinopsida > Cupressales > Cupressaceae > Chamaecyparis > Chamaecyparis obtusa. The sequence goes on along the minus strand of BSBK01005745.1, from coordinate 393,609 downwards.
AATGTGAAAAGAACTTTAACCATATCAGGAAATATCTATCAAATCCTCCTATTTTGATGCCTCCTATTCAAGGGAAGCCATTGATCTTATATGTCTCCACAACAGATACATCATTGAGTGCATTACAAGCACAACATGATGAGAGTAAAAAGGAAAGAGCTATATAATATATCAGTAGAACATTGGTAGCATATGAGAAGAACTATTCAATGATTGAAAAGGCTTATCTAGCTGTGATCTTTGCATCACAAAAACTGAGACATTATATGTTAGCTCATACCACACATTTGGTAGCTAAGATTGATCCACTCAAGTACCTACTAACCAAAGCTGCCCTCACAGGTAGACTAGCTAAATGGGTCATGCTCTTAAGTGAATTTGACATTAAATATGTTGAAATAAAAGCTATCAAAGGACAGGTTATTGCTGATCAACTAGAAGATGCACCTTTGTTTGATGATACTCTAATGCAAATGGAATTCCCAAATTCTTCTATCATGAATCTTTCTTCTAGAGAATGGTAATTGTTCTTTGACGGCTCCTATACATAGAATGGATCTGGAGCAGGCATATTATTTATGACTCCTCAAGGATACTCAATCCCTAAGGCATTCAGAATCAAATTTCCTTGCACAAACAATATTGTTGAATATGAAGCCCTCCTTAATGGTATAAAAATAGCAATTGAGTGGAGAGTAACATAATTACACATTCATGGAGACTTACAACTTGTAATACACCAAGTCAATGATGTGTATCAAACAAAAGATGAAAATCTCATTCCATACAAGAGAATGGTAGATGATCTAAAGAAATACTTCATATCTATCGCCTTTGAGAAAATACCTAGAACAGAGAATAAGGCTATCGATGTAATGGAAATGCTATCTACTTTTTTACAGCAGCCTAAACATGAGCTACGCTATGAGTTCCTGGTGCAAGCATTATCTTATCCTGCATATGATTCCCCTGAAACTCGCATGATCTGCACTATTGTAGGCCATGATTCATCTCGCTACAAAAACCTTTTCTCTTATCTCAAAGACCAAATCATTCCTAATACCTTTAACCACCATGAAAAGAGATACCTTATCTGAAATGCATCCCGATATGTCATCATTGGTCATGATCTATACAAATGAGGTCTAGATGGTACGCTACTTAGATGTTTAGAATGGGAAGAGTCTCAACGTGCATTAGAGGAAGTCCATGATGGTATTTGGGGGTCACACTCGAATGGTTTAACACTAGCCCAAAAACTTATTAGGGCTGGGTACTATTGGCCGAAATCAGAGAAAGAGGCTATTAAGTTTGCTAAGAATTGTCAAAAGTGCCAAGTACATGGCAACTTAATTCATGCACTAGGGAGAGATCTAATTCCCTTCACTACACAATGACCTTTTCACCAATGGGAATTTGATCTTATAGGAGCCATACATCCTCATTCTTCTAATGGACATACCCATATAATCACAGCTACATATTATTTTTAAAAATGGGTAGAAGCAGTTCCTTTAACTCAAGCGACTGGAAAACAAATTTGTTCATCTTGAACTACATCATATGTCAGTATGGTATTCCACACTCTATAGTCATAGATAATGGTGCACAATTCAAGAAAAAAGACTTAGATGATCTATGTGCAAAATTCAAGATTACACAACATTGGTCATCTATCTACTATCCTCAAGGGAATGGACAAGCAGAGGCTTCAAACAAGAATCTATTGAAAATCTTGCACCGAACAGTTAATAAAACAGGAAGAGACTGGCATCTCATGATCAATCTAGCTCTCTGGGCCTACAAAACAAGTATCAGAATGCCTACTGGGGCTACACCATTCGCTTTAGTTTATGGGTCTGAAGTGATACTGCCTATTGGGGTTGAAATCCCATCACTAAGAATCAGAATGCATGATCTAGTAACTGATGATGACTATAGAGTGTCTAGGCTTCAAGAACTTGAACTACTAGATGAGCATAGGCAAGCAGCGTATGATCATCTCAAAGTATATTAGAAGAGAATGTCTAGAGGTTACAACAAGAAAGTCAAACACAAAGAATTTCAGGTTGGTGATCTAGTCTTGAGAGAGAATCCTAAAAATCAAACACATAGAGAACGTAAGGGGAAGTTTGAACCCAACTGGCTGGATCCCTTTGTTATCACTGTTACTTTTGGCTCTAGTGCCTATCAACTCTCAACAAATGAAGGAGAAGAACTCCGAGAACCAATCAACATTCTCCATCTGAAGAAATTCTATGCCTAAGGCATTCAGTCTATGGTAAAATGTCTAGAAAAAATTATAAAAATTTGAAAAAGTCCTGAAAAAAATAACATCTTGGTGAAAACCTAGCAAATAGGTGCCTTGATGATTCACAAAAAAATAAAAAAATATCAAAAGTACAAAAAATTTGAAAAATACAAAAAAATGAGAAAAAGAAAAAGTGCCTTGGTGAAAACCTGGAAATAGGCGCCTTGGTAGAAAAAATAAAATCTCTACCAAGATGGTGAAAACCTGGCAAATGGGTGCCACTTGTTTCAAAACAGTCCATCTATCAACGCAATCTTGGTCTTTCCCAGCTTTCAGTCTTGCTTTAGTTTGTACATATCTCCCGGTTTGTTTTTGCTTTCCTATTTTCAATAAAATCAGTTTGTACACCAATCAGCTCAAGCGTCTGTATCCTATCAAAGTTTCAAACTTGGGGGCAATTAAAGTCATATCCTATGGCCTCATGTGTCTTTGAGGTGTATCATATCCAGTCAAAGTCCTTTGAAGCTTCATCCAAGTCAATCAAGTTTGTCTCCTCTCCATAAAGGATTTTGCATCTACAACAACGCAATCAAACACAATTCAAAACAATATATGCTTTTACATGCTTTTATCTCCTTGTATGCTTACTGATTCGCATTTATATTTTTACATATTGTGTCCCTTCGAGCTCTTTGATGATGTCCTTTACAGGATTTAGAGAGTGATGACTACGGGCACAATCCTTTATTTATTTTCTACTTGTATGTGAAAATCTAAGAACTTTGGAAATTCTGGATTGAAATGGTGTCCATTTGTAAGAGCCTCTATCTCATATTGGATGGCCATGCGTACCTCGACCATTGATACCCAAAAAATTCAAGGAAGTTTGATCTCGCTATTGTCTTTTTGAGAAAGTTCTTACTCCTACTGTGAAACGCAATCTTACCTAAGGATGTGAACAATAAAGGGTCACTACAGGTAATTCACACTGGATTTAGAATGATCTCTTGACTACTTGATGTATTTGTTCCACAAGGCATATTCTGGTCATCACGATGTCTATGTTTTGATGCTTATACAAATTGCTATATTAAAATGGACATGATATTCAGGTCATCCTGGCATTTGTACCTTGGTGCTTATATCCAATCCAACATTCCGAAAACAAAATCAATATTCATATGTCCATGGTTGTCTAACCAGTGGGCATTGTATTTATTCTTGCGCATACAAATCAATATTCATATATTCATAGTTTCCTGACTAGTGGATGTTGTATTGATTTATTCAGTTACCTAAAATTTTTAACAATGACAACAAATCGACACATGATTAGTGACTAGGTCCTAGGTATTAGGTTTGAATTTCATTTTGCACTTTGCATGATTGCATGATCTTACAAGTTTCTTGAACACTTAAACAATCCTTCAAAACTAAACTTAAAATGGAAATGAAGAGCTGAATCTCACACGAAGGTTTCCTCACAGAACCGCAAGTGGTCACCATCTTGGGTTAGACATCCTTTTTGACATAAGACTGAGTACCTATCTTCATCAATACCTGCAAAACATATCATGTGCATTGTTTCATTTACATTACATATTCATGATCATTTCATCTATTGCATTTACATTCCATACATTTTCCATAATCAATTACATTTGCATAACATTCATACATTTGAAAGAAACCATTGCATTGCATAAATCCATACATACGTTCTATACTATCCATAGCATATACTGTTGGAAATATTCAGGAATTAACCAAGTTACTGAGAGGGGAGGGGTGAATCAGTACTCCAAATTTTCTTTCAATAACAGATGTGTTAACATATAGTTTACTTTATCCTTATGCATATAGAAAGCATGAAACTTAAAAGCATTCACAACAATGACACATAGATTTGGTTACCCAGAAACCTTCCAAAAAGAAAGTAAAACTAGGGTGGGGATGAAACCCACAAAGCTTTAGTACTGCAGTATAAAGTTGGCTGGTTAAGGCTTACAATTGATCACTTCTGATGATCTGCCCTGCTAGGAGCAATAAGGACTGCTAGGTCCATCTTGTTAGAGGATTTTTGCAAACTTACAAAAGAAGTATGTACTTGGTAAAGAGATTTTACAAAAGACTGTTAAGTCTACCTGGTTAAAGGATTTTAGTACTGATTCACCTGTTAGGATGAAACAGTAGATCTCTTGCTTTGCAACTGGATTGCTGAATGAGATTCACTGATGTATTGATCACCTTCTGTGATGACTTTGTCTTTGCTGTTCCTTATACTGCTGTAGCCCTTTGTAATTCGCTTATCTCTGCTTTTCTCTTCTATTTCATATTCATTCTCATTACAATACATCTTGGTATTTCACAACATTGTTTATATACAAGTCTAAACAATTAATTACAATTACAAAGTTGGCTTGACAAATAAACATAAGTGCTACTAAGTCGGCCCAAGTATGGTTACTCGGTTCCTGCAAACTAACTTGGTGACTTTCTGATACTCGGCGTCCACTTCATTACTCAGCATCATCATGCACTCGGTAAAAGTGAAGGCTCGGTTCATACTGACCACTCGGTAGGTTTTGAACTCGGTAAATACTGGTGACTCGGTAGACATAATGTTACTCGGTTTACACTGTCCTGCTCGGTTTGCACTGTCTTGCTCGGTTTGCACTGTTCTGCTCGGTTTGCACTATTCTGCTTAGTTTGCACTGTGAATGCAAATAAGTGTTGTCACTAGTGGCAATCCTTCTTAATGCCAACAATCTCCCCCTTTGGCATTAGTGACAAAAACACTTATTGCCCAAAACTTATATACATGAACCATGCTGAGATTTATTTTGATTTTTCAAAATTGTCTTTGTCATAGGGCTTTATAAATTGTCTCCCCCTTTCAATGTGTTAACTTTTTCTTCTTTTCTTCTGTACATATACATATCTCCCTCTATACATATCTCCCCCTTTTTGATGATAATGCCAAAGGTGTATATACAAGTGATTTACAGAGAGAATCCAAAATTTGATAGAAAATCAGAATGTACCTTCATTATCAGTGCCAGGGTTCTGTCCCAATTTTCTTGCAGAATCTTGCATGTTTGGATTGCAATTTGGACTTCTGCAGAGAGTTCAATCATGTGATCTGCTATTGAGAACTGATTGTCATGAATCAATGTTTTGGAATGTTCAATGTGCTTGTACATTGTATTCATGATGGGAAGGATCATGTTCTGAATGTCTAGCAGTGTGGACCGGATCCTTGTGTCTTCTTTCAGTAGTTTTGACTGCGTATTTGATCGGTATGAGATTTTCATGTGATGAGCAGAGCTTGAGCTTGGTTCAAGTTGCAACTTCTGTATGCTAATCTTCAAATCCTCATCAATTTTATTCATTTTGTCCTTGACATCCTTTGTGAACTCGGCAACATTGCATAGTCTGGCCAAAAGAGAGGTAACATTCGAATAGGAAGATTCAATGTTTGACAAAACTGAAGACAATTCGACTTGATTAATAGCTATGTGCTGAGCAATGTGCTCAAGCACTTTATTGTTGAATCTCTTCTCGGCTTTTTCAACTAACTTTTCTGTCCCAGATGAATCCTCATTGTATTTATTTACTGCTTCTGCTAATTGTAACAAAACATGTTGAGAGGAGTCTACTTTAATACCTAATGCTTCAAACAAAATGTCCTTAGCATCCTTAATGATTTGATATCCTTGTCTCTCTCCTCTTTAAGTTTCTTTTGTTTTGCTTTCCTTTGGAGGATTTCACTTATATTTTGCATTTGGTCCGCTGATAGATTTGCAAAATCTAATGTTGGAATCTCTATTTCTTCATCTAGGTCTATATCCTCTACTATATTCTTACCCAAAAATCTTATACTCGGTTGAGCCTTAGGCTTATGTGACAGTAGACATAGTAGGACTGGCTATAGAGACTGGTATATTGTCTGTTGGAGAACTTGAAGTATTTACACATGTAGAATAAAAAACTGGGATACTTACTGCTGGAAAACTTGATGAAGTAGGAGACTGCAACTCGGTAGAAGAAATGGTAGTTGCTTCTGTTGTTGCTATAGGTGATTGGACAAATGTTGAAGTTGTCACAACCATGCTTGAAGGTGTCTCTGGGCTAGATGTAGTAACTTTTATTAGAGAGGTAGGAAGTGATGCAATGACTTCTGCCGCTATCCTCACAGTATCATCTACCTCGGTGGCTTCTTCTTGTTCATCACTGTCATCTTCAATGTCTTTTATTATAACTGTTTCAATACTCGGTTGGTGAAGATGGTATATGTTCTTCCATGTGGCATTTGCAGCCTTCACAACCGATTCAATAGTGTTAATCAGAATCAAACAAGTATTGAACTTCAGTGTCATCTTATTTTCATTCTCCTTCAATGCCTTCTTTATTTCATCATTTTTCAAGCTTGGCATTAACTGTCTCAGGGTTTGATCAAATATGTCTTTTACAGTTTGCTTGGCATTGCTCCATCTCATTTTTATTGGATCTAATAAAGCTACTGGAACCTATGGGGCTATTTCATCAGGAGAGTATTTCCACTGTCCCATCTTTTCAATGACAGCATCTTCTATTTCCTTTTGTTCTATTTCCGATCTGGTTTCATATTTAAAAGATTTTATATTACTTACTCCAGATCTTGATCCTTCTCTAAAAAGTTTGATCTTCTCTTGAAGGGTTAGAGGAGGCCTTTTGAATATTATATCTTTGTCTGCCTTGTCTGCCTTACCTCTTGCACTTCTCCTTGTAAATACAGTAGTGGGAGGCTTAGGTGCCTTAGTGATGAATACCTTTCCTTTCTTCTTTGTAGGTTCTGGTTCCTCTATTTTCTCATCCTTTTCCTTTTCTTCTTTAGTGTCTTCTCCTTTGTCCTCGGTTAGCATTTGCATTTTGGCTATCCTCTTCTTTCCTTTATTTACCGCCTGTGGAAGCTTTATGCTTAATTCAATTCTCACCTTAGCTTCATCATATGTTCCAAAATATGGGGCTTTGGGATTAAAAGGCTGATTAAGAAGGGCTTCAATGATATTCTTGGTTTCATCAATGTTTACCTCATAAGGAAGAGGTTTTACATGTACAATCCTCGGTTTAGCTGCTTGAATGTATACTCTATCACAGTCCACCATGAAACAAATATCATCCTTATAATCCTCAACCAACTTCTGTGGAATCCGGAATCTGTCATTCATTTTCTCTTTGAAAGACTCAAAATAACTATCCATGATGCTCTCAAAATTTTCACCCATTTCTGAAATATATTCATTTATTTCATAAAGAACTGACACATCTTTTCTCCATACTACTTTTCCTTTAGAAGGGAAGAATTTCTGAATGTAGAAGAATAAACAAACCAGTAAAGATCCAAACTTACATGGATTGTTTTTGGAAGTTTGAATGCTTTCCATGTTCTTGTTAAACTATTTTAACAATAAATCTGCAAGGTCAAATGATAAGTTATTCTTGACCACTTTGTATGCTAGGTCTATGGCTTCACAGGAGACACTATTCTGTCGACTTGAACTGTATATCTTATGGGCAATTATGTGTGTACCAAATTTTAGTTCAACATCGGTAATGCTGCTTACTTTCATGCCTCTACCATCCCACTCAGCTAGGGTTTTCTTCTCCAGTTCCGGCCGACCTAGGGTTTTGGTAGATTTTGCTTTGTTCAACATGGGAAGACCGGTGATTTGATGAATCATCTTCTTAGTGATCTCTATGGGTTGCTCAAGCCAAATCTTGCCATCATGTACACGACTGAGAATGTATCTAACCCATTTCTCCCAAAAGTTTCGAGGTAAATGTGCAATGTGAACTAATCCCTTGTCTTCCAGATGTTTGTGCTCGGGTTTTAGAATACCATCCACACATAGTTCCTCATGCACAATATCTAGCTCTAGGTTTCCCATTTCTTGAATTGCACAATTGAAATGATTGCGAATATCGTTAACAAGTAGTACCTTAGGAGGAATATGAGATTGAGCTCCGTTCGGATCTAGGGCTGCTACAATTGCGGGCACGAGCTTGAAATTTGGTGCGCTCCATTCCCCTTGGACTAACATTTCTGATCCTTTCTTCGCTGAAGTGCTGGATGATGCCATGGTAGCTCACAGAAAATTCTTTTCACAAAAGTATTTGAATCGCTGGATTGCTCTTGAAATTTTTTGCTCTCAAAGTGCTAAAGGTTCGTGGTGAAGAATGAGTTTGATTTCTTGCCTTTTGTTTACAACTCTATCATTAATGCTTAGTACGAATTAGGGTATGAATTCCGACAGACTGTCACCCACTATGAATTAATTTCTCGGTAAAGACTTCGCAACTCAGTGAACTCGAGAATTCAAATTGCTCCGACCTCGCTCGGTAAAGACTGGTACCGACCTTGCTCAGTAAAGACTGATACCGACCTTCCTGTGATCTTGTTGCATCTTTGTATGCTGATTTAGATCTTTCTTTTAATTTAGTTCTGGAACTGCTTGAGATTTGTCTATGAGAATACAGTTCTAGTGCTCTCTTGGGAATTTAGTTTGAGTTGGTAGAGCCACCCATTCCATTACTTGGACTAGTTTTCTCGGTAGATTTAGGAATCCACTTTTGTCTTACCTATTTCCTGACCTTAGTTGCTTCATTCTTCTTTCCATCTTCAACTTTACTAGCATTCATGCAATTTCTGGCTATGTGACCGAGTTTAGTGCATTTGAAGTATCTTACGGTAGTATCTCTTTTCCTTAGATGATGTTTTATGCAGTTCATGCCAATGTGTCCATATTCTCCACAGTAATGACATCTGCACCAGGTGTTTTAATCCCATCCAAACATTGCTTTTATAATTTGTTCTGCTGGATTGAATGTTTTGGATCTGCACTCGGATGCCCTGTGACCTTGTTTGTTGCATTTGTGACAATTACCTTTGAATCTTGGTTTTTCCCTGCATTCATTTGCTTTGTGACTGTGCTGATTGCAGTTGTAGCATTTTCCATTGAATTCTGCTTTTTCATTGCTCCAACATTTATTTGAAGTATGTCCTATTTTTCCACAATGATTACAAGTAGGTTTCTGATTGCTTAGAAGATTCACCTTCTCCATTGTATCCAAGTCCTGCTTTTCCTTTTTGCCTATGAAGGTTTCGATTATACAGCTGATCTAGGTCTTCTTGGCTTTTCAGCATTCTTTCATTGATTTGTTTTTCAGTGTTTAGGTCATCCACCAATCTTTGATTGATTTCCTTTTCAGATCTTAGTTCTTCTCTTGTTCTTTCTATTTTTGAACTTAGAGTCAGAATTTCCTCATTTGTATGGGAGATCTGATCAATTAGGTTTTCTAACTAAAGGGTTTTATTTTGGACTTCATTGTTCCTTCCATCTAATTCATCTTTCAACTTGTTTCTTTGTTCTAAGATCTCACAATATCTTGTAGAGTGTAGCTCTTGTTCTCTTTTTAATTTTATCACTTCTTCCTGCAGAGACCCATTCCTTTCTAGGAGTTCTTTGACAGCATTGTTTGCTTCATCTGAGCTATCTGAGGGAAAAAGATCTTCAATCTTTTCTTCAATGTAATTCTGATCATTCATCTGATTTGCAAGTTCCTTCCTTCTTCTTAGGGATTGGGAAAGATGTTCTTTTGCTTCTTTAAGTTTAGCTATGGCCATTTCCAGATCTAGCTTTTCATTTTCAATCACCTTGTTCAATTTGAATACCTCCATTGTCCTGGATCTTTGCTCAAGCTAGTTAAGCTTTATCTTGAGAACCAATACTGCTTTGATACCAATTGTTGGAAATATTTAGGAATTAACCAAGTTACTGAGAGGGGAGGGGTGAATCAGTAACTCCAAATTTTCTTTCAATAACAGATGTATTAACATATAGTTTACTTTATCCTTATGCATATAGAAAGCATGAAACTTAAAAGCATTCACAACAATGACACATAGATTTGGTTACCCAGAAACCTTCCAAAAAGAAAGTAAAAATGGGGTGGGGATGAAACCCACAAAGCTTTAGTACTGCAGTATAAAGTTGGCCGGTTAAGGCTTACAATTGATCACTTCTGATGATCTGCCCTGCTAGGAGCAATAAGGACTGGTAGGTCCACCTTGTTAGAGGATTTTTACAAACTTACAAAAGAAGTATGTACTCAGTAAAGAGATTTTGCAAAAGACTGTTAAGTCTACCCGGTTAAAGGATTTTAGTACTGATTCACCTGTTAGGATGAAATAGTAGATCTCTTGCTTTGCAACTGGATTTCTGAATGAGATTCGCTGATGTACTGATCATCTTCTATGATAAATTTGTCTTTGTTGTTCCTTATACTGCAGTAGCCCTTTGTAATTCGCTTATCTCTGCTTTTCTCTTCTATTTCATATTCATTCTCATTACAATACATCTTGGTATTTCACAACATTGTTTATATACAAGTCTAAACAATTAATTACAATTACAAAGTCATCTTGACAAATAAACATAAGTGCTACTAAGTCGGCCCAAGTATGGTTACTTGGTTCCTGCAAACTAACTCGGTGAATTTCTGATACTCGGCATCCACTTCATTACTCGGCATCGTCATGCACTCGGTAGAAGTGAAGGCTCGGTTCATACTAACCACTCGGTAGGTTTTGAACTTGGTAAATACTAGTGACTCGGTAGACATAATGTTACTCGGTTTACACTGTCCTGCTCAGTTTGCACTGTCCTGCTCGGTTTGCACTGTTTTTCTCGGTTTGCACTGTTCTGCTCGGTTTGCACTGTGAATGCAAATAAGTGTTGTCACTAGTGGCAATCCTGCTTAATGCCAACATATACATCACATGATATCATCATAAATCAAAACATGACAAGTACACATGAAGTCACAACCAAAATCTCGATCTCATATCATATAACTTGAACTAGTCAAGGGTGCACTACTGGCACAAAGTACAAAAGAATGAGCTCAAGTGAGCTATCAAAAGTTAGAACAGTATCTATAAACAAAAGAGCAAAAAAAATAGAATATCTAGATAGATCAACTGTCTGCCTGATCCTCTGCATCTGGTGGAGGTGGTGGTGGTGCATCTAGCACTGCCTCGGCTCTAGGTGCTCTTGCTCCCTCTAAAGCTATCATTTACTAAGAGTATGTGGGTACTCTCTGAGTAGCTGGTACAATAGTGTAGTATGCAGAAACATAGTAAGTAGCTCTTGAGGTCTGATGTGTCACCTCTGACTGTAAATGCACGTTCTCTTCTCGAATCACAGATCTCTTTCTATCAGCCTCTGTGAATCTCTCCTCCCACCGACCACTCCATATCTTCAAGTCCCTGAACTATAATCTCAATCATCTAATAATCCCCTAAGTAGTCAATGGTATGCTAGGATCTACATCTGTCGCAGGCATATCAGTGTCTACCACTAGCTACTCTATGGTCTCTACTCTCTGTGCCTTACAACATCTAACCTCAGCACCAAGATCAAAACTGGTATCACCCTGTAGAGGATTCGGACTAGCACCCACATCCTGCTCTGCACCCACTACCTCATCTATTGTGCCCACACTACCTAAAGTGCCACTCTCTCCTCTAGTCGATCTCCTATGTAAAACTTTAGGTCTGCCTGCTAAAGAACTAGAGGGATGCGGTGGTCTCATCTATTTGGATGGTCTCTATGGAGGTGTGAAAACTGCTCTCAGCCTCAGAGGTGTAGGCTGGGGCATTTGTACTTGTGCATGTCTCTGTCCTCATCCAGTCAGAACCTGTGCACCTATGACATCCATGGCCTCCTCCATGGAGGGTGTCAACTCTGTAGGATCAGAGAATCTATGTATAGGATGCTCTGCAAGCCATCTAATGAATCCATTTGTAACACCAGCATAGGGCACATCTGCTCTATAATCCCAATCTCTACCAACGATACCACTGTACTCCTGTGTATAGAGAGCATATGACAATCTAGGGCCCCATCCTAATCCCAGCTCTCTATTAATTTGTGCATAAGCTGAAAGCTCTTATGGTGCATCCTGAATGATGTCATACTACCTCCATACTCTAGTGATTAGGAAGCGCTGAATAACAACAATGGATCTCCCAATCAGTACATGGCTTTGACAGAAATAACTAAACTACTCCCTCGCAATGGGCCAAGCCTCTATCAGCAAGTATGGTCTCCATAATACAAAAGTCATATTATCTAGACACCACTTGAAGTACTTGGTGTGACCCATGCGCACTTTTGTAACATAACTAGAGTATATATATATGACTGGCTCATGTGGCTGGCACTGTGACTGACACAAAGGTCTTCAAACTAGGATGTGCTCCCAGGTCCATATCTAAAGAACTAATGCACCGGAAGAAAAATACTTTCTCTCCTGATACATGATCTCATGCATCTTAGAGAACATATGTGCAAGCATGCACTAACCCCAAGCCAACTCAGAAGGAGTAGCCATCAATTGTGCCACCATTGGGGCCCAACCCATCAATAGGTCATTCTGCTGACAGTCGAACATGATGATACCTCCTATCATGCCTTCTATAATACACTCTAATCTATGGGTATGCCCATAGTGCTACACTAATAACTCCCAAGAAATAGAACCTGTGAGCTGTGTGTCATCTCCGAACAATCTATGGAAAGAATGAAGACCAGAGTTCCCAGAACTCACATAATTCGAATGAGGACCATGAAATGCAATGCGCAATATCCTATATACATCCTCAGGTGTCACAATAATATCTCCAGTGGGTAGATGGAAAGTTTGGGTCTCTAAAAGGAACTGCTCTATCAATGCAGTCAACAGTCCATGGTTAACCCTAATCTCGGGCAACCGAATCAGATACTCAAATCCATAGGAAGCAAGATGTACCCTCATAGGGTCAGGTAGTGAAATGTAGAGTCTCTGAATCGTAGGATGTGATATGTGCATATGAACATCAGGGTATATAACCTACATGGAATAGAAATGGGGAATCCTATTAGTAATTTGGTTGAAAAATAGGCTAACAGTACAAAGATTCAAAAGTTCACTATCTCAGAAGGTGCATTAAATGCTCAACAATCAGCCTAAGGAATCAACAAATCAAAAATTTTGACCTAAAAATGAGTTTTAAGCTGACTATTTTCCATACGACAATGCAGGCTGGCATCAAAACTCGTACGACTTTCAGCAGGGTCCGATACAACAAACTATGCATATACGACTTTCTAGGGATGACCATACGATAGATGAGGGACCCAATGAAATGTCATAGGACTCTTGGGTCCCTCTCAAATGAGTTTAGGGGAGTTCTGATACGACACTCTACAAGATATTGAAAAGTCCTACGATTCACAGAGGACAGACATACAAGTTTCCATGCATGTGAGAATTGAAAAATTGAAACGTACGAAAAACAACCTAAAAATGCTACAAACATGAAAACATGGAATTTACTAAGAGGCATAGAGGTCCACTTACCAGATGTCCATACTGCGGAGGCCGTTGATGTCTCCAACTACGCTCAAATCGGTGGGAAGAGAGGGGTGCCTTCGGCTTGGCCATTTTCTCGCTCAGAGGGCTCCACAAGATTTCAAAAGTCAAATGTGAATAATGAATTGAAAATGACCCTTTTGGTCCTTATATAGCTTTTGACCTAATTTTCAAAAGTGCTCTATTTTCCATGAAAATTGCACCCTTGGCTAATTTCGACGTTTTGAACCCATTTTCGAGATCAAAATTGAAATCTAAGATCATTTACTATATCAAAATCATGATTTAAAATTTTCAGACCCAGGATGTCTAACTACTTGCATATTCAACCTTCAATCATCATAGAACTCTAGTATTCAACTTAACTGATTACCTCACATCAAACTATCAAAATTTCAACTTGGTCAACCATGATCAACTCATGGTCAAACCTAGTCAAACTTGGTCTCCAGGACCTTCAAATAATGCATAACACATTCTTGAACATATATAACCACTTATCAAATCAATTAACATGCTTCTAAACCATTCAACGCTGACTTTTCTTGTCAGATTTCAATTTTCATCCCAAAGGGGGCATGGTATTACACATCATTCAAGTCTGTAACTATAAATCTAAAAATTAAAATTCTTTCCTCAGTGATCAAGACAACAACCACGTCTAGTTACTGATTCATCTTAAGTCCTCATTGCTTGGGGAAAATCTATCATCTCTTGGGGCATATCAGATTCATTGAGATCCATATCAATCTAGTGTCCTAAATCTATCTTGTAAACTATATCAGCTTTTTGTAACCAACGGTTCATTAGTGTCATTTTCCTTATTTCTTCATAACTGATGGGTTCAGGATGTGATACCAATATGATTCTCTTGGGACAATCAGGTCTAGAATCAGTCACTCACTTATTCACAATCATAAGGTTCAAAATCAGGCGTTTTGGCACTTTTTCATAATCATCGGTTCATTGATGTTATAGTTAACATTATCTTTGGTCAATCAAGACCTAAATCTTAAATCTTTAAATCTTTCAATCGGTTTCTGTCTTGGAATCGGTTAATCTTTCAAATCAGTTTCATACATCTTTATCATACACAGATTATTCTTTGAACCACTATGCTTTGCACAGTGATTCAAAGAGGGGAAAAATGTAATACCCCAAAAATGGGCTATAGGTTCATTAACCTCCCACATCTTCAAATTCGAACGAAATCGACATCAAAGTCCTAACCTAAGGCACATCTACACATTATCAAATCCTAATTGATTTTATCTTAAATTCTGCATCAGAGAATATTCCTAGCAATATTCTTATTTATTCTAATTATCTTGATTTAATAATTATTTGGTGATAAATCCTATTTATCCTAAAGTTTGATTAATTGAATATTCTGAATATTTAATTAATTAGATTTAATACTGTCAATTAATTATTTAATTAGATTTAATTATATCTATTCCTAAATTGTGTTATTTAATTTTGACAATAAATCAAAATTCTCATGACTAATTGATTAAATTCATATTTAATTAATTAATGTCAATTGTCAATTTTAATAATATAGTTTTAGAATAAAAGTTTGATTTAATAATTGATTAACCCATAAATCAATTGTTTTAATTCAAAAATTAGTTAAGTTGAGAATACATCACTTTATTTTTAAATTAATTTATAACTAAATCATGCACAATCAGAAAAGAAGGCAACTAGAAATTAACAATCAATTTTAAATTAAAACTCAACATCTGATGATGAGTTGAAATCTGATCTAAACTCTATTTTGAGTTAAACACTGCTTTTGCATGATTTTTGTGAGTTAATTATCTCTAATTTCCTGATAACTCAAAAATCAACTTGAGTTTATCAAGAGTGATTTATGGCTTTTCTCTTGCATCCTCAAAGCCCTGGATTTCTATAAAATCAAGGCTTAGCTCTTCATATCTCATCAACACTCGAATTTGCACAATTACTTTGGCGAATTGGCGATTGAAGGATTAAGCATTTACGACAGGCGATTTGTGAGATCTTTCATAGTTGATCATAGTTTGCATAGTTTTCATATCATAGATTCTCATATCATTCATAACATTCTTAGATTAAAGTTGCATTCAATTTCTTCATATAGCTTAGATGCATACAGTTTTCATATTATTGCACAAAAAATACAAAAATATACATTAATCTGCATTCATACAATCTTTCATGTTTTGCATTCAAATTCTTCATTTAGGTGTTGCATTGTCACTGATCTCGATTCCAATTTGAGAACATCATACTCACACCTACTAGAAGGTAGTAAATCACCTGGTTAGCATAGTTTCAATTATTTGCAAGATTTTGATTTTTGGCTAACCTCTAATGTTTTACTGAAGTGTTGTGTGTACAGCTAGGTACAAAATTCACATACACAGAGAGGAGACTGACTTATTGACTCAGATGTAGCTTCAAAGGACTTTGACTGGATATGACTCGTCTAAGATGCAATGGAGGCCATAGGATATTGCATTGATTGCCCCCAAGTTTGATCATTGATAGGATATAGACGCTTTTTGCCAATGGTGTACAGACTGACTTATTGAAAATAGGAAAGTAGAAACAAACCAGGAGATATGTACAAACTAAAGCAAGACTGAAAGCTGGGAAAGACCAAGATTGCGCTGATAGATGGAGCATTTTGAAACAAGTGGCACCCGTTTGTTGGGTTTTCACCATCTTGGCATAGATTCTATTTTTGCTACCAAGGTGCCTGTTTCCAGGTTTTCACTAAGGCACTTTTTCTTTTTCTCATTTTTTTGTATTTTTCATTTTTCCAAATTTTTTTTTTTTCACTTTTAATATTTTTTACTTTTTTTGTGAATCATCAAGGCGCCTATTGCTAGGTTTTCACCAAGATGTTCATTTTTTCAGGACTTTTCTGATTTTTATACTTTTTTTCAAGATATTTTACCATAGACTGAATGCCTTAGGTGTAGAATTTCTTCAGATGGAGAATGTTGATTGGTTCTCAGAGCTGTTCTCCTTTAGTCATTGAGAGTTGATAGGCTCTAGAGCCAAAAGTAGCAGTGATAACAAAGGGACCCAACCAGTTGGGTTCAAACTTCCCCTTGTGTTCTCTATGTGATTGATTTTTAGGATTCTCTCTCAAGACTAGATCGCCAACCTAAAATTCTCTGTGTCTGACTTTCTTGTTGTAGCCTCTAGACATTCTCTTCTGATATACTCTGAGATGATCATACGCTATTTATCTGCGCTCATCTAGTAGTTCAAGTTCTTGCAACCTAGACATTGTAGTCATCATCAGTTACTAGACCATGCATTCTGATTCTTAGTGATGGGATTTCAACCTTGATAGGTAATACCGCTTCAGACCCATAAACTAAAGTGAATGGTGTAGCCCCAGTGGGTGTTCTGATATTTGTTTTGTAGGCCCAAAGAGTTGGATTGATCATGAGATGTCAGTCTCTTCCTATTTTATTAACTGTACGGTGCAAGATTTTCAATAGATTCTTGTTTGAAGCCTCTGCTTGTCCATTCCCTTGAGGATAGTAGATAGATGACCAATGTTGTGTAATCTTGAATTTGGCACATAGATCATTTAAGTCTCTATTCTTAAATTGTCCACCATTATATGTGACTATAGAATGTGGAATACCATACTGACATATGATGTAGTTCAAGATGAACATTGAAATTTGTTTGCCAGTCGCTTCAGTTAAAGGAACTGCTTCTACCCATTTTGTGAAATAATTTGTAGCCGTGATTATATGGTTATGTTCATTAGAAGAATGAGGATGTATGGATCCTATAAGATCAAATGCCCATTGGTGAAAAGGCCATTGTGTAGTAAAGGGAATTAGATCTCTCCCTGGAGCATGAATCAAGTTACCATGTACTTGGCACTTTTGACAATTCTTAGCATACTTGATTGCATCTTTTTCTATTTTAGGCCAATAGTACCCAGCCCTAATAAGCTTTCGAGCTAGTGTTAAACCGTTTGAATGTGATCCAAAAATTCCTTCGTGGACTTCCTCTAATGCACATTGAGACTCTTCTCATTCTAAACATCTAAGGAGTGTACCATCTAGACCTCATTTGTACAGATCGTGACCAATGATGACATACCGGGATGCATTTCGGATAAGTTATCATTTCTCATGGCGGTTGAAGGAATCGGGAATGATTTGGTCTTGGAGATAGGAGAAAAGTTTTTTGTATCGAGATGAATCATGACCAACAACAGTGCAAATCATGCATGTTTCAGGGGAATCATATGCAGGATAAGATAGTGCTTCCACCAAAAAATCATAGCGTAGCTCATGTTCGAGCTACTATAATAAAGTAGATAGCATTGTCATAGCACCGGTAGCCTTGTTCTCTATCCTAGATATTTTCTTAAAGGTGATAGATATGAAATATTTCTTTAGATCATCTACCATTCTCTTGTATGGGATCAACTTTCCATCTTTCATTTAGTACACATCATTGACTTGGTGTATTACAAGTTTTAAGTCTCCATGAATGTGTAATTCTGTTACTCTCCACTCAATTGCTATCTTCATGTCGTTAAGAAGGGCTTCATATTCAATAATATTGTTTGTGCAAGGAAACTTGATTCTGAATGCTTTAGGGATTGAGTATCCTTTAGGAGTGATGAACAATATGCCTACTCCAGATCCATTATGTGTATAGGAGCCATCAAAGAATAACTTCCATGATCTAGAGGATAGGTTCATGATAGAGGAATCTGGGAATTCCATTTGCATTGGTGTATCATCAAACAAAGGTGCATCAGCCAATTGATCAGCAATTACCTATCCTTTGATAGCTTTCCTTTCAACATATTCAATGTCAAATTCACTTAAGAGCATGACCCATTTGGCTAATCTTCCTGTGAGGGCAGCTTTGCTTAGTAGGTACTTTAGTGGATCAATTTTAGCTACCCAATGTGTGGTATGAGCTAACATGTAATGTCTCAGTTTCTGTGATGCAAAGATCATAGCTAGACAAGCTTTCTCAATCATTGAATAGTTCTTCTGATATGCTACCAATGTTCTACTAATATAGCATATAGCTCTTTCCTTCTTGTTCTCATCATGTTGTGCTAGTAATGCCCCCAGTGATGTATCTATGGCGGAGACATATAAGATCAATGGCTTCCCTTGAATAGGAGGCATCGAAATAGGAGGATTTTATAGATATTTCTTGACATGATTAAATTTCTTTTCACATTCCTCATTCCATGCAAAGGTCACACCTTTAGGTAATGTCTTTGTGAAAGGTTGTGATATGTCTGCTAGCTGAGATATGAAGTGTCTAATAGATTGTACTCTCCCTTGTAATGTTCTCATTTGACTGATATTCTTGGGAGGTTGCATCTCCATGATGGCTTTAACTTTAGCTGGATCCACTTCAATTCCTTTCTTTGAAACTATGTAGCCTAAGAACTTTCCAGAAGTGACACCAAAAGCACACTTCTTAGGGTTCATTCGGAGACTAAATTTTTCCATTCTATCTAGTATTTTACTCAAATCATTTAGAAGTTCAACTCTTATCATAGATTTTGCTAAGGTATCATCAACATAATCCTCCATAGTTTGATGCATCATGTCATGAAAAATAGACGTCATAGCTCTTTGATATGTAGCACCAACATTTTAAAGCCCAAATGGCATGACATTCCAACAGAAGTTACCCCATGCACATGTGAAAGCAGATTTCTCTTGATCCTCTAGAGAAATTTTTATTTGATTATATCCAAAAAACCATCCATTAAAGAATTCATCTCAAAACCCGCAGTCATGTCCACTATTATATCAATTTTAGGTAGTGGAAAATCATCCTTCGGGCATGCTTTATTCACATCTCTAAAGTCTGTACACACTCTGATTGATTTATCTAGTTTAGAAATAGGTACAATATTTGAGATCCATTCAGCATAGTCAATAACACAGATGAATCTGGCTTTTAGCCATTTCTCTAATTTAGCTTTGACCAAGAGTGCAACACGTGGATGCATCTTTCTCAATTTTTGCTTAATAGGTTTGACCCCTAGAGCTATAGATAAATGGTGCATTATAAGATCAAGATCTAACCCTAGCATATCTAAATATTTCCATGCAAAGTTGATCTTTTTCTCTGTTAGGAATGTAGTAAATTTTTGCTTTTCTTCTTCTGATAATGATTGTGCTACATGGATCAACTGTGGTTCCCTAAGTTGATAGATTGAGTGGGCTCAATTAGAATTGGAGATCTATCTTGTAAATGACTCGGAAGGACATCAAATATCTCATCCTTAGGCAACTCAGAGATTTTTTCACCTTCGGATAGGTCTTTTATTTTTACTTTTGTAGGTTCTAAGACTGCCACAAAGTGGTTTTCACCCTCAAAACTCCTTTTCTTTTTATTTTTATGCTTTTGACTAAGATACTTGATGTTCGACTCCGTCATACTGATGCTCGGTTCACTGATGGAATTCCTCATAGGCTCAACTACATTTTGGTAGCAAGCAAGGGCATAGTCATTTGGGAAGGTATAAATACCATAGCTTGGATTTGTAGAAGTTTGGTCAAGAAGTTCACGATGTTGGATAGTCAAAGAGGGGAAAGATTGGGAGATAGTGTTTACGGATATGGATCTTTCATCATTGGTCCTAACCTGATGCTCGAGTTTGAACGTGATATTACAACTTAGAATGTTCAATTCATGAATAGGCTCAATGTCATTGTGGGAGTCCACTTCAGCCATCGGTGGATCAAACTTGTTAATTTCATTATTTCTCTCTAGACTTACATTGGGTTCAAGTGCATATTGGTGAATAACATCAATATGTTTTTCTGTAATAAGTTCTTCTTCCTGTGGAATGACACCCCATTCATAGTCATTAGATTCCTCATCTATACCTCTAGGAAAATTAAGAACATGAGTAAAGTCAGGGTGGATGCCCCAAGAAGGATTACCCTCAGATTCTGATTTGAATTCATACTCATGGGAATTTGTTTCAGAGTAACTACCACCTTCCTCTTTATCTATTTGATTATCTTCGAGATTAGTTGGTTCTTGTGGTGCAACTATCTCTTGGTCCATAGTAGGTTCTTGTGTTTCTACTACATTGATTCTTTTTACTGGATCATCTTCAGCTTCAAGGAGGTCTTTTATCTCTTTAGGAAAATGCTCATAAGGAATGAGCTCCTTAGTGGTGTCTGACTCATCACTATCAGACTGTTGTATTATTTCCTCCTTTGGTTCAATATGTTCTAAGACATGTGGGGAGTTCTTGCTAAGATAGAAAGGCTTCTTCTTATACCCTAGACCTGTTGTATCCTTGTTGGTTCAACCATGGTGGTCAAGAGGTGATAGAACACCCTCATCTTGTATTCCTAGAGGTCCTTTTCTAGTATATCCCATTTTTGTGATCAATTTGTCCCCTGGTCCATATGACTTCTGAGGAATTTTGCTTGAAGTAGAGTCACATTCTAGATTGATTAGGATTGAGGCTCATCCTTGTATAACCATTTAAGCATGGCTTCATCTTCCTCAAACTCTTGTTTAGATACTTGTTCTATGACAAAGCTTCCATTGAATATGACCTAGGATTCTTTAGCTGTAGGTTTCACTTTGTCAGAAGGTTGTCCATAAGATTTAGGGGACAACGAGAGAGATGTGAGAGATAAAATAGGTTCCATTATGTATTCTCCCATACCATTGTCTTTGATTTTGACTTCTTTAGCAATGTCTTCCATTTTGGATGTTGAAGCAATGTCTATCTACTTAGTGGAAGATTCTCTGTTATTAGGAACAAGTTTATCAACACTTTCTTTCAATGCATTGCAAGTTATGTATAGGTCCGCTGGAATCATCAACTCTACTCCTTCATAAGGAAATTTCATACATTGATGGTATGTGGAAGGAATAGCTCTCATTTCATGTATCCAGGGTCTTCCTAGAAGGATGTTGTAAGCCAAAGGTAGATCAAGCACTTGACATATGGTGTCTCTGATAACATGTCCTGTTCTGATAGGTAAGACAATAGTTCCCTTGGAAGATCTTTCTTGCTCATCATATGCTTTGATAGTTATCTTCTTCTTAGGATCAATGGTAGCTTCAGAGAATCCCAATTGTGTGATCAAGTTGTAAGAATAAATGTTGAGACCAGTGCCTCCATCTATCAACATGCATTTGACACAATGGTTTTGGATCAAGAATTCAATGTGCAAGGGCTGGTTATGTGGATGACTCAAGGAATTATCATCTTCCTCTGAAAAGGAAATA
Source organism: Chamaecyparis obtusa (assembly GCA_027943335.1). Classification (NCBI taxonomy): domain Eukaryota; kingdom Viridiplantae; phylum Streptophyta; class Pinopsida; order Cupressales; family Cupressaceae; genus Chamaecyparis; species Chamaecyparis obtusa. Next base: position 371,633 of record BSBK01005745.1, on the reverse strand, counting down.
TACTATGGAGATGTCAGATGACCAACCATAGTCTAGAATCTGTCTAAATCAAGGTTGTCAGGAACATTGGATCTGAGAAGAGCTTTGTCTAGAATGGCTCTATGAGGTGGAGATATCCGAAGCAACTCAAACATGGAGATTTTTGCATTTCTATGCTGGATTTGTTGGACAATACTGTATGATGTTGGCCTCGTGTCTTTAGGATTTGAAGATTTAGATGTAGCCTTCTATTTAGAAGTAGATGAAAGATTGAAATGCATTTGAGGGACATTTGATGAATCTAGGATTTGTCCTTGCAGATGTGCCTGAGCTTGTGATCAAGTAACTGCATTAGCTGATTGATTTTCTCTATCTTTTCTTACAATTGTTATGACATTGCAACACTCAGATAGGCATGGTTCAACCATATTGATAACAACATTATTTCCAAAGTAGGCATAATTGACTTTAGCACCCATATTAGGTTGAGAAGAAGAATCTTCTTTGCCATGTTTCAGAAATGGTTCTGTGAATGTTGTATGATCATTATTGCTTTTATGATTGTCAATCATGATTTCTCCATTATCAATTTTGTCTTGTATGGTATGTTTCAAGCGTAAGTAGTTATTGGTTTTATGACCCTTACTACGATGGAAGTCATAGAAGTCATTCTCTTTCCACCATTTCAATTTAGGTTCGGGATCAAATTGTTGGATCTTAGGCAAAGAGATGATGTTATTCGCCAACAGAGTTTTCATAGCAGATTCCAAGGACTCTCCAAGAGGTGTAAATTTGTGTTTACGATCTGAAGCCCAAGGTTTATATTCAGATGAATTTTTGTTGGACTTTATTGTTTTTGATTCAGAAGCTTTTATGGCTTGGGTGCCAACAGTGAGATTGAAAGAGGGTGCCTTAGACGAGGCATGAATATTATCAACAACACCGTCTTTGAAAATGCCTTTATTCTTGTTCTAGTTTTTACCTTTATCTTTAGAACTAGATCCAGATTCATACTTGTCTTTTTGATGTGATATGTCTCCTTTTTGCACAAGTACTTTCTCAATTTTGATAGCATTTTCTACCATCTTATCAAAGGATGTATAATTTTGCATTTGTAAAGGGTAGTTGATTTCTGGAACAAGATTATTGATGAAGATTTCTAGTTTCTCAGTTTCTGGAATGGGTCTAGCATATAGAGAAAATTTCTTCCTCCACCTCTTGAAAAATGTCAGGAATGGTTCTCCTGGATATTGTTTCAGATTGCAAATGTTGATCATGGTGACCGAATGTTGGATATTTTAGGAGTATTGTTGATAGAACAGTTTGATTAACTCCTCAAAAGTTTTGATAGTTGGAAGCATCCTAGAGAACCAATGAATGGCCGCTCCTCCCAGAGATCGAGGGAAAAGATGCATTAAGTAGGTTGGTTCATGTATGAACTCCATAGATTGAGTACATAATTCTTTGACATGATCTTGAGGATCAGAGTTTCCATCATACTTATCGTATTTAGGCATTTCCACTCTCTTAGGGAATGGTGGCATGTACAAGTCTTTATCGAATGGAAAAGGGCATAGGGCCTCCATGGAGAACTCCTTAGGTTCCTTTCCTTTCTCAAGTTTGTTAAGTTTGACTTGCATGGCATGCATCTATTTTATCATAGTCGTGATAGGGGTTTCTTCCTCATGCGTAATGATATCTTCAATATTAAAGTTTGGAGGAAGTTTAGCTCCTTGATGAGCTAACTCTAGAAAGTATGTTTCTCTATCTTCCTTCAAGAAATGCCTCATCATTTTCTTGAATTTATCATCATTTTGATATCGAGCAATTTCAGAAGGTGTGGGTTCTTGATCTCCACCATGTTGAGAGTGAGCTCCTTGAGAGCCGTGGTTTGTCCCTTCTTGAGACATGTTGTTGTTATGAGAGCTACCAAGGATAGATTGATGTGGGGTTATTTGATAGCTTCCATGAACTAAAAAAGGAGGTGTTGGTTGATTACCTGCGTGGATTGATGCAAGAGGAATGACGTAACCACCTTTCAAGAAAATATTTCCAAGAGCGTCTTCTCCAAATTTGGTTGTGTTGTAAGGTTGATGAATTTTCTGAGCAAGAACAGAAGATGTCTCTGATGAGATTGTGGGTTGTTCTCTATGTTTTCATGATGAAGCTCTAGTTTCCACCATTAACCTTGGGTGAAGCAAGAGAGCAAGATGAAGACTACTGAAGAATGACTTGATTCAAGAAGATCAAATGATGCAACCTTGTCAAGCTTGGATTGATTGAAGATTAGATTGGACGTAAATGAAGGATACTATGCCCTAGTAGTATGGGTAGATGCCCAAAAGATAGCAGACATGAGTTCGCAACACTTAGCCATTTTTGAAGATTGATTAAAGATTGATGATTATGACAAGGTGTTGACACAAGATGAAAAAGACTCGAATCAATAAAACAGAAGGCTAGATCTGACTCAAGAGGCCACTTTAGGAAAATGATTGGATTCTTTCTAGTTTCTACTATGTTCCTGACACAATGATTTGTTTGACAGATTCTGGAAATAGGCTATAAAAGCTAGGTCTCTGACAATTTTGACAACTTTTTGGCAATTTTTCAAAAATTCTCAAATGACTTTCTGCAGGCTCATATGACAGTGGGTAGGCTCTGAAACGACAGTTGACAAAACTCGTATGACAATTGCAAGACTCGCATGATAGTTGATAGCAGATTTTGACTGATTGTTGACAAAGCTCATACGATAATATACCAGGTTGCATATGACAATACAGGGGTTCTGGAATGATAATGACCAAAACTCGTATGACTTTCTGACCCTGTGAGATGACTTTTGACTCCAGAAAGGTATTTTGATTCAGATTTTGCAAATTTTAGGTTTTCAATTTTAGATTGTTTGCAATTTTTTTTGTCCAAGTTTGAAGATTATTCTGGGATCGTTCATTTTCAATAACCAAATAGATAAGCAAGCACGCAAAATAGCAAGCAAGTGATTTCAAGCATGTCTTAAAACAATGAACAGGGGACAAAGCAACCCTGCACATGAATAATCAAGTGATTGAATGTGCTAATCCCTAGGAGTGCTAACTGTGTATGTTCTAAAAAGTTTTTCAATAACGCACATATTTCTAGAAAATGAAAATTTGGCCTCACTATGGTTTGTAGTAATGGTCTGACTTTGTAACTTTTTTGATCTCAGGAGAGCAAACTCCAATCCAGGCACATCGGGGTTTTGACATAGTTCGAGAATTTAATCAATCAGGAGCTGCTAGGAAGATCTAACAGCCCAACAAGAGACCACACCTGTGAAGATTTCCTCCACAAGGACATTTATATAGCGGTTGTTGCTACCACGGTGAAAATGGGTATTGTCGCTTGAGGTTCCATCCACATGGTTGACCCAATTAAGGGAATGTCCACTATGATTAACCCTCTCTAAAGGTGACTCACAAAAGACACCACAGGGGGACTAGATCAGATTCAAGGATCTGGGTTTCTGGTACTATCCAAAAAGGAACTAGAGCATAATCCCCTAGCCTCTTCACTTCACCAAAACAAAGCAGATAGATTAATCCGACACACTAAGACTGAAATTATCTCACAAAGATCTATGATGTCAACCGCTTATGATCTATCAACCTCTCCAGAGAGAGAATGTATTGAGAAAAAGTTGAAGACTCAAAAATCTAGTAGAACGCAAGACAATCTCAGTATCCTCCCTACCTACAAGGGGATCCTTCGTTAAGAAGAGCTTCACATGCGTGAACAAGCGAAAGAAGCCCACTCTCTCGAGATCATCCACAAATAGTTTTCATAGGGCCTATTTACTATGTGTAACAGATATGCAGAAAGCAAATCTATGTTTATTTTATACCCCAAAAAGAAGTCTGTGATGTGAAAGCAAGAAAAGTCACACAAGCTTGACACGTGAGAGTTCATTTTAATCCTAATCGAAGTGTTATCAAATCGTAGTAGAATACCTGAATTCCTTGCAACGCGCTTAGTAGATTTTACTTGTTTTAGCAATTTAGTTGCACTTTTCCCAATCAAAATCAACAAAGATCAATCAGAAACAACAGAGTTCAATTGTTAAGGTTAGTTGTTAGTCCAAATTTGAAAATCAAATTTGAAAAACTACCTAAAATTCTGAAATGACATTTGAATCCAGGTACAAAAACTTGTAAAACAATGGGTTACCTCCGAGAGGATAATCTGAAAACTCGTACGACAGTGGGTGTCTATCTAAATGACAAAGTAGCTCTCAAACGACAATCTGTAGTTGATGAAATGAGCCTCAAAATCTTCAACTGTTGTACAACACTTTGTAGCTTTTGGTATGACTTTCTAACAAAAGTCATACAAAAAATGTACGGACAGAGAATAAAATCGCAAGATTGACCAAAAAATGATAGAAAATAGATAGAAATTGAAATAGAAGAGATGGAAACCCGTTTCAGGTCCCCATGGTGGGCGCTAAAAATGTGTGTGTGAAAATTGTACCTAACTGCGAACACAACACTTCAGTAAAACATTAGAGGTTAGCAAAACTCGAAATCTAACAAATAATTGAAACTAAGCTAACCAGGGGATTTACTGCCTTCTAGTAGATGCGAGTATGTATTCTTAGATTGAAATCGAGATCAGTGACAATGCAACACCTAAACAAAGGATTTGAATGCAAAAGAATGAAAGACTGTATGAATGTAGATTAATCTATATTTTTTTATTTTCTATGTAATAATATGAGAAACTGTATGAATCTAAGCTAGATGAATGAAATTGCATGCAGATTTAATCTAAGAATGATATAAATGAATATGAATGTTATGATATGAAAACTATGCAAACTATGATCAACTATGAAAGATCTCACAAATCGCCTGTCGCAAGTGCTTAATCCTTCGATCGCCAATTTGCCAGAGTAATTGTGAAAATTCGAGTGTTGATAATTATGAAGAGTTGAGCCTTGATTTTATAGAAATCCAAGGTTTTGAGGATGCAAGATAAAAGCCATAAATCACTCTTGATAAACTCAGGTTGATTTTTGAGTTATCAAGAAATCAGAGATAATTAACTCACAAAAATCATGCAAAAGTAGTGTTTAACTCAAAATAGAGTTTAGATCATATTTCAACTCATCATCAAATGTTGAGTTTCAATTTTAAAATTGATTGTTAATTTCTAGTTGCCTGCTTTTCTAATTATGCATGATTTATTTATAAATTAATTTTAAAAATAAAGTGATTTATTCTCAACTTAACTGATTTTTGAATTAAAACAATTGATTTATGGGTTAATCTATCATTAAATCAAAGTTTTATCAAAAACTATATTATTAAAAATTGACAATTGACTTTAATTAATTAAATAAGAATTTAATCAATTAGTCATAAGATTTTTGATTTATTGTCAAAATTAAATAATACAATTTAGGAATAAATTTAATTAAATTTAATTAAATAATTAAGTGGCAGTATTAAATCTAATTAATTAAATATTTAGAATATTCAATTAATCAACTTTAGGATAAATAGGATTTATTGCCAAATAATTATTAAATCAAACTTAATTAGGAATATTCTCCGATGCAGAATTTAGGATAATCAATTAGGATTCGATAATGTGCAGATGTGCCTTAGGTTAGGACTTTTGATGTCGATTTCATTCGATTTGAAGATGTAGGAGTTTAATGAACCTATAGCCCATTTTTGGGGTATTACACTATCAAACCTAATTACTGTTCTAGATACCCTTTTTTGAGTAGAGGCCATTTCAATCAAAATAGATTGGATTTGTATTCGTTGGTGAAGTTTTCCCCTTTCTTGCTCATTTTCAGATTCTTTCCTTGTATTCCCACAAGGGTGTTGTGGTCTCCTCAATGAGTGACTGTTGATGATGGTCCGATCATGATCCATGGAGTTCATCGAAGTGATCCAAACTCTCATGAGGTGGGGTGAATGTGCCTATTTTGTTCACACTCGAGTATAGGTTTCTTTGGAACCTCTGGAAGAGTCGTTAAGTCTTCTGCTTGCGTATGATCATGTTGTGATCATTATGTCATCTCTAGCATGTAATATTGTGCTTATGTTTGTGATTATCCGATGCACTTTATATGTTATGTATTCTCTTATATAAAAAAAAGTTGTTCAATGCATACTTAACCCTTGTTTCCAAGGGTTCCTTGGTTGGGCATTACATTTGGTATCAGATCCCATGTTCATACATTGGGATCTCTTAGTATATGTTGCCCACATAGTAGATATTGTTGATGTCTGAGCGCAAGAGTGAGGTGTTGTGATCTTGTGGCAGCTTGTTGCTTGGGTGACTATGTGTGGCATATTTGTGTGTTTAGAGGAACCAACCCAAGTATCATGTGGTAAGGGAATAGTACCTCCTAGATCTTGCACCTTCCATGGATAATTGATACCCTTGTGTGAGAACCTCTTTAGAGCATTTTAGATCGGATGGTTGTTTCACTGCTCTTGGATTTTGAGTGTTTGGTGATCCTTGGGTGGTTTGTGTGCGTGGATGCCTTGGCAATTGTGGTTATGTTGATATTTGTTATAGCATGATATCTGATGTGTATATGTTGATCCTTGATTGTTTTAGGCACTTGTTTTCCCTTGAGTGGCTTGCTTGCTTGTGTGACCTTACCTAGTTAGAGATATTGATTGGTGTCTAGGCTCAGCCTTGAGAGCTTATTGCTTGACCCCCTATGGGATGTGGTACACTGTATTCTTATGATTATTGCATTAATGTGAAGGTAAGAAAAGGAATTATGTTGTATACTTGGCATCTTAATTCTTGCATTGCTATACATTCCACTTGTAGAGCGATGGTTATGCACCCTAGTAAATTATGAAGGAGACATTCTTTGGTAGTGAGAAGTGTGATTATTTATTGAAAAAGATCATTTGGGTTAATGACTTATGTCCCCAAATTACATGGCTTCCTAATTTTTTGAAAAGCTATGTGTTGAAATCATAAAGCATCTTGTGGAAATGTTTATTTCATGGAATCATCTAAATGTAGCATTGTATCCTTGTGACCCTGCATCTACCTTTCATTGAGTGAAATGAGGCCTTTATGACAGTTGAGATTCCTACCATACCATTGTGAGTGGGTGGTGTTGTATTGTTATAGCCAATTTTGAACTCGTGATGCGAGTTGTGCATACCCCATTTGTGGGAAGAACCTTTGTGGTTGTTAGCCAATCATTCATTAAGCCCTTTTTATGTAAACCTTCTTGTATGGGCATGTTGAGCACCCCTTTAAGAGGTTGAGTCTCATGTTCTAACCCTATGTGTGTTTCACCTTGTGGTTGTAATTACCCTCTAATGTGTTGCATAATTGGAGGTCATGTGAGGTGCATTATGCATATGTTTTGAGGTTGATTCTAGACCCTCATTTGATTAAGCCCTGCATAATGGAATTATTATGTTGCATGGAAAAGAGTAAAGGAATTTAAATTGCAATAGAATATTACTACCTTTGTATGAATTATAGCTATGCATGTAATCAAGATTTCATTCAATTTATTGTTTGGTGTCTATGGGTATGTTCTCTAACGCTGCTAGGACAATGTGTCCCTCATTACCGTGTGGCGATTACTTCCTCTTGTGTGACTGATTTCAATCACAATGTTTTGTAAATGTATTTCGTGATTAATGACTTGTTTTATCTTTCGGTGGACCTTTCCATATGTTGTGTGGGCCAGTAATGAATTTTAGTATTTCTTATGCTTGGGCTAGTCACCCAAACCTCTCTATCTATCTATTTGTGGAATTTGTCACATTTGATATATTGTTGAAATGAGCTCTTTTTTGGGATTTACTGTTGGAATTAATGATTTCCCCATTTGGGTTTACCCCTTTTATTTCGTGGTGACCACTCCAAATGTTTTCTATTGCTTCCATGTTTTGTGTTTCTTGACTATATCATGTTCAATGCGGACCTCTGATAGTATGTGCAAAGGAGAACATCACGGAGAACATACTGTAGACACCTAAAAATCCTTTAGAAAATAAAGTATTTTTATTTTCTGAAAAATCCCTGATGACATCATCATTTATTAATTATTTATTTATTTAATTAATTTATTTATTTTTATGTCATTAAATCCCTTTATCTTAATTAAAAATATTTAATTAAGAAATCCCTCCCAAAAATGTTTAAATCTTATTTAAACATTATCTCCTTATTTATTAATTATTTAATTAATAAATTGACCAAAAATTTCAAAATAAATAATTAATTTATTTTTTGCCCAAAACTTGGCCAATTTCCTTAAGACCACTAACCTCTTCCAGAATCTTCTAATCTTTCTTTAGTTTCGATTAAAGACTAATCCCCTCTTTTCCTAACCCTAATCCCAACTCAAAATATTTAATTAAGATTAAATATTTATTCCTCATATTTATTAAATTCATTTTTAATAAATATTCTCAAACCTAAACCATGGAAGTAAATAAATCTTTATTTATTTCCTAAAATCCATGTTTATCCTAAGGAAATTCTAGACTCTTCTAGAAAGTCCTAACCCTAATCCTAATCCTAATCTCCCTCCCCTAATCCTGTCACATTCCCTAACTAAGGTTAGCCAACTTCTAAGCTTAACCCAAAGTCAACAAACTTCTAGAGACTTCTCTTACATGCATTAAGTGCATTTAAGGCCTCCTTATCCCTCTTACATGCATTTATAATGCATTTAAGAAGCCCCTCACCCCTTTCTTACACCCTTTGACCTTAGGCACATTTCCCAAATTGTGCACATTTCTCTCATCTTTCAACCCAATGACCTTGTGACACTTGTCACAAGGAGGTGGCCCTGAACTAGCACAATCAATGTGCTCCCCTTTGAATGAATCTTGGCCTCTCTTAAGGATTTTGGTCCTGGCCATTCATTCCTCCTTCCCAAATCCTATAAATGCTCCTCCTTTCAAGAGCAAATTCATTAGCTTAGCTTTTATTTCAAACATTGTTATCATGCCCATTTAGCTCTAGACTTAGCATAATCATCTTAATTTAACTTACTTTCAAGCATTTTAGCTCATCCTAATTTAGTAATAATAGATTAACTTAGTTTATTTCATTGTTTTGCATAAGCATAGCATCATCACATCTCTATTTGGCTTAAAATCAATCTTAGCATAAATCTCATGTAGCTTAATATTCATATCAGCATTATTTTGATCCTTGAGGCCTTAGGGGCAAATCAGGTGTTCTATACCTGTTTTGTGCCATTTTGGGGTTTTCATGAATTTCAATCCGTCCTAAATGCATAAGGAATATGCTCCAAGTGATTAGAGAGCACACCCACATCCTCTTAAGCAAGAGCAAATCAAACAGTGCTTGGGTGCACCTGTTTTAGCTCAATCTGAGGTGGCTTAGTTTAGAGTTTTATTTGTTTTGCATTGATTTCATGCTTAGACTAACATCTAATCTTTGTTTGGCTTGAAGTCTTTCAAAACAGGTATCCTCAAAAGCCTAGTCTACACATACTATATTGTGTTTAATGATTAGTTGTTAAGATGTAAAATAGAATGTCTTCTTATTTAAACTATGAGAAAATTGTTGCTTGTGTATAAAAGAAATCCAAATTGACAATGATGTACATGATTGTTAGCATTAATTGATTTAAGATGCATGAAATTGTAAATACTCCTCTATATGGATGTTAGTAGCTACATTGTGAAAGTGATGAGTAAATTGTGTACCAGGCTAGATGAGATTATAGTTGTAGGAACTTTATGAAAATTGATAAAGAATGGATGGTTGTTTTCAACAAACCTCATTTTATTCATTAATTAAAATCATGGAATAAATGCTAATTCTTGTTAATGCCATTGCATGAATTATGTGATATTGGTTGAGCTTGGATTTCTACTTTGGGTTTTAGCGTGCATGCTCATTGAGATTCTTGTTTGCTCCCATGATGTGATTTGGAGGCCTTAAGTGTATCTCTTCTTGGTGTTGTTAGTCTGGATCATTGGGTGTTACCTAGTCCACCTATGTGTTTGATTCATGTCGTGGTTCTTGATGACCATGTTCTTTCGTTGTGTGTGGCTCTTGTAGAGTGATTGTGGAGGTGCTTGATGCACCACTGTTGGTTTTGCTAGTGGTGATTGTTATTTGGGGTTGCTTATGTGGTGAGCTCCCTGACTCTTCTTGGGATGGTGTAGTGTGGGGATAAAGAGAGTGACACTCTCTTAGTCTTATCTCTTTATGATTGTGTGTATATATATATATATATATATATATATATATATATATATATATATATATATATATATATATATATATATATATATATATATATATATTATATTGGTTGAGTTATCCTCCTCTTGGTGAAACTCCATGTTAGAGATTGGGTTGTTAGAGGATTCCCTGTACTGTGACATTCCTAGATTTTGGGCTAGGACACGATACCAGTTGGCATATCTTACCATCCTGAGCTTGAATATGGATGTAGGGGTAGGATGATGTTTTCCATGTGCGACTCATTACCACCTTGTTGAAGGTGAGACTGTGGTCTAGTTGGGTTATGTGACCCTAGTTTCTAGCTATAGTTGAGCTCTCAATGGAAGAGAAAACATATTACTCCTATGCTTAGTGTTTAGTTGTGCTCTAAGTATTACTTCAAGTGGAACAAGGCAACTTGGGTGACTACAAGCTGCCTAATTCCCCAATGTTTAGCCTCAAGTTTTTTAGTGGGGATTTTGAACCCATGTCAGCTTTCTTCGAGTTTTGAACCTCAAAATGGTTGGGAGAGGTATATAAGCAAGATATCCTCCCTCATTTTGACATACACAAGATACCTTTCAAGTTCAAATCAAGCTCTCAACTACAATTTCACATTTCAATTCCTAAAGCAAGAGATCAAGCATTCAAGGCATTGAAGGCAAGGATTAATTTCCAAATCTAAGCATTTGTGAAGGCATCCATGATCTTCTTATCAACATGAAGCCAACATCAACATCAAGAAGGTTTATGAAGTATAAGCATTCCATTTTTATGATCTAACCTCTACTATACTTCAACATGCTTCCAATTGTATTTTAATTTATTCCAATTCAAGGCTAATTCCTAAATTGTGGTTTGACTTAGGCAAACCCCTTTCTACATAACATTTTCCCTCTTTTATTTGCAAGTACAAGTGATAGACACATGGAAAGATATACAAACATATCAAGAGGAGAGCTACAATCTACAATCCATTTCATCATAAACTACCATAAATAGGGTGACCCAATTGCCCTAGTCCAGGAGCAAGGCGACCCAGTTACCCTAGCCCTCGTGTTTCAACTTGAAATTTTGATTGCATGTGCATTACAACCTTTGTTTGCTAGATTTGCCTCCCAAATTTGTCTGTTAGTTACCAGTTACCCTGTACATGCGAAAAAAACCACAATTTCTTCCTATTGAGCCATAGATCTTGCATTTCTCAATCACAATTGCAATCATAGTCCACAACAAAGAAGGATCATTGCATCCGCTTAGCGCTTGAGCCTTCTTGTGCCTATTGGATCATGTTCCTTCCAATGTAAGTAGGGAGATAGGCCTAAGCTTCCTAGTTTGTCCTAGTTTGGATGCACTCATTTATGAGGTGGTGTTATCTCAAGATAGGAAGTGAATATGTAGACAATAGCATAAGTGAAGCCAAAATTATAATGAATGAAAATTGAATTTTGAGCCAAATCTAACACAAAAATTAACATTTATTATATTTTATTTTAATACATCATCTTTATTAACACTAAAAGAAATGAAAATACCATAAATATACTAATTTCACCATTACAAAATTTATATTTATTCTAAACTTTATTGTTAAATATATATTCCTTAACATAAACAACAAAGTCCTCCAAAACTAACAAATTAGAAACACTATTTCCACTAAAAAAAATAACATTATCCAATTTTCTATTAATAATTGAAATGTATACTCTACATAAAACTTTTTCAAGAATCCACAATATGCATGAAAATCCAAATCCAAATTGGACTCAACAATTTCATTAGAACCTCTTCAATAGAATAAAGAATTACACAAATTCGTTTGATTGAACCCTCTCTTGTTTTTTCTCTACCTCGGGGTTCACAAATTGGTTTAACTTTGCAGAAAATACACACGATTACTTTAGATTCCAAGTCTATTGTAGTGTGCTTAAAATTGTATAGCATATCAACACAAGGTTTGGTGACATATTATCAATGATAATATAAATGTTGGTATCTATATTTTTATAGTAAAAAAAAGTAATATTAAAATAAAATATATAATCTAATTAGAAGTCGTTATTGTTAGGTTCATCCGCTCTGTCAATCAGATCAATCAACCAGGGACCTGAATCGATCTCGAAACGGACTAAACTCAACCATCGATTAAACTCAATCAATGAAATTATAATGCTCGGCAACCGTTAATTTCATGTATTGATCAAGAGCAACTTTTAATTCCGATGCAGGTAAATAATCACAGCTTTACGGATCTTCCCCAAATTTTTAAAACTCTGAAATACAGTTCAGACACAGATCAGAAAATCGGACTCAATATAAAGCCCGCGGATACATTCAACCTCCTCTGTATGAGCCTGCGCAAAACAAAAGGCGAAATACATTAAGAACAAACACAAGAAGCCAAAGGAAAGTGTAAATTTTCTATCTTTAGGGTTTCAAGAGCAGGGCAGGAAGCCATTAATTACCAGGGCTCCTTTCTGAAAGCACAATTCTGTGTCTTGTACTTTACAGTCTGCCTGTGAACTCTGTCCTCCTCTTCCTTTGTCTGCAAGAGCATCGCATTCTCCTCGATCATGTCGAGCGACGGCTCCCAGTACCTTCTCCGCCTCCACGCCTTCCTCTTCCGGCTCTGAGTTTCCGCAGAAGGAGGAAGTCGCGGGTTCGACTCCGGCTGGCGCTTCGCCGTAGGAAGAATCGGTCCCTTTGCTGGAAAGAGCCTGGGGAGAGGGAAAAGCATGTAAGTGTCCCCGCCTTCGAGCTCAGCGTCGGGATCGAGATTCGAACCGGAGATGTGACGGAGGAAATGGTGAGGATAGAGGCGGAGAAGGTCCGGCACTGTGATGGGGAAATGGAAATGGCGGATCTGACCGTTGGGCTCCACCACGCGCACCTTCTGGCGCCCGCAGGAGAGCGTTCTGCTCAACCCCATTGCCCCTGTTTTTTGAATTTTTTTTCTCCCACATTACTTCGCTGCCTATTTATACATCTCTCTGTTTTACGGGGTTTTGGGGGAGAAAATATTAATTCTGGGAACTCTCGCTGAGGTCACATGGCCAGCTGCGTCAGTGACAGTTGCAATTACAGGTTGGCAAATCATGGCAATGAATGTCATGAATTGATCAGTTTCAGGTTCGCTTTGCGTGGAAGCAAATGTAGGCCCTTTTGAAGCCACCTATGGCGACAACCTGTCTTCTCACTGTGAGTGTGATTATTGTCTTTAAACATAATTATTTATTCCCACTAGTTGGTTCTAGGTGAAACTCCAAAGCTAAATAATGTCATCTTGTTTATTATTATATTTATATTTACATTTTGGTGAACTTGATTGTTGAACATATTTTACTTCAATGTTTTTCATTTAAAAATTTACATTTGCCTTCTTTGAGGTTGTATGATATTGATCATGTTCAAGTATCTCGCATAAGTAAGTGTTGTCTTCATCTCAACCACTCTGTATTTCTTGAGGTTGATCATTTTTAGTCTTCTCGTTTAAGTGTTGTCCTCGTCTCAACCTTTTGCTCATTAATACCGAAAGATCTAGATAATACTGAAAACTTTAGTCAATCACCATTTCACAATGGTGATTTTTTTTACCATGATGTTCATTATGATATCACTAACAAACTTTTTAGAGATATTGTGATATTGCTATCAGGATTCAACCGTGTAGTTTTTGAGTCAAACTCATTGACCCATGTTTCATGAGCAGTGGTTCACAAGAACCCAACTCTCATGAGAATGAATGGTTCATAGAGATGATTACTAATACTTGCAATGTACCTTCTTTTAGGTCTCATACTTTTCTTAGATGTTTACTAGTTACACAAATCCTTTCATATTGTGCAACCTTTCTCTCATCATGAATAATAATTAAAAAAAATAAAAATTATTGAAAACCATAATCACCATTTTATTATTATTATTATTATTATAGTGCTTTCTTTTTCCATTTTCTATAGTAAGACATCATTATTATTATTATTTTTAAGGTATTGTCTTACTATAGATCGTGCAAAAAGAAAGCATTGTTGCAAAATATGGAATTGATAGTCTAGCAAGCTATGTGATACTAATCAACTCATCAAAACAAAGAAGATCAGTCCTTAAGGAAAGTTTGTCTCCATTAATTGATCTAGAAAAGTGATAAGTCTAAGGACCATATGAAAGCGGTCATTCTAAAGACCAAATCAAAGTGATATGTCTAAGGACCAAATGTAGGAAGGATCAATCTTAGGATCCACTGAAGAATGCACAAGGAATGATAATATAAAGATGAACATAAGGAAAGTATTGTCTCCTTAGTCATCTACATAAGATATTGCATTGAATCATTGTCCATGTGCAAAATATGAAACAAGAAGCTAAGTGTATGCCCCCATATTAAAGTGATTGTAAATGCCTTAAAGGGAGCAATGACTTAAATGGAGCATACATGCACCAACAAGAGATTTTTCCTCTATGGGATACCCCCAAGCAAGGAAAAACCAAGGGAAAAGAAACACGTGACAAAGAGAGCACAAAAAGGGATCTACTAGCTTTGGGGTCAATGTGATCATATGATAACTCATGTATATCAAAATTATATCAAAATAAAATGTCATCATTCCTCAAAGGTAGCAGAACGACAAGCACAATGGAAGATCACATAAGAGATATAAAGAAGAGTCTTTTAGGGCCAACATTACACAGACCAAAGAGAATGGTAGCTACCACTTTTCATCATCCCCAATCAGACAACACAAAGGTACATTTACAAATAATAGTACATACACGACATAACATACATACAACATAT
Source organism: Chamaecyparis obtusa (assembly GCA_027943335.1). Classification (NCBI taxonomy): domain Eukaryota; kingdom Viridiplantae; phylum Streptophyta; class Pinopsida; order Cupressales; family Cupressaceae; genus Chamaecyparis; species Chamaecyparis obtusa. Next base: position 356,602 of record BSBK01005745.1, on the reverse strand, counting down.
AGAACAAATGAGATACAAATAGAGAATTGTCACAACAAGTTGATTCATTTGTCACCTTGTGCCAATAGAGCATTAAAGGTCATTTAAAAGAATATAAACAACAAAAATAAGAAGAACATTATGGGGGAAGTACAACATGACAAGCGAACACATAAAAGAATCCAACATACAAGTGGAGCTAATTAATCATATCGCCTGCGCCTCCCCCCCCCCCATCTTGGTTGTTATCATTTAATGAAGGTGGAAAATATGTAAGAGGAGAAACATCAAGCACCACAGATGGAACTATTTCCAATTCCAAACAAGGACCATGCTCTAGGGACAAGCCACTTTAGTTGTTACTAGGATCAAGATATAGTTGTTTTTCAAATATAGAAAGTAAATTGGGATTAATATCAATAAGCTCATACATATCATCAAAATCATTAGCATCGACATCATTTGCATTAAAAACATTGAAATTATCATCATCAAGAGTATCTTCTTCATCCATATTAATCACAATAAGATCTTCAATATGAATAGAATTGTCATGTTTGTTCAATTTTGTCTTCTTTAAATTAACTTCCTCCCTTGGGCTATGCATAGGTTGGTCAAAAGGAATCAAAACATTAATAGGTGTCTTAGGGGGGGATGAATGGTTTTCGAAAACATGCTCATGAGCCCTAGCATGATGTTTATGGTGAAGGTCACAAGCACACTGGTTATGTTTGGTTTTGTTTTAAGTTTGAGGTGGTATAGGATCAATAAAAATTGCATCCTTTCCTTGTTTAGAAGGAAGAATGGAAGGCACCATACTAGGTTGAGAGATAGAAGATACACAACATTTGTAAGATATAGGAGGTGGAACTAAAGAAGAAATAGGATTTGTGGGAGAGCTATGAATGAGTCTAGGTATAGGGAAAGAAGATAGAACAAGCTTAAGATTACTAAGTTCAAAAATCTTTTAGATTTTGAATTTTATTAGGATAGGAAGAAATTATTTTTGCACATTTGAATTGGTTAAGGCACGGAAGGCCAAAATAAGTTAAGGTCAAAGTTCCCTTGAGTAGCTAAAGGATGATAGAGACTATAGTTAATCTTGATTATTTATCCATCAATGGAAAATTTTAAACATTTATGGATAGGAGATATTATAGCTATCATAGAAGTGAGCCAAGGAAGGCCAAGTATAACTTGAAACTGATCAAAAGCTGGGATGACAACAAAAGTGACATCTAATGTCTTCTTACCAAATTCGATGGGAAAGGTAATGGAACCATGGCTGGGATAAGTGAAACCATTTAAATTTTTTAATTCTTACATCATATTTGTCATAAGAGTGTTGTTGTAGGTGTGTAGTGTAAAGGTGTTCTTTAGTTATAACATTCACCGTTTAAGTAGGATCTATAAGGACTCCATGAGAGAGAAGACCATTAAGCTTCGCAATAATATAAAGAGGACCATCATGTGCACTAATAGTCTCACTAGGATCAAATGTAATAAAAATCTTAGGTTTTGGTTTGGATTTAGGTTTGTATTGATCAACATTGTTGGCCTTGATACTCTCAACGTCATAGCTCACAATGGTAAGAGGCTCAACAATAGTCGTGGGAGAAAGACTAGGTAGACTCAATGGTATTATTGGAATAAATGGTAAGGGACTAGTATAAATTTGCAAGTTTTGGTTGGGAGGGGAAACATATTTGTTTTCTTGATCATTATCACCCTTAACAGATATAGCAATAGAATCAATAAGGTCTTGAACAATAGATTTCAAATGGAAAAAAAATTCCAATATCGTGATCACTAGGTTAACACTGATATTGGAAAAAGGCTTTGGGATCAAAGTTCTTGGGAGTTGGTTTTGAAGGATCAATTGGCTTAATAGGAGGAAGTGTTAAAAAATTAGCATTAATCAAATTCAACATCACATTATGCAAAGATTCAGAAAGAGGTGTAAAATCATAAGAAGGCCTAAAAATAGATGACAAAGGAGCCATGCCTTTTGATGTTGCTACCACTTGCGCATCAACATTGTTTGATGAATTTTTGATCTTGATAAATCCTTTTGGTTTTTTAGACTTTTAGAAATATTGGGATTCAACATTACTCTTATCAGTCAGAGCCATTGGAGTATTGCTCTCAAATTGACTCACTTGAAGCTGATAATTATGAAGCATTGCACACAATTGAGGAAAGGAAGAGAGTTTAGAAAGAAATATCTCATCTCTAATGTATTTTATATAAATTAGAAATGAAAATATGTTGCATATCTAAATCAGAGATATGATAAGAAATCTGAACATTGCAAATTCTTAAATCTGCCAATAAAATCAATCACCTTTTCTCTAACACCTTGTTTACAATGCATCAAATCAATCAAAGAAATATTAGGACCAATATTATTTTGAAACTGTTGAATGAAAACATTAGAAAGTTTTTGAAAAGAATCAACATAATAATGAGGTAAAGAACAATACCATTATAAGGTCTTATATATAAAGGTTCTAGTAAACAGTTTAGTCATGAATCTATGATCATGAGAAAAATCATTATACAATGTTTGAAAGGATTTCACATGAGTCAAGGGATCATATTTACCATTGTCTCTAAGTGATGTATTTTCATGTATTGAGGGATAACAACACGAATAATTTCAAAGGGAAAAGGGCTAGCAATGTCATAAGTAAGAATACTGAATTTGGATTGAGTCATAGAGGCAATTTGTTGTTGTAGGGATAAAACAGTTTGAGCAAAGCTATCGATAGTGGATTCAGTGGAAAGGTTTGTATGAGATATGTGGGAAATTTTTGGATCATTATGGGAAATGGAAGGAACATTGAAATATGAAAATGGAACATTGTTGTAGGTAGGCATGGATGAAGTTTGGGAAACACGTGGAACACTTGAAGGAGGAGGAACAATAGGATTAGGAATACTTCCAAGACTAACATGTGTTTAACCAAGATCGTGGGCACAATCTTTAAGAGGTTTAACATTACTATCAATAAGATGAGAAATAGTGCATAAGAAATAAACATCATGTTCATCATTGTGAATCAACTTCCTCAAACCTTCTACTAAGGAGATGGCTTCGATATTAGAGTTTTCTTGTTCTGACCATTGCTCAAATTTTTTGAAGTCGTGGGAAACCTTTTTCATTTGTATAGGAGGAAATCTTAAGGTATCATCTTCATCATGAGAAGAGTGGGAAGAAGGATTCTCAACAATAGTAGGAATATCATTAGTAGGCATGTGTGTCTCATTAAGAGTCTTAGAGACCAAAAAAGACTCAAGACCAAAGGAACCCATAAGTCTACGACTTCTCCTAACCATAATGAAATAGGTAGGACTCAATGTTATAACACTCATGCACTTGCCAATAGTGGCATGTTGTGATGGTTAAGTTGTTGTGTTGCTCTTACTATCAAGGTTCAAATCCCACTGGAGATGAGGTCCCCCATTTGTGGCATCACCAATTCATAGCTCTAGGTCAAAGCATTTACCTCTCTTTAAAAGAAAGAAATATATTTTTAGCAAATGCAAGTAATCACTTTGAAAGAACTATGCAAATGCTCATTAAATTTATGAAACATAAATTAAATTGCACACAAAATGTATTGAAGAGCACATCTAACCATCAAATCAAAAGAGGGGATTCAATGCATACAAATGAGATCTAGACACCAAATTGGAATGGAAATGTCATGCATTAGGTTCACCAAAAATATATGTTTAGGAAAGGGAAGCAATGTGATGCAAGGGATTGTCCTCCTTTCCCTAATGCACATTCGGAGGGAAGATAACCCGATAGGCTCAAGTAGGACCTAAGCATTGAATGAGTCAACGATCCTTCACAAATAGTGATATTGGGGGGAAGTTAGTTTTGAGGGAAAATGATATGATGATTTAAGATAGAAGGCTAAATAAGAAAACATAACAGGTTATGGAAGATACAAACTAAAAAAAAATAGGCAAACAACTATAATGACTTGAAACGGAAACGAGAAGACTATACTGACTTGTAGTCTAAATTTGAGGCTGATTTGTAGGGTATAGAATGCCTTGGGCATTTTATTCCCAAGACTAGATAGCCTAGAGTGTTTTATTTCAAGTGATTTCACCTTAAACTTTCATGACCGATTTGACAGACCCCACACTTTCCAGATCAAGTCTTGATAATTTCGCTACATGTTCCTAAACACATAAAAATAGGGAAAAGGTTGTGGAAAGAGGTTTTCCTTGGTCAAACCCTTGTTTAGGAATCCACCTTGAAAATTAAACAAAATTGCATAAAGGAAAGTATGTAAATGTAAAGATAAATGCTAGATCTACCTTGTAAATGAATATACCTTCATAAACAGATGTTGAGATTGCACATATTCATAAAGATGTTTGTATGTTGCTTGAATTGTAATTGTTTAACCTTGGAATGTAGAAAGGAATCAATGATGTCTTCACAAATGCATGGATCTATGAATGCCACTCCTAGATCTTAAATGTTGTTATGCTTGATGAACACTTGCTATGAAAGAAGAATGCATGTAGATGGACAAAGGATCTTCTTGCTTGATTGACAACTCCGCTACTTGAGAAGCTTGCCTTCAAAATTTCCTTGGATGCTTGAGGAAATGGTAGATCTTGGATGCTCACCTTAAATCTTGAATTTGGTAGCTAGATAATGGATGCGAATCGATAATTATGGATTTTTAAATTCTTGTTTATGAATATCAAAATGAGGAGAGATTGGCCACTTATATACCTCTCACACATTTTAGGATTCAAAATTAACTCAGGGCAACCATGAAATCTAATTTCCCACCAAAACACATCAATGAAGCCCCAATTCAAATTTGAGCCTAATTCAAATTCAATTTTTTTGATCATCTAATTCTTTAAATAAATCAAATCTTAATCCTCCAATAGAAAAAAAATTAATATTCAAATCCTCATAAGCAATCAAATTGCCCAAAATTGAAGGCATAATGTACTTAGCCTCCCTTAAGAAGTAAATGGTTCCAATAGAGAGAAGATAAACCAATCAAATCTAAATTTTGATACGTTTATATAAAAAATTAATTAAAAACCTCATCTTCATCCCCTAAAAATTCTAACATCACACCATAGATGCCCAAATTCCACAATCTTCATTTATATAATTCTTTTATTTGGACATACGTTCTTGTCCACTACTTAATATGATAAATTAAAAAGGAAAAGTATGTCTCTTCAACAAACAACAATAATGCTTTAAACAAGCCTTGCCTCATGCCAAAGTTACTTCTCGGATTAAGATATTTATCCAAAAATTCAACCTTCATCACCATTACTTAATTATAAAGTTATATTTAGTTGCTTGAAAAGTATTGAAGCACATGCAACATTCCTTATTTCTAGAGTCAACTTGTACGGAATTTTTGGGTATTTGCCTTCATTTTTTACTTGTGTTTACACCAATTTGACCATTAATAAATTATAACACATCCACACATGTTAATTATTTTATTTTGCTTTTAGATCATTAAATACAACTTTTTGAAAGTTTTTTTAAAAAAATGTTTTTGACATTTTCTTAATTTTCTATTAAATTTTTTCTTTTTTCCCCTATTATTGTTGGAAATTTTTTTATTATTTTCATTAGTAGCAATTTGGTTTATGGATTTAATGAGTTTTAATTTTTTATTAAGAATGGATGATTTTCTCATAATTAAAATTTTAATCAAATTTTTAGTTGTATAAGAGATGATACACAATTATAATATTTTAAAAAATTATTTGTAATAATTTTATACATTTATTAAATTAATGTAAATTATTATGTGATTTTATAGAACTCTTTTTTAAAATAAATACAAATTTAATAAAAAGATAAATTAAAATAATTAGAATTAGAATCTATGTAAGAACAAATTTAATGTTTATCAAAAAGTAAAAATAAATTATTCTTTTCATGCACCTTAAATAACAATTTGCAAAATAATCTACAAAGTTTACAAAATAATTTAAGAGGTAAAGCTTGAATATAATGGAATATAAATTCCAAATCTTTCATTTTGAGATATAATAATTGAATTTTTAAGAATTATTTATAGGCATTTCTTTGAGGTAATCCTCCTCTTCATTATGTATGATTATAAACATGTTTTTTTGTGTATATACCTTAGGAATGCAAATGTGGGGGACTTTCGTGGAGTGCATTTATGTCCTTTTTTTTTTAATGGTGTAATTTTAATTATAATCTAATGGAAATGGCTTATTCATAAATTAAATTAAATTAACCACTACGAAGGTTGGACCCTATTAGTTTGTGTTTCTAATGTCTATATTTGGCCTATTTATTGTTAGATTTTGTGTTTTATGGATTGTTAGTGCCTAAAAATTAACCAATTTTAAGGATATTGTTAATCTATGACCACATTTGATTATAAAAATTAGAATCAAGTTTTATTTTATTTGTTTCATTCAAGTTATTCTTTGAGATGAGTTAAGCTTTAAATATCAATTTAATGTGGAATAATGACTAATCTACTTGAAAAAATAATACAATAGCACAAGCTCAATTTGAAGCATGTCAATCACCATTAAATTTTAGTATGAAACCTAGAAATTTAGGATAAAAAAGAATGATCTCATCATGTTGAAAGAAGGATAATGGCTTTCCTATACTACATTAGTTCAAATAAGTTGATGCATATAAAAAATAATATCATTATTGCATCTTGTAGGAGATCATATTAAAAAAATATATTATAGTTAGATGTAATGAAATAAATTGCACAAAAGAAGAAAAATTCTATAATATGCCACTCTGAGAGGGAAAACCCCTAAAAAAATTATAATATAATGATAATAAACTAACCATTAGCTCATGTTTATATCATAATTATGCCTTATATGTTATTAGTAAGAAATCTAGGGACACGGACTGAAGTTTTGAACCTCAATGACTATCTAGTGTTGTAGGCTTATACCCTGGACTTAGTCTTATTAAGGGAACCATGAATTAGAACTACACATAAGATTATCTTCAAACAAAGTATGAGGAATATACACAACACATCATATTGAGACTCAAAATTATATTTTTGTATTCATCCAATACATCATATACACCATTGTATCTCCGCATATACTCTCATACATTCATATCATTTATGTCTATTTTCATACTTCATCTTTCCTTATACCTCTAGTATGTCTCTCTATTTATATCTCGACTATCTTTTCACAACTGGTGATCATATCTTACAATATATTTGTATCTATAAGATGGGAAGCAACCCATTATTACTACCTCTAGTCTATATGCTATGTTTCAATTTTTAAGCTCTCCAAGCTTGATGTGCCAAGATGCAACATGTTCTTTGGAAGTCTGTCTGGCTATTCTTTCCCTACCAACATCATTCTCCTTCCAAACCTTACCTTTTCCTCAAGTTAATGAACGCTATCAAAATTGTTGACTCACTAATTCTTTGTCAATTGTAGCTATTGGATGTGGACTTGGAGATGTAATAGTTACTAATTTGCTTCCAAAATTGTGGTGAATAATTATATGTTTTGGGATAAGTATGTTGAATGTGCAAGACAACTAAGAGTGGGGGTGAGTTATTTGTCCACAAATTTTAACTTTTGAAACCTTTAATCAGTTCCACCAAATGTACTTTAAGTATTTTATGAATTGAAGGATATGAACATGAAAAGCACAACAACCATAAACACATAAAACACCAAATTTACATGGAAAACCTTACAAATGAAAAAAACAAAAGATAGGATTATTCTCAAATATATGAACACCAATTAAGGTGGATTACAATAAAGGCTCACTACTAGAGGCTCACTGTCAAAGGACTCACTACCCGAAGAAGGCTCAATGTTAGAGTTCTCATTGCCCAAATGAAGAAGGATAAGAGAGATTAGATCCACCTCTAATATCCAACCATAGCACAACAAAAGTATTTGTAGTCACCTTTGGCTCATTGCTGCCAATAGCTAATGCATGGAAGTTCTCACTACTCTGCACCACACTTCACACTTAACTTATGCATTAAGGGAAACATATCCTCTTTCATACATATTCAACATATTTATACATACTTGCACAAAATTCACACAAATACACACATATTACACATAATTCTGCAATGATTTAGCCTTCATTTATACCAACCCTTATATTGAAAAGCCTTCTCCTATCAGCTAGAAAAGTAACTAAACATAATTTTGAATTAGGTTGGCACTAAACATTACTACGGTGGAATAGAATGAGAAGTGAACCACAACACACCTTATCTAGGACCAAAAATAACACCATACATGTTACATATATTCATGCATTCACCAAGACAAGTAATTGAAGTGTAAACACCCAAGGTTGGCCAAACCTAGAGTAGGAACACCATTGAACTCTGAAACCACGTATTTGAAGCCCAAAATCTCATGCTAAATAAAATGAATGAAGCTAAGGATATTATCAACTCATTTCCAAAAATGCACCATAAAAAACCATTATAAGGAGAAACAAAAAGCACACATCTCACAAATAGAATACTTTCAGTCATAGTCACACTCATAAAAATATCAAATTTGATGCACTACTCTCCAAACCGTGAAATCTTGAATCCAACAACTTTGAAGTGTACTAAAAAATATGTCAAAGTCTCATCAACAGATTTGTAACTTAAACAAATATGCAAAAAAAATTCACATCATCACTACATAGAATGCATGTTGACATTAATGCTACAAAATGTTGACATAAATGACAACCATACTAAATCACTGCTTGGCCAAACTCACTCATTTTTCTTAATACTGCAACAATCTCCCCATTTGTCATTAATGATAATGCATCAACAATAGAAGCATACAAAATTTTACTCCCCCCCTTTGACATAAATGATAAATGCCAAATATTCATATTAACTACTCATTCTACTCATCTCTCCTTGAGATATACAATTCAACTCACAACAAAGCTTAGCCCCCCTAAGAGGCAACCACAATCATTAGTCCAGATCAAGGATATACTTGAACTTCATTGGAATAATGCATAACCATATTTATTTAGCTCTAATAAGGTGGGGAAATCCCCCCATGCTTCTCTCAGAGATATTTAAAATATTCCTTAGAAAGCGCCTTTGTGAAAATGTTAGCAATTTGTTCTTTTGTAGGTACATACTCAAGCTTTATCTCATTCTCAAAAAAGTTTTCTCTTAGTAAGTGGTACCAGATAGAAATTTTTTTTGTCCTTGAATGCGATACCAAATTCTTTGAAATATTTATTGCATCGATATTATCACATAAAATAGAAATGAGATCATCAATCATTATTCCAATATCTTTCAAAGTTTGTTTCATCCAAAGTATATGTGTGCAACATGAATTAGTAGAAATATATTCTACTTCATCAATAGATAGTGACTCTAAATCCTATTTCTTACTTGACAAAGCGGCCAACCTAGGCTCAAGGAAAAATGAACCTTTGATTGTACTCTTCTTGTCATCCGCACAACCAACCCATTCAACATCAATGTAAGATATCAAAGTGAAGTCTATTTTTTTAGGATACCACATACCAAATTCTTGTATTTCTTTGAAATATCTAAAAAATATTTTTACTACAACATGAGTTTCTCTAGGATTTTTTTGAAATATGGATAAAAGACAAATAAAATGCATGATATTTGGTCTAGTAGTAGCTAGGTATAATAATCCTCTAGAATCATTGATCTATATTTTCTCTCATCAACCTTAGGATATTCTACATCCTTACTCAATACCACAATATCAACAATCTCCACTAATTGGAGACTGATCAGGGTCCACACCAAACAATCTCCCACTTGGAGACTGAGTCAGGATGACAATGCAGTACTGGCAACTCCCACTGGATAAAAGACTTTTCTGTGTATTAACTCCACGACCATCAGTCAAGAAGCCCAATAGAAGCTGAGCAAGAAACTATCTTCTCCTTGGGGATTACCTTCGTGAACATGTCTGCAGGATTTTCACTCGTGTGAATCTTCTCAAGTCATAATTGGCCATCCTCTAAAATAGACCTTATAAAATGGTACCTGAGTTGTATGTGCTTTGTCCTTGAATGAAAAGCATAATTCTTTGCAACATGAATGACACTCTGGCTATCACTGTACAATAGGCGATCTTCCTACTTCTGACCCAATTCCTCCAGAAAACATTGTAACCAAATAATCTCTTTGCTAGCTTTTGTAGCAGATACATACTCAGCTTCAGTGGTTGAAAGTGCATTAACCTTCTGCAATCTAGAAATCCAACTGACTACAGTACCCCCTACAGTGAAAACATACCCTGTAGTACTCCTCTTTGTATAAATATCTCATGGCAGATCAGAGTCAACAAATCCACTTAGACCAGAACTGGATCCTGTGAAACATAATGCCTTTGTAGTAGTACCTCTCAAATATTGAAGAATCCATTTGACAATATTCCAATGCTCCATACATGGATTGCTCATATACCTACTGACAACTCCCACTGCATGAGCAATATCTGGTCGTGTGCATACCATTGCATACATGAAACTGCCAATAGCTGATGAATATGAGATGTTAGACATTTTATCTACCTCTTCTTGTGCCTTGGGGCACATTTCCTTAGTCAATTTCAAATGACTAGCCAAAGGTGTACTGACTGCTTTTGCATCCTGCATATTAAATATTTTCAACACCTTCTTTATATACTCACTTTGGGACAAATTCAAGGTTCTATTTTTCTTGTCCCGTGTAATCCTCATACCAAGGATTTTCTTAGCAGCACCCAAATCCTTCATAGAAAATGACCTTGCTAATTTCTATTTAAGTTCATTTATTTGTTTCATATTACACCCAGCAACAAGCATGTCATCAACCTAGAGTAACAGGATAATGTAACTCCCATTATACAATCTCTTAAAATATACACAGTGATCAGCGAATGACATCTATGGTAACCTTGTTCAGCCATGAAACTATCAAATTTTAAATACCATTGTCGGAGTTCCTTCTTTTGGCCATACAGACTCTTCCTTAACCTACACACCAAATTCTCCTTACCCTTGACCTCATATCCCTCTGGTTGCTACATGTAAATTTCCTCCTCCAAATCTCCATGGAGAAAAGCAGTTTTGACATCTAGTTGTTCAAGATGCAAGTCATCTGTAGCCACAAGACTTAGTACAATTCTAATTGAAGTCATTTTTACAACAGGGGAGAATATTTCATCAAAATCTATACCCTTTTTCTATGCTAAACCTTTTACCACAAGTCTCGCCTTATACCTTTTCTTTCCTCCATCTTCCTCCTTCAGCCTATAAACCCATTTGTTAGGCAAGGCTCTTTTTCCTTCAAGTAAAGGGACTAAGTCCCAAGTCTTATTTTTCAACAAAGATTCCATCTCCTCTTTCATGCCCAGCTTCCACTGTTGTTTGGCATCTACCTGTATTGCTTCTTCATAGTCTTCTAGCTCACTAGAATCAGTCAATAAAATAGAATACAAAGAAGGAGAAAACCTTTTAGGAGGTCTACTTGACCTTGTAGAACATCTAACACTTACAGGAGTTTGTGGGATAACCTTTTGTTGCTGAGCATCAAGTACCAGTGGCATTTCATTTGCAGGAATCTTATCCAACACCACATATTCTTGTGTGACATGTTCATGCTTCTTTTCCTACAATTGTTCTTTATACATGACCTTCTCATTGAATATAACATCTCTACTTCTAATTATTTTATGATTTTCAAAATCTCATAATCGATAACCATAGTCATCTACTCCATATCCAATGAAGGTACATTTTAGAGATTTAGCATCAAGCTTGGTTCTATTTTCTTTATCAACATGAACAAAGGCTTCACAACCAAAGGTTTTTACAAATGAATAATTTACCTTTTTACCAGTCCATGCTTCCTCTGGAATACCACCATCCAAAGGGGTTGAAGGTCCTCTATTTATCAGATAGGTAGCAGTGTTTATAGCATCTGTCCAAAAATGAAGGGGCAGTCCAACATGCAATCTCATGCTCCTTGCATGTTCCATGATTGTCTTATTCATTCTTTCTAACACACCATTTTCTTGTGGGGTTCTTGGAACTGTCTTCTGCCTTCGAATTCAATTGATAGAACAGTAATCTTCAAAGGTTGTGTTGTAATACTCACCTCCATTATCGGATCTGAGACACTTCAACTTCTTTCCTGTCTCATTCTCAGCCAAAGTTTTCTATTTTTTAAATATTTCAAAAACATTAGATTTTTGTTTCAGGAAATATACCCATGTTTTCCTGGTTGAGTCATCTATAAAAATAACATAATAATGAGAGCCACCTGTTAAAGTTGATCAGCTACGATAAAGTTCATCCTTATCGTGTGTTGCATTTATGTGGCATGATGTGGGACCCTGGCTTCGTATGTGGAGGAATCATGTTACCTGGCATCGTGATTACTTTGCATGCATATCCTCCTTGGTGCCATGTTGTTTATTCATGGTGTCGGTTTACACCTTTCATATGTCGTTTATGTTTGAAGTGTAACTATTGTCGCTTGGGCTTCGTATTCACCTCTTCATTGCTCAGAGAGACAGTTCATACCCAACATTGGGTATTATCATTATGGTTGTTCACTTGTATTACTCTCTGATTGAAGATAGTATCACAGTGGGTGTATTCTTGAAGATGTGTGAAGAGATTTCAGCCTTACTGTGTGTTGCTCAACCAGTGAGTCGAACCCTTGCTGTGAATTGCTCAATCAATGAGCTGAGCCTCTGTTGTATTGCTCACTCAGTGAGTTGTGTCTCTTTGCACATGTTCACTACTTGGTTGTGTTATGTATTGGGCGTGATATATACTCCCGTGACTAGAATATATTATCGTGAATGATTCTTTGGTGGGTAGCTAGTATGTATAGTATGCAAGGTTCTTATTCTATGATTAGCGTCTATGGTTGTGAATTATTGCTATGTGTAGTATCATTATGGGTGAAGTTATACCAGTTGCAGATTCAATATTGTTGTGTATTAATCTTGAAGAGTGTGCATACTTAGAATCTTATGAGTTTTGTATTCAGACTGTTTGATTATTCAATAAAGGATATTCTTTTGGGTGTGGCTGGGTTTTTCCCTCAAGTAGGAGGGTTTCCCAGGGTATCTCTGGTGTCATTGTGTTTCTTGCTTAATCTATTATTTGTTTATGCCATTCTAGTTCAAAACCTTAACATGGTATCAGAGCCACGTTTAGGCAAGATCAAGAACCAAAATGCATCCTTAATTATGTATGGTTGTCGATTGGACAAGTATGATAGATTTTAACAGGGAAATTCTAGGCCAAGGATTAGATTGGTTTCTATGGAACAAAGCCCTTCTACAATTTGGGTTTGATGGGAATGTGAGGTTGCCGCTTCACATGGAGATTTTTATTTAATGTGGACTGGGTATTTAACTGGAACAGAGATGTCCAATATTGAAGTCATCGGGAGCTCCCAAATAATGGTGATGTTGTCTCTAGTTAGGTCCTTCTCAAATAGGGGATACTAGATGACAAAGGACAGTTCATATTCTTCCAAGGCATGAATTGTAAACTTTGTATTAGTGTCATTATTGAGTACCGTTGAGACTTGGTGAATTTTTTGCTCTTATTTCTTAGTCATTGCACAAGGAATAATGTCTTGATGGATTAATAGAATTGGCTGGATATGTCCGTGGGATATGTTAACTCTATGGAAAAATTAGCATTTTCATCATTACAAGTGGCTCTGAAATTTCATTCCAGTATGGAAGTTTGCAATTTGGGTTTGTTCTTTACAGTTTTATATTCTGAGTTTGATACATTGTGTAAATCTGCTCTGAAAGTTCTTACACTCTCAGTTTGAAATCTGCAAATAAGTTTAGTCTTTTGGGCATGTCGTGAGAATGAGAATCAACTATTGATCATGTGGGCTTAGGCTAGGCTCCATTATGGGTTGTGCTAATCAATCAATTCTCTCTCCATGGTACAAGGATAAATCACACCAATGTTGAGATTTGGGTGCATTGAATAGTGTATGTATTCAACTACTTAGTCCTATGTTGTTGCAAAGAGAGATGGACATATTGGTGTGTGATGCCATATATAAATATGATGAGGTCAGTCGGAACAAGGTGCAGCAGGAGAATCCATGGAGAAAATACCCACACTACTTAAAGAAGGTGATGTTGTCTGCATTGGCTCTATTGAAAATGATGGTGCATTCTAGACTATGAATTAGATCTGAATCTTTAGGTGCAAAGATCAGGAAAGAACAATTGGTGAATTGTGAGAAAGATTAGACTACATTGAGATAAGTATTTTGTGATTGTATATTTGAATATTGATCATGAATTTTGTGTAGTTAATTCATGCATTAATATTGGGAATAGTGAATCATGTATGCTTCTAGCATTACTTTAATTGATTCTATTACTAATCTCTCCGATATGCTTCCAAGATGAATTGAGAAGCACAAGGATGATGAGAGATTGCAGGCTGAGTTGAGTTGGTGACTCTTGAAGAAAAAGTACCTATTCAAATTGTCTTGTGATCAACTCTTCTAAGAGGAAGAAATTAGATTCAGAGGGAGCTTGTGTGGTAGAGGGAGAGTGCCTTGTCCTTAGCTAAGGATAAGCAAGATTATAATGCAGAATGGCTTTGGAAGCTCCTTTTTTGGTCAAACTTTGGATTTAATCTATGATTTATTATGATATTCAAAAGCTTTGAGTATGCTTCCCATGTTGAGAGGGAGTCCTAGTTGAGAGAAAGTCTTGGTCTTCAGATAATCCTTTATGTGCCTTAATGCATTCTTCTCTGGGAGAAGTTTGAGGTGAAAGTCCTTGTTCAAACCTCTGTGAGTATGCAAGGTGGTGATGCATTCTTCTCTGGGAGAAGTTTGAGGTGAAAGCCCTTGACTCACCCTCTACGAGTAGGCAAGGTGATAATACATTCTTCTCTGGGAGAATTTTGAGGTTAAAGCCCTTAACTCACCCTCTGCGAGTAGGCAAGGTGATAATACATTCTTCTCTGGGAGAAGTTTGAGGTGAAAGCCCTTGATTCACCCTCTGGGAGCAGCCATGGTGGAAGTTGTTCATGTGAATTCTATGATTTTGTTGTGATCTTATAATCATGTTGAATATTTGTTATGATCTTTTATATCTATGCTCTAGATGTAGCTATAATGGATGGTTTGTTCTTTTCATTTTCACTCTCTAAGAGTAGCTATGATGAATATTGTTTTATTTCACCCTCCAGGAGTAGCTATGGTGATTGTTGTTATGCCGAGATAACAATATTATGTTGAGAAAATTTGTGATGAGATCTTCTTATTGACATTTGTTGTTGCAGCTCCTTTATGCATGTTAGGTTGAGACACACTATGATATATGGACAAACTCTCTCTTGCTAAGAGGGAGTGTTAAAGTTGATTAGCTACAATAAAGTTCATCCTTATTGTGTGTTGCATTTATGTGGCATGATGTGGGACCCTGGCTTCGTATGTGGAGGAATTGTGTTACCTAGCATCGTGATTACTTTGCATGCATATCCTCCTTGGTGCTACGTTGTTTATTCATGGTGTTGGTTTACACCTTGCATATGTCATTTATGTTTGAAGTGTAACTATTGTCGCTTGGGCTTCGTATTCACCTCTTCATTGCTAAGAGAGATAGTTCATACCTGACATCGGGTATTATCATTATGGTTGTTCGCGTGTATTACTCTCTTATTGAACATAGTATCGCAATAGGTGTATTCTTGAAGATGTGTGAAGAGCTTTCATCCTTACCGTGTGTCGCTCAACCAGTGTGTTGAGCCCTTGCTATGAATTGCTCAATCAGTGAGTTGAGCCTCTGTTGTATTGCTCAATCAGTGAGTTGTGTCTCTTTGCACATGTTCACTACTTGGCTGTGTTATGTATTAGGCACAATATATACTCCCATGACTAGAATATATTATCATGAATGATTCTTTGGTGGGCAGCTAGTATGTATAGTATGCAAGGTTCTTACTCTATGATTAGCGTGTATGGTTGTGAATTATTGCTATGTGTAGTATCATTATGGGTGAAGTTCTACCAGTTGCAAATTCAATATTGTTGTGTATTAATCTCGAAGAGTGTGCAGACTCAAAGCTTGTGAGTTTTGTATTCAGACTGTTTGATTATTCAATAAAGGATATGCTCTTGGGTGTGGTTGGATTTTTCCCTCGAGTAGGAGGGTTTCCTAGGGTATCTCTGGTGTCATTGTGTTTCTTGCTTAATCTATTATTTTTTTATGCCATTCTGGTTCGAAACCTTAACACCACCAAGAGATGATACTTGAGTCGGTCCCCATACATCTGAATGCACTAGCTCTAACTTCTCACTCTTCTTTTCTTTCCCAACTCTCATAAATCTGACTCTTTTCTGTTTACCATAAACAAAATTTTCATAGAACTCTAAATCAATGTTTTTTAGTCCTGGCAATGGATTTTTAGAGTGAATTATTTTCATCCCTTTCTCATCATGTACCCAAGCCTATGGTGCCACATTTTTTAATATGTTATTGCAACATCTATAGTAGTTTTCCCTGCATTAATATTATTAGTAACAGCTAAGGTATAATAAGTGTTACTAGTTGTCCTGCAAAAATTAAATTTCTTCTTAAATTAGGAACATGCCTTACCTCCTGCAACATCCAATCATTTATGTTCGACAACTTGATCTTTATCTTTCCCTTTCTGACAATAGGACAAGGCTCATCATCACCCAAATATACCTGTCCAAAATCACCTTGAACATAATCTTTAAAATATTTTCTATGGGGTGTAGCATGGAATGAAGCCCCAAAATCTATTACCCAGGAATCATTAACATTATCCAAACATAAGATTAAAGCATCTTGTAAAGTATTACTTGCAACATTAGCTTCCTTACTGTCATCTTCATTTTTGTCTCCTTGTTTATTTTTTCGAGCCCAATAGTCTTTCTTTAGGTGACCAGGCTCTCCAACAGTACCAGCAATCTTTCTTTTCTTTAGATTGAGAGCATCCTTTCTTTGACTTCCCTCGTGACTTATCATGCGAAGGGCCTTTTCCTCTTTCCCTTGCTCTTCCTTTGTTCTCCACATTTAGAGCGGAACCTGATGAGGTTGAAGTTTCACATGTGCTTTTCCATCACATTTCCTCGCTTAGGATAACACCAACAACATCATCAAATTTCAAAGTATTTGAACTAGAGACAGAGTTACTTATAGCCATAACCAAGCTATTCCAGCTTTCTGGCAAAGAGCATAAAATTAAGAGAGCCCTAACCTCTTCATAAAAGGAAATTTTTATCGATGACAGTTGACTGGTGACTGTATTAAAATCATTTAAATGATTCGCTATAGATCCTCCCTCACCCATTTTCATATTAAATAAACACTTTATAAGAAATACCTTATTCGAAGCTGAGGATTTCTCATATAACTTAGCCAATGTTTGCATCAGGTCTACGGTCATTGGTGCCTTTGATATGTTGAATGTTACAGATGGTGCAAGGCACAAACAAATAGATCCTAGTGCCTTTCTATCCAAAATATCCCACTCTTCATCTGGTTGTGTGGCCACTTTCTTTGTCTTTCCTTCTAATGGCCGACACTAATCTTTTTGATACAGATAATCCTCCATCTGCATTTTCCATAACTGAAAATTCTGGCCATTGAATTTTTCAACCTTGAATTTGGAATCCTCCATTTCTCCCACTTAAATATGAAAGTCTTGCCAATCTACATCACAAAACCTTGCTCTAATACCAATTGTTAGGGTTTGATAGATCTAGAACAATATAAGAATAAACAATTATATGCATAAATAAAAGAAACAAGCAATCTGAACATAGATAACACAAAGATTTAACGTGATTCACCCAAAACCTTAGCTACATCCACCTACACAGCTTCTCTTTCTTATTATCCAACAAAGTAGTATATAAACATTTCTATGCATTATGCATCTCAGCCGCTTATAACATGCGTTTTAGGGAAACCTCTAAAATCGACCATTTTAGGGTTTTACATTTTTCATTTTTTGTTTCCCGAAAAAACACCTAAATTTTTTTTGCCACAATATCAACATAACCATAGGAGTGCATATCAATTTACCATTTTCTATCTCATTTTTTTAACATCTCTTTAACATATTTTGATAGTGAAATAAAGATACCTTCACATTTTTTATTAACTTGTAAGCATAGAAATAAATTCGTTTCCCCAATCATGGACATCTCAAACTCTTTTTGCATTTAATTAGAAAATTTCTTGCACATATAATCAAGAAGAAAGTTAAACTTTATTCATACATATATTGATGAATAACGTATTATGTAAGTACATATATGAATATTACATGTATGTTCATGAGAGGCCTCATTATTGTAAGGTAATAGAAATTTAATGATCATTATTATAAGTAAATGATGAACCGATGGTCATTGGTTTTGTGTTCATGCTATTATCAAGGGGTTACCTCATCTTGGATTTTTATGGACAAGACACTGACCTAATGGATGTCTCTTGGTGCACACCTTGGAGGGAACCATATTTAATTTGAAAATTAATTTCATTTCTTGTTAGATAGGATAAGGAGTAGATTAGTTTTTTTTTCATCTCTTATGCTAAAGAATTTTTAATACAAAAAATAAAGCCAATTTTGATGAGATTATACATTTCCTTGGTATATTTTCATTCAGAGCTATCTGCTTAGAACAATATCAATAATTAGAGTATTAATCTAAAGGATATTATTAAAAGTAGTACCCACCTAGGTTTTGTAGAGCCTAAAAACAAGAAGATCACATATTTTAGGGTGTATCTTCTTAGGTGGCCATTGACCTAAGAGATCAAGAATTGAAATTGGCTCACTTGTAAAGCTTTCTTAGAAAATTAGTTTGAGTAACCAGCAGGGTAAGTGCACAAAGATGGGGGGCCAAAAAGTGGGTATAAGATGCCACTTTTTTTCTAAAATCAACAAACTCTGAACTTTGACGAGAAATGGAAGATAGTTAGACTCAAAATTTCAAGATGCGACAAGATATTAGATTTGTAGTACTCTGAATCTAGTTTATAAACTACTAATTTATTTTGAAAATGGTGGAGATTAAGGCCCTCAAAAAGGGTGAGCACAAAACATGGTCCTATTTTTTTGAAAAAACATAACATAGCGTCTAGTGTGCTCCCTCTAAAATGTTAAAAAAAAAAGTGAATTTTTTTAATCACTTCAATGAGAAGTTAGCTAACACCACATAGTTTATCTTGGATTTTTCTACTAATTTTTTGATGAATGTATGAATTTTTACAAATTTCCAAAGTGCACACATCTTGAAAATGTGAAATTTGTAAGTGCTCCCCCTAGAAATCATTGAAAACTAATCGAATATCAAATCTTCTTTTTTTTTTTTAAAAGGTGTGTAGAATGGAATCTAGTTTCTAAAAAAGTAACTTTTTGCTAAATTTTGACAAATGAGCTAAAATCTAAGCCCAAAATACTACGCATTGGTTTTTTACAAAAATCGAACATACATACAAAAGAAATTAGAGATGAAGGTTAACATAATCAAAATTCAAAATAAATTATATGGTTAGATAGCTAACTGAGAGATCTACAATATCATGTCATCTAATTTTATCGTTATTGAACCATGAGTAAACCTAATGGGGAGCACACAAAAAAATATGGAAATTTTTTGTCTGTTTGCTAGAAAAAATGTCTCAGACCTATTTGAATCCTCCAAGCCTTTGTGTTGGATCTTCAAGGAAAATTCAAACCTTAGGATTGTTGGATTTCAATGCATTTAAAAGCACATACGCGCTATAGTGCATATGTACTATTCAAATTTATGGTTTACATAGCACGTATGTGCTATGTGTGTGCTATAAATGTGTCACACTTCTATGGATCATTACATGTAAGAAAACTCAAGATTGAGCCCTCACAAATCGATCCATAGCTCCCTAGGCATGGAGTGCAAGGGTTTTTAAAAATGCTCTCAGCTAGAGCTATTTAGCCTATAACCTTGCTAGTAAACCATGCAATGGGAGATTCAATGAAGACAAGGGCAAGAATGCCAATATCCTCAAGAATCAAGAATGAAAATGCAATGCAATGCTATGCTAGAAATGAAAATGCAAGCTAAGCTATGAAAGGAAATATGCAAGTGTTACAATCCAAGCTAATTAATCTATGTGAGCTAATCTAGAGCATAGAAATGAAGCTAATCTAAGAAAGCATAAATATGAAGCTAAGCTAAGAATGCAAGAATGAGATGTAGAATGCAAGAATGCTCCAAATCTTCAAAAGCTCCAAAGTGTACCTAGAAAACCTGCAGCATAATATTAGCATAAAAAGTTGGGGATCTAGAATGAAGAAGAGAGCTCTTCTTTTAAAGGAAATGAGGAGAAATAGACCATGGAGATTAAGTGGCAAAAGATTTAATCAATGGTGGAGCTTAAAAGAGGAGCAATCCATGTGCACAAGTATCCTCCAATAGGAAAATAAGAGTTGACTTTTGTGTCCATATGAGACAAAAAGTGCTTTTTCCCTTTTTTATAAAATAAGAATAATGCTTTATTTGTGCAACTTAGGATAAGAGGAAAAGTGGGGGCTTTTTATTTATTAAAAGGGGAGGAAATATTCCTTTTAATAAATAAAGACTTAGGATAAGATGGTTAGCCCATAGAAAATAATCAAATAAATGATAGAACTAGGATTTGATCAAGAGCAAGCAATTTATGATTTAGCAAAAGGGGCTAATAGTCTAGGTGACCATTTTTAGGTGTATACATTTGCCCCTCTTTGACTAATGTGTGATCGATCTGGGAACACATGCAGTCAAAGAATGAAGTTGAAATTTGAGATCGATTTGGGATCACAAAGCAACTTAGATCAGCCAAGAAAGCAAGCAGATAGCCAAGAAGGCAAGCAAATAATGATCTGACTCCAAAGAATGAAGTGCAGAGAGATAGAAAATCCTGCATGGTCAGCCTAGTAGCAACAGTACTGAACACTTAGGAAAGAGATAGCCAATAAGCTATGATGTGTCTGCCCCCTCGGGATCGAAAGTGAAATCTAGGTAGAGGGAAAGCAGAAGCAAGAGAGACATGATCAAATCACTAGAAATCATAATCGAAGAGAGAACAAAATAACCATCAAGTAGTGAGGGTATGCCCCACACATGAGACACGGGGCACGAACCTATCGGTCCCTCAACCCGTAAACACCACGGAGGGGGATTTGAACTTGGGATTGAAAGTGAATGAAAGATTAGAAGTTTGAAAGAGATGGAGATGAAGAGGTGAAGAATGCCCCAGTGAAGATCGAAGGATCAGGCCTCAAAAAGGTTAGCCAACTGTGTGAAAGAGGGGGAAAAGGTGATTTGGATGATCAAGGTGAACTCAGATTTTGGTTTCGATCTTGAAATGAATAGAAAATGATGGGATATGAAAGACAAGAAGTGAAAGACATGATCAAGAAGAAGCAAAAGGTGAGCGCAGTTGATTAACAAGTCCATGAAAGATGAAAGGAAAGCTCTCTCCATATGCAAGATGCAAAACTAACTAACATGAACTTAAGAATGCAAGCTACATGAAAAGTGGTTTACTTGCAAGGTCACAAAGCCAATAGACATCTAATATTCATCATTGAGCGTTATTGGTAGCATCAGAAGATCATACAATACACACTAGCATAACTATGTGGATCTAAATATGATCTATATCAGATAGAAATGTGGAAATCTCACCTAGGCATCAAAGACATGTAGGTCAAGATGACTAGTGCAGTGAGATTACCTAAGTTTGATATAGCAAGATTATGCTCGCATCGAGACACAAGAAAGTCAAGATGACTAGAAGCATGCACTCGCAAAATAGTCAAGGATAATACCATGTAGGT
Organism: Chamaecyparis obtusa; assembly: GCA_027943335.1. NCBI lineage: Eukaryota > Viridiplantae > Streptophyta > Pinopsida > Cupressales > Cupressaceae > Chamaecyparis > Chamaecyparis obtusa. The sequence continues at coordinate 334,698 of BSBK01005745.1, read as the reverse complement.
CCATAGCATCAAGTAAGACCAGCATAAATGCTCATGACAGTGAGGACCAACAAAATATACCCACAAGCAGGTAAAGAAATAAAACATGTTCTCATACCCTCAGTCTTCTAGCTATGCATCATCGAAAACTTCTTAGGGAGAGACCACTTAGCAAAGAAATCATCATAGACAACACGCAGAGAAATAAAGTCAAACAAATCTCAACAAGTCAAGTGCGTGTGTGTAGGTCATAGAGTCAAGCTTTGAGTATCACATCTGCCAATGAGAAATATTGCATCATCTAGACCGCAAGTAGGACATCTGATAAGTGTTAAGAAACACTCGACGCTAGGGTAGTGTTGAAAAACACAGTTGAGGTGGTGTTGAAAAACACCATTTACAAGGTGCCTAAGAAACCTAGATGCACAAAGAGACCCAAGATAAGCTTAAAACAATGTATGCCCCCTAGACTAAGACAAGAGTCAATTCTAGGCTAGGAGAGGCAAAGCGAGAAGTGGAGTGAATGAGCGCCACGCAAGACTGATAGACACAGGTGCAGAGGGTCTCAAGTAGCACCTATTTCTAGGTTTTCACCACTTGATAGATTTTTTTGCAATTTTTTTTTTCAGGACTTTTTATAAATTTTTTTTTTTTGCTACCAAGGCGCCTGTTTCCAGGTTTTCACCAAGGCACTTTTTCAATTTTTTTGATTTTTTGAATATTTTGATTTTTTTGGTGAGACATAAGAGTGCCTATTACTAGGTTTTCACTAGGATGCTCATTTTTTCAGTACTTTTTATGCTTTTTAGGATTTTTTTAGCATCATATATGAATTTTTTTGGTATTTTTTCAGGATCATAAAGTATGTACAAAGAATGCCCCAGACAGAAATGGGCATCAAGAATCTGCTTCCTCTGATGTAGAGAACTGATAGGCCCCAGGCCCAAATGCTGCAACTATGACAATAGGAGGTCTCAACCAGTTCGACCAATAATAACTAGCCCTAAGCAATGTCTGAGCTAACGGAGGATCGTTAGAATGTGATCCACATATGCCATCATGGATTTCAGCTAGCACTTTTTCTGACTCCTCTATTTCTAGACTCTTAAGGAGAGTTCCGTCTAGACCCTTCCTATACAAGTCACCAGAGACAAAGGCAAAGTGTAAGGGATGGCGGAAGGAATGGCGTGGTGGATTTGCAAGAGGAATATGAGGTGGAAGATATGAAAAGATGGTAGGATTGTAAGATTTGTGAGCAGGATAGCGTAATTCATCCACCAGGAACTTGAAGCAAAATTTATGCTTTTTCATTTGTAAGATGGATGTTGAAGTAACCAAGGCATTAGCAACTTTGTTCTCAGCTCTAGGAATAGGCTGAAATATAACAGATATGAGATCATGCTTGAAGAATTTCACCATTTTTTTGTAGAGAATCAACTTGTCATCTTTTATTTGAGAATCATTATTTTTTAGCAGATTTTTATTTTGACTTTTCTTAGGTGCGGATACTGCCACAATGTGGTTTTCACCATCCGACCATTGCTCTTTTCTTTTGACGTGATGACTGTGATACTTGATTGTTGATTCAATCTTTTTTGTTGCTAGTTCACTGGTGGAAGAAGTAACAGGTGTTGATGTGAGATGAAATGAAGTGACTGGTTCAATAGCATTTATGCGAGGGGTGTCATCTCTGGTAACAAGAGAGGTTGAGCCTATAGGGTAAGCTCCAAAAGTAGCTAGATCTAGATTCATCATAGAAGAACCAGCGTGGTCCACTAAGGCAATAGGAGGAACAAACTCATCAGACCCCACACAAGACCCATCAACCACGTCAGGTGGGTTACGAGAGGTATGAACCACATCAACATCCATATCTATCACAGGAGGATCTTCTGGAAGAGGCTTAAGATGCCGAGAAGTAGAGATACTCATGTCATAATGTGAGAGATCACCTCTTTGTAGCAGTCGTGCAATGTTGTGACGTTGTCTATCATAGTGCAATGATTCTTTAGGCACATAGGTTCTAGACATAGAGGCCTCAGCCATATCATCAGTAGATATACATTCTTCTCCCCAAAGGAGTGAAGTAGAAGGAAGATCATCTCCCATTTGAGCCATAGTGTGTAGTGGTGACTCATATGTATCTGTGTCTGAATTACTGAGTATGGGAGTATTTCTAGAATCCTCTCTATAGATCCACTCTTGAATAGCTTGTTCTTCTCTATCTGCTTCTAAAGGAATGGATGAAGGAACAAAAGTATCAAAGATCACCATAGCAGAAGTGGAAGGCTTCATGTGATCAGAAGGTCTCCCATATGACCTAGGAGAAATAGGTATAGAAGCAAAGGAACCCAGTTTATATTCACCCATACCAACGCTCATCATCTTAAATGATTTCTCAGCAGCAACTAGAGACGTACTAGGATCATCAGTAGGTTCATTGTGAGGAACAAATTTTTCAGTAGCAGCAAGAGCATTGATAGCAATAGTATGGTCTCCAGGAATCACAACTTCAGTGCCATTGTATGGAAATTTGACGCACTGATGATAAGTGGAAGGAATAGCCTGCATGTCATGGATCCAAGGATGACCCAAAAGAATGTTATATGCGAGTGGGATGTCCAATACTTGGAAGCTAATATCTTTCGTGACAGGGCCCACTCGGACAGGCAGCGTGACAAGACCTTTGGAAGATCTTTCCACTTCATCGTAAGCTTTTATAGTAATCTTCTTCTTGGAATCCATAGCCAATTCTGACAAACCCAATTGTTGTGTGACATTGAAAGAAACAATATTTAACCCTGCACCATTGTCTATCAGGACTTGGCGGACTTGGGTATTGTAGACTAGAACTTCAATGTGTAAAGCTAGATTATGTGGGTGAGCAATAGATATGTCATCTTCTGCAGAAAAAGAGAGAGATAACGGAGATGAAATGTGGTTGACCATAGCCTGAAATTGATCTGGATCAATGTCATTGGGAACACATGTTGTACGTAGGGCCTCATCAAGAATCTCTCTATGCGAAGAGGATAACCGAAGCAACTCAAGGATAGATATTTGTGCTGGTGTCTTTTGCAAATGTTGGACAAGATCATAGCTAGGGGTAGCTGAAGGAGCCACTTGTTTGGAAGGCAAAGCTTGCTTGGGATCTTGCGCAGTTTTAAGGACAATCTTGGCTTGCCCCCTAGTAACAACATTCAGTGTCTCACTTCGGGAAGATGAACTACCACGTGTTTGCAAGACTAACTTTGGCTTACCATGATTGGTGTTATTATCATCTTGAGACCTCATCATTAAAACACTCTCAATGGGCTCTAACATGTTAATCACAAGTGTATTAGAAGGATACGTGTAATTGATCTTTGCATCATGATTCTTCTTATGTGTTTGAGAGGTTTCCCCCTTATCATGCTTAGGTAGAGGATCTTTGAAAGCTGTGTGATTAGAATTTTTAGTTAAGCCATTAGTGGAGATTGTGCCATTCTCAATAAGATCTTGAATATCATCCTTAAGCCTAAAACAATTATCTATTGGATGTCCCTTGTTTCTGTGATAATGGCAGTAATGATCCTCTCTCCACCAATTGAGCTTATTTATCGGATCCCAGTTACCAGGTTTATCAGGAAGCGTAAGATATCCATTGTCAACCAAAGTCTTAAGGATCACATCGTAAGGTTCTACCAACTTGGTATAGACTCGCTTTCGAAATGACTTCTTAGGCTTATCTGCATATTGAGGTTTAGGAGCACTGTGAGCATTGGTAGCTTCTTGTTGTTTTTCTGCATAGATAGCATTGGAAAGATTGAAAGCAGGCTCTTTAACTTTAGGAGCGTCAACAACCCCATCATTAACAACATACTTGTTCTTATTCCAAGGTTTTTTCTTGTCTTTACCATTGCCTTTAGCATCTTTATTAATAACAATATCCCCTTTTCTTATAGCTACATCCTCAATCTGATATGCACTTTCAACCATGTCATGGAAGGAGGAGAACAGTTGCTTCCTTAGATCATAAAATAGCTCAGGCACAAGTGTGTTGATGAAAATGTCAATCTTTTCTCTTTCAGGTAGCTGACAAGGATATTGAGAATACAATGACCTCCAATGTTGTAAGTAAGTTGCAAATGGCTCATCTTGATGTTGTCTTAGATTACCAAGATCTATCACAGTGACAGGTTGTTGGATGTTGTAAGAGTACTGCTGGGTAAATCGCTGAGCTAACTCATCAAAAGTCTTAAGAGGTGGTGTCAATTTTGCAAACCATTCCAAAGCTTGGCCTCTTAAGCTTCGAGGGAATAAGCATAGGAGATATGTATCTTCATGAAGAAAGTCCATACCAAGAGCATAAAAATGACGCACATGGTCATGAGGGTCACCATTTCCATCATACTTGTCATATTTAGGAACCTCAATATCCTTAGGAAATGGGACCATGTATAGATCTTTATCAAAAGGAAGAGCACAAATTGATTGTACAAAAGAGACCTTTGGAGGCTCTCTTTCTAATGCCATTTGGGTAAGGCGTTGATTTGTCTGACATAACTCTTCTTGAAGGACTTCCAATTCAGTTGGTACTCTTTGTTGGACAATTTATCTGACATCATAGCTAGGAGGAAGCTTGTATCCTCTGGAAATCATATATTGAAAATATTGATCGCCATTACGCTCTAAAAGCTTATGCATCATTCGTTGGAAATCCACATCTTGTTCACATCGCATAAGATCCTCACTAGAAATCTCATCATTAGCCTCTGCCTCATGTTGAGAGGGAGGAGGTCTAGGTGGTGAAGAAGGCATAGCAAAAGTTGGCCTTGGAGGAGATCTTGGTGGCGTGTTGTTGCCATTGTTGCCATTAAAAAGAGGTCTATGCTCATGATTACTAGTCTCAGGTTGCTCATGAAATGTCCCTCTATAAGCCATGCGCCTAGTAGCATCCATCCTTTGTTGATTTTGTTCTTTTTCTAAGCGCGCTTGATTATCCTTACGCTCAAAGTGTTCTTGCAAGAGTTGAAACTTTTCTTGTTCAGTCAAAGTGAGTGAGACACTGTCTGTGTTTTTGGGGGTCTTGAATGCGGAAAAGAGGAAACCTCCTTTATACCATGGTGTAGCCTTAGAATTCTTAGATTGGTCAGAACTAGAACTGTTGTTGCTAATGGGTGCTTTTGAACGTCTAGTTGGAGAAGGTAACTATGTATAATTGAACGGAGGATGACTCTCCTGCTCAAATTGAGACCAAGTTGTAACCGGCAGGAAAAGAGATGTTGGTTGACTAATAGAATGAGACAAAGTTTCTTAGATTTGAAATAAGAAAAGCTAATAAAGATCACTTGTCAAAGTAGAACAAATAGAGAGATGGCTCATCAAAAGTGCTCAAGCACTTACAGTAATTAATTGACTAAAGTCGAGCAGCGAGCAAAAAGCTCAATAAGCAAGTAGCTAGAGAGGTAACCGTGATGCAACAAGTGATCAAGAGTAGCATTTGTTAAGCTCAAATCCAATAGTTTTAGCTCATTTGTTTCAGTCTAGAACAAATCTAAACATGTAAGTAACAAACCAGTTTCAGGTAAGAACAGAAAAGGACACTCTACAGTAGGTTAAAGTGCAAGTTTAGCAACTTCGAATTGTAGCAATGATAGGACAGTAGAAATGACTCAGGATTCTTGGTTGAGGGTATGCAAGGATACTTCAATATCATATGACTCTTGACCAGTGAACGTGAAAAACTCAGTTTTGAAGTGCTTGGACCAAATTTATAGATTGAACAGTGCAATTTCTCAGTTTGACAAGCAGTAGCAACAGATAAAAGACAGGTTTGCAAACAGTATGGGATCAAACATGTCATAGAACACTTGAAACAAGGGCAAAAGCAACCTTGCCAAGACAAGCACTTGTGATATTAAAATAGAGAACCTTATGAATGCTACCATTTGTTTGAATGTTGAGAACGTTTACACTAGTATAGCACAATCGAAGACAATTCAAGCAATTACTACCTAGAAGGACAAGGCTCATTACTTAGCAACTTGGCCCACAACTTGATGCTCCCTTGCCTCACACCAAGTGGTTGCCCACAAGAGATATTGGCATTGTCATGGAGGTGTCAAAAACACAACCAAAGGAACACATATGGTGAGTGTCTTGGGGTGATCTGGGTAAGTCCACTTGGATCAATCCTTGCACCAAGAAGCTAAGTGGCTAAAATAGGGTGGCCTCTATCTAATGGTTCATAGTAAGGGTTTCCGTTCATAGCACCCCTCTTGCTCCTCATAAAGGACTAGGACCTCGTGGCCTCAAGAGTACCTTAAGCATTCTTGCTTAATGCTTTCCTCATGGTCACAATCCCACAAGTTACTCACATCAAACGAAGATAAGTACTATGTCTACCAAGGTTTTGTGTCCTCGATAGCCTTGAGATTATAGTGAGTTGGAATCACTCACCACCAAGGAAAATAATGACAAGGTTGTCCCCACTTGGGTCGTTCCTCTTGATTGCTCAAGAGCAAGCCCGCTAAAGGATCTTAAGCTAAACAAAGAGTGGATTAATTCTTGAGGTTCAAGGTTTTTGATTCACCACAAGGGTGAAGAGCATACTCCCCTATCTCAAAAACTTCTCCTAAACACACCAAGCAAAGATCCAATTACCCCTTTGCTTCCAAAACCTCAAGATGGGTCAAGATTTTCTGATTCACCTAAAGGTGAAGAGCATACTTCTCCTACCACCCCAAGGTTCCTTTCACAAAGTATTAAGTGCCTAATGAAACAACTAGTATATGCCACACTTAATAAAGAAAGAAATTAAACAAGCACTTGATTTGGTTTTTATGCTTTGGGCAGCCCTACGAAAACCATTAGTAGCCCTCTTTGACATGCGATTTTAGCAAATTTCAAGCAAGAAGTACCTACAACCACAACTTGTTAGACCAACAAGAGTTAGGAGAATCAAAATCTAAAATCTAACAATGATTAGTACATGAAAACAATCAAATAATGTGCAAAAATAACTGATCAAATGATAAAATCTGAAAATGAAACCATCATGGTTGGATTGGGCTCGGAAAGACCTTTCCAATGATATATCACACTTAAACTTTTGATACCATTTGCAAAATTTCAAAAAAAAATGGGCACCAAGCGATATACCTCAATACTGCCGTGAAATTCTTCTCTGGCACAAAGTATCGCACACGTATAGTAAGGTATATCGCACGATATACCTGAGAAGTATCGCGTGATATACCTCAGAAGTATCGCACGATATTCTGAGACAAAAAACTAGAGAACACAAATTACGCTAAAAACTTGCCAAAAAATTGATGAAAAATGACAAAAATGCAGAATTTAAAGGACAAAGTCTATCTACTCTACCCCACGATGGGCACCAAAAATGTGTGCTATAAATGTGTCACACTTCTATGGATCATTACATGTAAGAAAACTCAAGATTGAGCCCTCACAAATCGATCCATAGCTCCCTAGGCATGGAGTGCAAGGGTTTTTAAAAATGCTTTCAGCTAGAGCTATTTAGCCTATAACCTTGCTAGTAAACCATGCAATGGGAGATTCAATGAAGACAAGGGCAAGAATGCCAATATTCTCAAGAATCAAGAATGAAAATGCAATGCAATGCTATGCTAGAAATGAAAATGCAAGCTAAGCTATGAAAGGAAATATGCAAGTGTTACAATCCAAGCTAATTAATCTATGTGAGCTAATCTAGAGCATAGAAATGAAGCTAATCTAAGAAAGCATAAATATGAAGCTAAGCTAAGAATGCAAGAATGAGATGTAGAATGCAAGAATGCTCCAAATCTTCAAAAGCTCCAAAGTGTACCTAGAAAACCTGCAGCATAATATTAGCATAAAAAGTTGGGGATCTAGAATGAAGAAGAGAGCTCTTCTTTTAAAGGAAATGAGGAGAAATAGACCATGGAGATTAAGAGGCAAAAGATTTAATCAATGGTGGAGCTTAAAAGAGGAGCAATCCATGTGCACAAGTATCCTCCAATAAGAAAATAAGAGTTGACTTTTGTGTCCATATGAGACAAAAAGTGCTTTTCCCTTTTTTTATAAAATAAGAATAATGCTTTATTTGTGCAACTTAGGATAAGAGGAAAAGTGGGGGCTTTTTATTTATTAAAAGGGGAGGAAATATTCCTTTTAATAAATAAAGACTTAGGATAAGATGGTTAGCCCATAGAAAATAATCAAATAAATGATAGAACTAGGATTTGATCAAGAGCAAGCAATTTATGATTTAGCAAAAGGGGCTAATAGTCTAGGTGACCATTTTTAGGTGTATACACTATGTAGCAATAGGAAAATGCTTAAGGGATGGAGAGAGAAAGAGTGAGAAGGTCATGGAGGGTGAGAGAGAGAGAGAGAGAGAGAGTTTAATAAGTGATTGAAAATGGTTCGTATTACAAAATTGTAAGAGTTTGTTACACCTTTGATAATGATATTATTGTGTCAAGTTAGGATTGAATGCATTGCACAACACTTACATAATTATAAGCCCTTGGGAATTCATAGAATATATAATATTGATTTCCATATAGTCCATTCCTAGTGCACTTGTTGTTTTGGGTCATAGGTGGTCCTAGGACTCCTTAGGTCCCATTCCAACCCATTAGGACACCTTAGGACCCATTAGGACCCCTTAACACACATTAGTATATTGAATAGATGTAACTACGATCCCATGCTCATCAATAACATACCTTGCACCATGTAGTAATGTATCATACAATTCCTTAATAGTTTCATTCTTAACAGAATTCATATTTGGATTCTCCATAGCCAGTTTTATTCTTGATCATTGCCATAACTTCTTCTCAATTGAACATTTTTTAATCAACATGTGTTCTAATGTGTCTTGATGGGTCCTAATGCATTACAAGGGTTTGTAATGGGTCTTAAGGAGCCATAGGACTAGTTAGGAACCTTTATGACCCATTATGATACATTAGGGCCACTTAGAGCCCATTAGTGTGTCCTACAATGGTTAATGTGTACTAAGGGGTCATAATGGGTTGTAGGTGGTCCTAGGACCCATTACAATCCATTAGGACACATTAGGACCCATTAGGATCCCTTACCACACATTAGTATATTCAATAAATGTAGCTACAATGCCATGTTTATCAAGAATATTCCTTGCACCATGGAATAATATAGGTCATGCATTTTTGTATTAGGTCCTAGGATCACCTACGACCCATTATGACCCCTTATGATATATTAGGACCACTTACAACCCATTAGTTTGTCTTATGATAGTTAATGTGTTCTAAGGGGTCCTAATGGGTTATAATATATCTTGATGGTTCCTAATGTGTCATAAGGAGTCATAATGGGTTATAAATGGTCTTAGGACCCCTTAGGTCCCATTACAACCCATTGAGACACCTTAGGACTCATTAGGACACTTTAGGACCCATTAGAACCCCTTACCACACATTATTATATTGAATAGATGTAGCTAAAATCCCATGTTCATCAAGAATATACATTGCACCATGGAGTAATATATCATGAAATTGCTTAATTGTTTCATTCTTAACATAATTCATAACTAGATTCTCCATAGCCAATGTTCTTCTTGATCATTGTAATACCTTCTCCTCAACTGAACATTTATTAATAAGCATGTGTTCTAATGTGTCTTTATGAGTCCTAATGCATCGTAAGGGTTTGTAGTGGGTATTAAGGGGCCATAAGACTATTTAGGACCCATTATGACCCCTTATGATATATTAGGACCACTCAGAACCCATTCGTGTGTCCTACGATAGTTAATATGTTCTAAGGGGTCATAATGGGTTTAAATGTGACTTGATGGGTCCTAATGTGTCATAAGGGGTCATAATGGGTTGTAGGTAGTCCCATGTTCATCAAGAATGTTCCTTGCACCATGGAATAATATTGGTCATACATTTTTTTAATGGGTCATAAGGGGTCCTAGGGATACCTACGACTCATTATGACCCATTATGATATATTTGGACCACTTACAACCCATTAGGGTGTCCTACAATAGTTAATGTACTCTAAGGGGTCCTAATTGGTTATAATGTGTCCTAATAGGTCCTAATGTGTCATAAGGAGTCATAATGGGTTGTAGGTGGTCCTAGGACCCCTTATGACCCATTAAAACCTATTAGGATATATTAGGAACCATTAGGATACCTTAGGACCCTTATCTCATGATTGTTAATAATTTTGATATTTAGGACCCTTAGGACCCTTTAAGACCACTAAGAATATATTTTAGGGATCCTAAAGGGTCTTATGGGGTTATGAGGGGTCTTAGGAAACATTAATCCCCTCAAGACCCATTACAACCCTTTAGGACCCCTAAGAATACATCTTAGGGGTCCTAAGGGTGTACAAGGTCATAAGGTGTCATAGGACCCCTTAATAACCCTTACAATCAGTTATGACCCATACAAATGCAAATTAGGGGTTGTAAGGGGTCATAAGGTGTCCTAAGAACCCTTAATATCCCTTACAACCTATTAGGACCCCTAAGAATACATCTTAGGGGTCGTAAGGAGTCATAAGGTGTCCTAGGACCCCTTAGGAACTGTTACAACCTTTGAGGACCCCTAATAATACATCCTAGGGATCATAATGGATCATTAGGGTTCATAAGGTCTCATCAGACCCTTTAATACCCCTTACGACCCTTTAGGACCCCTAATAATACAAAATATGGGTCCTAAGTGGTTGTAAGGGGTCATAAGGTGTCCTAAGACCCCTTAATAGCCCTTACAACCCATTAGGACCCCTAAGAATACATATTAGGGGCCGTAAGGGGTCATAAGGAGTTATAAGGGGTCATTATATGTCATAAGATCCCTTAATACCCCTTAAAACCCTTTAGGACCCCTAATAATACAAATTTAGGGTCCTAAGGGATCATAAGGTATCCTAGGACCCCTTAAGAGTCCTTAAAATCCCTTAGGAACCCTAATAATACATATTAGGGTCCCTAAGGAGTTGTAAGGAGTCATAAAGTGTCCTAGCACCTATTGGGAACCCTTATGACTCTTAAGGACCCATAAGAATACATCTCATGGGTCCTAAGGGGTAATAAGGGGTCATAAGGTGTCATAGGACCCCTTAATACCCCTTATGATTCTTTAGGACCCATAAGAGTATAAATTATGGGTCCTAAGGGGTTTTAAGGGGTCATAGGATGTCCCATGACCCCTTAAGAGCCTGTACGACCCATTAGGGCCCCTAAGAATACATATTAGAGGCCTTAATAGGTTGTAAGGAATCATAAGGTTTCCTAAGACCCCTTATAAACCCTTAAAACCCTTGAGGATCCTTAAGAATGCATCTTAGGGGTCCTAAGAGGTCATAAGAGGTCATAAGAGGTCATAGGACCCCTTAATACCATTTATAACCCTTTAGGACCCTTAAGAATACAAATTAGGGGTCCTAAGGGGTCATACGATGTCCTAGGACCCCTTATAATCCCTTACCACCCATTAGAACCCCTAATAATACATATTATAGACTCTAAGGGGTTTTAAGGAGTCATAAGATGTCCTAGGACCCCTTAGGAACCCTTACGACCCTTGAGGACCCATACGAATATGTCTTAGGGGTCCTATGGGGTAATAAGGGACCATAAGGTGTCATAGGACCCCTTAATACCCCGTATGATCCTTTAGGATCCCTAAGAATACAAATTATGGGTCATATGGGGTCTTAAGGGGTCATATAGTGTCCTAGGACCCCTTAAGAGCCCTTACAATCCATTAGAACCCCTAAGAATACATATTAGGTTCCCTAAGGGGTTGTAAGGAGTCATAAGGTGTTAAAGACCCCTTAGGAACCCTTATGACCCTTGAGGACCCTTAAGAATACATCTTAGGGGTCATAAGGGGTCATAGGACCCCTTAATACCCCTCACAACCCTTTAGGACACCTAACAACATAATTTGTGGGTCCTAAGGGATTGTAAGGGTCTATACGATCTCCTAGGACCCTTGAAGATCCCTTATGACCCATTAGGACCCCTAATAATACGTATTAAGTACCCTAAGGGGTTATAAGAAGTCATAATGTGTTGTAGGACCCCTTAGGAAACCTTAGGACTCTTAAGGACCCCTAATAATACATATTAGGGGTCTTAAGAGGTCATAAGTTGTCATAGAACCCCTTAATACCCCTTACAACCCTATAGGAACCCTAATAATACAACTTATAGGTCTTAAGGGGTCGTAAGGGGTCATCCAGTTTCCTAGGACCCCTTGAGAGCCCTTACAACCCATTAGCACCCCTAAGAATACATCTTAGGGTCTCTAAGGGGTCATAAGGAGTCATAAGGTGTCCTAGGAACCTTTACGACCCTTAAGAATACATCTTAGGGGTCATAAGTTGACATACGACCCCTTAATACCCCTTACAACTCTTTAGAACCCCTAATAATATAAATTATGGGTCCTAAGGGGTCATATGGTGTCCTAGGACCCCTTAAGAGCCCTTACGACCCATTAGGACCCCTAAGAATTCATCTTAGGGGCCCTAAGGGGTTGTAAGGAGTCATAAGGTGTCTTAAGACCCCTTACAACCCTTGAGAACCCTTTAGTATACATCTTAGGGTTCATAAGGTGTCAGAAGGTGTCATAGGACCCCTTAATACCCATTATGACCCTTTAGGACCCCTTAGAATAGAACTTAGGGGTCCTAAGGTATCCTAGGACCCCTTAATATCCCTTATGATCCATTAGGACCTCTAAGAATACATCTTAGGGGTTGTAAGGAGTTGTAAGGGGTCATAAGGTGTCATAGGACACATTTAATGTATCATACGATAACTTAATACCCCTTACAACCCCTATGAATACATCTCATCCTCTCTCTCACTCTCTCACACATAACCCCATTCTCACCTTCTCACACACACTCTCTCTCTCTCTCTCTCTCTTTCCCCCTTTTCACCATCTTTCACCTTCTCTCTCATTCTCCCTCCCACCTTCCTACCCTCTATCTTTCCCCTTAATACTCTCTCTCTCTCTCTCTCTCTCACACACACACACACACACACACACACACACACACACACACACACACACACACACACACCCTTGTCACCCCCTCTCTCCCTTTATCATTTTGTGTTTCTTACATAGGGTGTACACCCTATAGCACGTACGCGCTATGAAATAATACAAAAAAATGGTATTATAGTTAATAAACTCGTGAAAGAGGCCCACATTTTTTATATACTATAATTTTTTTGTGTTTTGCGATAAATATTTATTTTTCATGGTGTTGAAAGTCACAAAGAAGCATATTGTATCAATTTGCACCACCTTTTTGTTAAAAATCAATATTAAAGTGCAAAAGTCAATCATTCTTCACCAAAATTGATTGATTGAGGTAAGTTTTTTATTTTTACATGTGAAATGTGAAAAAAGAGTCTTTTTGTTTATAATTGATATGATATGGACTTGTTGAAGGCATAGTTTGACATATTGTAATAAATTTATATTATAATTTGACTTATTGTAATAGATAGATATTATAACTTCACCTATTGTAATAGATTGATATTATAATTTTAAAATTGCAATGAATTCATATATAGAAATCATCATCATGTTGAGGAAATGAGAAAAGACTCTAACACCAGAAGAGCATGAAAGAGAAAATGAGAAGAAAAGGGGAAAAATGAGACAACTTCGTGAACACAAAAAGTTGCATACTATATAAGAAGATTTTCCTTTGGATGAGGAACATGAAACATCAATAGAAAGTAAGAGAGAATTGGAATTGGAAACAAAAAGGAAATGAATGAGAAACTTGCGTGCAATAAGACAATTGAGTTACAAAGATGTGGGAAAATCATCTACAAGTTCCCAAGTTGAAGAGACACCATCATCCAATGTTGGAGGCACACCATTGTATCATGTTGAAGACACACTATTGTATACATCCCAAGGTGTAGGCACACCATTTTATCATGTTTAAGGCACACCTTTGTCTACATCCGAAGGTGTAGCCACAGCATTGTCTAAATCCCAAGGTGGAGGCACACCATTGTATCATGTTGAAGGCACACCATTGTCTACATTACAAGGTGTAGGCATAAAATTGTATCATGTTGAAGGAACACCATTTTCTACATCTAAAAGTGTAGGCACAACATCAAATCATGTTGAAGCCACACCATTAACGTCTTAAGTTGGTGAGGATCCATCTTTCACATATCAATCTCAAGGCACATCATCTTTGTTTGAAGGTAGGTAATTCACACATAATTTTGTTGATGCTCCTAGAATTATTTATAGAAAGCCAAAATATTTGATTGATATTGATCTAACATTTTACAAGCAATTCCTGACAAGATTCCCAAGTGTACTTGTCAAAGAAATACAAACCGTATTTGGAGATCATTTTTTGAGAATTTAAATGTGATAGGAAGATGTCAACTATTTATTGAAATGATGAGAAATCTGAAATTTAGGCCCATCATGAAGATTATTGGGCTAAGAACAAATGATTCAAGTGAAAAATCTATTGTAAAGAATCTAATGATTGCATATGAGAGTGTGGGTTCTACATCATGTAGGAAAGATAGTAATGTCATGTGTGTACTTACATCAACAATAGTAAGCACTCAAATGAAGAAATATTGACTCATTATAAAGACAAGAAAAGCATTGAAAATATTTATAAAGTCTCTAATGAGAGCCGTGTGAAGGCGTCAAAGAGTGGAAGGTCCAAACAGAAATGTGTTATGGGAATTTTCCAATAGACTACCGTGAAAAGATAAAGCAATTGTTGAAGTTTTGAAATAATTGATTGAATAATTTTGGAAGAATAACACATGAGTATCTCCTAATCAAAGAGATTTTGTAAGAAGGAGGATTGGTAGTTGAATATGCGTTCCACATCCAAAACATTTTTTGGCTTCAACTCAGACACAATTCTATGTAAAATTTATACATATGTATCATCGAATTAAAATTAGTCAAGGATATTTTGAAATGGAAAAAAATTTATGTGAAGATAAATACAACATGCACAACTTGTTGTTGCAAGGTTCATATTGAAATTTCTAACCATTTTGATGTTTATAGGCATATATTTGTAGATTTGCATTCTAACAATGTTTAATAGGATTGTAACATAAATGACCCTCCTAGATCTTCAAGGGAATTAATACCTACCATTTTATGTGAAAGAATGGATGGTCAAAAATTTTACAATATCTCATGCTTGAATGGTACATGCATAAATTGTGGTGGTTTGTAACATTTTCCAATTTGTCAACATATGGAGAGTACACATGCAATTGGAAACGAAATATTGGAATTTGGAAAATATAAGATTGTGGAATATGCTCTAAAAGATGGAAAATAAGCTAAAAGATGTGATTTATTAATTGAAAAGATTCTAGTGTATCAGTTCATGGATATTTTTTGTGAAAACATTGTGTATGAGTATGCAAGGCTTACACATAGAGATCAATGGTTGGATATGCGATTAAAGTTGTGAAAGGACACATTCCTATTTGATACCATTATTTCAATTGTGGACTTCGCAAAGAAATACACACTAGAGCCACAAAATGAGGTGCAATCAAAGTATTACAACTCTCAACAATTTTCTATAGTTGTTCATATAGAATTCATGCATTCACCTAATAGTATAGAGGAGAACATGAAGATATTGAGGGAGTATCATTTTTACATTAGTGATGATCACTCACATTTTACAAAGTTTTTACATGGTTTCTTTCAACTTATGGTGATTTGGTTAACATGGGCATATCATATCATCAACACATCATATGCTCAGACAATTGTACATCGCAATTCAAGAGTTCTTGAATGTTTTATTGGTTGAGTAGGATGCATAAGATCACTGGTATTTAGTATATGTGGAGTTTCATAGAGGTCAATCATGGAAATAGAGAGAATGATGGTGTAGGTGCATGCAATAAAAGAGCCTTAGCACATGAAGAATTAAAGTACAAAGAGAAAGAGACATTGTTAGATGAGAGATGTATCGTCCAGTGGTGTAATTATACAATGGGTGCAGGTAATGAAGATGATTCTACAGTTCATAGATTTTGTTGGTTGATGGATGAAACTAACATTGCATCATATGAGGATTATTGTACACTGACTTGATCGAGTGAGCTACACTCTTTTAGAAGTTCTAATGTAGATTCATGGAGTGTCCACACATGACATATGGTGTGCTTTTGTTCATTATGTGTAGATGAGTATTGGGATGAGTGTGAGTTAAAGGAATGGGTTGACGAATGGAATACATGATTTTTGAGTCCACTTGACTCCTATCATCCCTATGCAACAACTGCAACTAAAAAAATGGAATCATCCATTGAATTTGACCATTTATCTAATCTAGAACAACCAGGTAAATTGTCCACATACAAATAATCTCAAATTTAGTACTTTATCGTAAATATTCGATAAACTAATCTCCTCATCATGTTTATATCATTTCAAGACATGTTTTTTCTGTTATAGCACATGAAGACAATGAAGAAGGGATAAATTATTATTTGTGTCATTGTGTTGAGGAAAAAAATAAATTGGATCACTCAGTTATCAATGGTGAAGAATTAGAATACCTTATCAAAGCAGTGGTTGTAACTGGTACATGGCTTAGATGGTATGGTATGAAGAACCCTAGGTTGTCATTGTTCACAGATTGAGAGACACACATGAATATTCTTCATAATTCAAACCTCGTCATAGCATCAAATGTCCACTTGATCATATATAGAGGAACACCGCACAATAAAACTCTTTGTAAGGTTTGTGAGTGGGATCACGAGGTAATACTTGAGATAATAAAGGGTAGGACAAATCTAGCCAGTTCATTGGAATAAATGGAGATACAAAATGTTGTAATGTCAAGTCTATTTGAATACATGTTCATATAATATGTATATTTGTATAAGAAGAAATTCCCTTGAATCCACATTGGGTGGACTGTAAATTGCTCATGCATTACCCCATATGTATAATGAGAAGTTTCTAAGATTTAATGACAATGTTTCGCTTATATTTTTTTGGGAAATACTAGAGGTTTTCTCTTCTAAGATCTTTCCTCTTGGTGCTCCTAATGAGCTGAGTTATAAACATGTTTTTTGTTATTAATAAAAGAAACATATTCTAGAAACAAATTCTAGAAGTGCCAGTGAAAAAAATTATGGTATAGATACATACGAGCTAGTGAGACCCTATAAATTTGTGAGTAGGAAGATATTGATGTTACCAAAAAAATTTCTTCTTTCCATAAAAATATTTTAAGTTTAAGGGGTCAAATTATTCAATTCCTAAAAACTATCTTTTTATTCCCAATATGAGTGAAGTAGAGACACAAGGTCAAATCAATGTACTAAGACAAAATTGTTCATCATAGTCTTGAATAGTTTGTGCCAATAGCTTTAGTTGGTTGGGTAAATGCTAATGACAATCTCATTTTTCACACAAACTTGCTCGATCATTTCGGATCACTCCAAACCGAAGTGTCCCTTAAGGTGCTCAGTTGAAAGTTACAATAGTGTGTATCTTTCAAAGTGTTCATTGTGGCCTCGAACCATCTACACCAATAGTTATGATTAGCCAACCTCATGTTTCTCACCAAGTGGCTCAAAAATTGCTAACCACTCAAGAACAAAGTGTTCCTAAAGGTGCACTAAGCACCACTGAGTAACGATATTTAGGGGGCATTTCTCAGAGCTCACGTGAGGTATTATAAAATCATTAGGTGCTACAAGACTACATTATTGGGCTCTACAATAACCTATCTCATTTTTGGGAGATTCAAAATCTTTTGAATCTGGCAATAGAATCTCGATTGATGTCAAAACTTTCAATGTCACTCAGTTGAAAGTTACAATAGTGTGTATCTTTCAAACCATTCATCATGGACTCAAACTATCTATGCCAATAGATCCAATTGGTTAGGTAAATGCCAATGATAACCTCCTTTAACACACATACTTTCTCAAACATTGCCAACCACTTAGGAGCAAAGTGTTCCTAAAGGTGCACTAAACACCATTAAGGAGTGATATTTAGGGGGTCATTTCTTAAAGGTTGTGTGAGGTATCAGTAAACCGTCAAGTGCTACAAGACCATGTTACTAAGGCCTACAATAATCTATCTCAGTTGTGGGAGATTCAACTTTGTTTTAATTTGACAACCCAATCTCGGTTGATGTCAAAACTTGCAGTGTTACTCAGTGAAAGTTGCAAAATTTCTTATCTTTCAAACTATTCATTGTGACCTCGAACCGTATGTTCCAAAAACTCCAATTGGTTGGGTAAATGTTAGTGACAACTTTATTTTATACACAAACTCACTTGAACATTCCCAACCACTCAGAAGTGAAGTGTCCCTAAAGGTGCACTAAGAATAGAATCAATGATATTTAGAAGGTCATTTATGAGAGCTTGTGTGAGGTATCAATGAATCGTTAGGTGATACAATACTGTGTCATGGATGCCTACAATAACCTATCTAAGTTTTGGGAGATTCAAGTTTTTTTTTAATTTTGTGACCCAATCTCGGTTGATGCCAAAATTTGCAGTGTTGCTTAGTTGGAAGTTACAACATTGTGTATCTTTCAAACTGTTCATCATGGTCTTGAATTGTCAAGGCCAATAGATCTAGTTGTCTGAGTAAATGCTAGTGACAACCTTGTTTTTCACATGGACTTTCTCAAACATTCTTGACCAGTCAGGAGCCAAGTGTCCTTACAGGTGCACTAAGCATAAAATCAATGATCTTTAGGGGGTCATTTTTTAGAGCTCGTGTGAGGTATCAACAAGCCATCATGTACTACTAGAATATTTTACTGAGGCCTACAATAATATATCTCAATTTTTGGAGATTCAAATTCATTTTAATTTGGCAACACAATCTTAGTTGATGTCAAAACTTGCTATGTTGCTTAGTTGAAAGTTGTAATAGTGCATACATTTCAAACCGTTCATCATGGAATCAAACCATCTATGCCAATAGTTATGTTTGGTCAATAAAACAATAATGACAACTTTTGTTTGCACACATACTTGCTCAAATGTTTTCCACCACTCAGGAGCAAAGTGTTCATCAAGGTGCACTAAGCACCATTGAGAAATGATCTTTAGGGGGTTGTTTCTCAAACATCATGCGAGGTATCGACACACTATCAGGTGCTACATGACCATGTTACCAAGGCCTAAGATAATATA
The DNA here is from genome assembly GCA_027943335.1 of Chamaecyparis obtusa. Classification (NCBI taxonomy): domain Eukaryota; kingdom Viridiplantae; phylum Streptophyta; class Pinopsida; order Cupressales; family Cupressaceae; genus Chamaecyparis; species Chamaecyparis obtusa. Next base: position 315,479 of record BSBK01005745.1, on the reverse strand, counting down.
TCTTAGTTTTGGGAGATTCAATTTTTAAAAAAAAATTGGCAACCCAATCTCAGTTGATGCAAAAAATTACAATGTTGCTCAGTTGAAAGTTGCAACATTTTGTATCTTTCAAACCATTCATTGTGGCATTGAACCATCTCTACTAATAGCTTTGGTTGGCTAGGTAAATGCTAGTGACAACCTTATTTTTCACACGGACTCACTTGAATGTTCCCAACCACTTAGGAGTGAAGTGTCCCTAAAGGTGCACTAAGCATAAAATCAATGATCTTTAGGGGGTCATTTCTTGGACCTCGTGTGAGGTATCATCAAAATTTTAGGTGCTACAAGACCATTTTACCAAGGCCTACAATAAAAAATCTCAATTTTTGGAGATTCAAATTTATTTTAATTTGGCAACACAATCTCAGTTGATGTAAAAACTTGCAATGTTGCTCAGTTGAAAGTTGCAACAGTGCGTATCTTTCAAACTAGTTTTGTGGACTCAAATCATCTATGCCAATAGCTTTGGTTGGTTGGGTAAATTCCAATGACAACCTCCTTTCGTTCACAAACTTACTTGAATGTTTTTGACCACTAAGGAGCGAAGTGTTCCTAAGAGTGCACTAAGCACCATTGATAAATGACCTTTAGGGGGATGTTTCTCAGAGATTATGTGGGTATTAAAAAACTATCTCATGCTATGGTACCATGTTACCAAGGCCTATAATAACCTATCTCATTTTTGGGAGATTCAACTTTTTTTTTTAACTCGGTAACCCAATCTCAGTTGATGTCAAAACTTGTAGTGTTGTCAGTTAAAATTTGTAACATTGTGTACATTTAAAACCATTAGCTATGGCCTCAAACCGTATGTTCCAATAGCTCTAGTTGGCTAGGTAAATGCTAGTGACAACCTTTTTTTTACATAGAGTCACTCTAACGTTCTGGACCAAAGTGTCCCTAAAGGTGTACTAAGCACCATTGAGCAATGATGTTTTGAGGTTTATTTCTCAAAGCTCATGCAATGTATTAGAAAACCATCAAGTGCTACAAGAGTGTGTTATGGAGGCTATAATGCCCCGCCAGGGAACCCGAGAGAATTTAACCTAAACATGTCACTAAGTTTAAAGACTAATTTTTTTCTTTAGAGTTTATGAACAATGATGATAACAATATGAAAGAAACACAGTCATAAGATATAAACAAGAACATAAATACAACTCAAATACAATTAACAACTCTCAAGGGTCCCATGACGTAGAATTACATATTATAAATTAAATATTTTAGATTAAGAATAATTAAAATTATCTCATATACAAATGAATAACAAGTACATCCAACACCATAAGGTATACATAATGATACAACATCCTCAAGTCATAGGGTATGTCACAAAAATAAAACACAAAATATAATACAATATCTGCAACTCTGAAGCATTGATACAACAAAAAATCATGAACATTAGAAGATAGGAACAAACAAGCCTCCAATGAAGAATAAGAATAAGATAAAATTAAAAAGCATCCTCCAACACTACTATAGGAATGTCAGAATTTCAAATGGTAAAAGAAACACTACCACCTGACCTCGTGGAACCAAAGGTCCACTCCCACCGTGCTGAGGAGATAATAACAAATCCCACTCGGATAAAAAACTCAATCAAAACAACTAAGCAAAGGGTCTTGAAGGATTTATAACTCGAAGGAGTACCACCAACTAATGATAAAAAAAATATAATAAACATAAAAATACAAACACGTAACAAAACACCAAATGCCAAAATATCAAACAAATACAAATCACCAAATAATACTGAAATACCAGAGACACGCCACTAGGTAATACTAAAATACCAAGACAACCACTAGTGAAAATGCAAATAAACTAAGGAGGAGACATAGACTACATACTATGGGAGTGTCATCACATGGCCATCTACTTGAGTTACCCTGGACTGGTCACACTGGACCCTGGACCCTCAAGCATTTAGTTACCCTAGATTGGCCACTCTCGGCCCCAGACCCTCAATACGACCCACGCAGAACTAGAATACCCTCTCATGAAAATGAGGAACTCTAATCATACCTACTCTCTAGGTATCATCTCATTCCCATCCTTAGCCTAAACAAGCGCTCAAGGCATAGACGATGCATAATCTCTAAATTATCTTTTTAATGAACTCTCTAAATTTTAATTACTATATACTTGTTAACAAAATTACAATAGGTTACCCAAGTACTGACCACTTTGGGTCTCGGACCCTTATTGTAAGCCACTCCCTTAAGATGCACCTATTTAACGTCCCCTAGGTTCACAAATCACCAATCATCAAATAAGTCTCATAAAAATATATTGATCAAATTCTAGTCCACAAAAGATATCAAGGACACACATTGATTCTCAAACCAAAACACCAATAAACACACTCCCAAGGAGTTTCACATAACCATAAGGTTCCACAAAACAAGTTTGAATCCAAAAGATCAAATCGATATAACATAATAATGTAAGACATAGGAACACATATGAAACCATAGAAAACAACCCCCAAGCCTCTGGCCAACTAATTCCCAAGTCAACTTAAAACCCCCAATAATCAATAAGTATATAACAAGGTCCAACAAAAATATTTCAAATCAAAACTTCAAACACTTACAAGAAAACATGATTCTCTTAAAAAAATCTCATTAATTTTAAAACATAACTAGCTCAACTATATTTGCATGTTTGTATAACCATGCAAATAAACATATATAATTATAAATTTTAGTTGACTAAAACAATCATCTTGCTGACTAAAGTCCATTTGACTACAAAAGCATACATATAAATATCTCATACATAACTATATATATTTAAAATAAAATCTCATGCATATATACTTTTTAAATAAGTATTTAACTAAAATTTCCATGCATATCAAAACATCAAGTATAAAATAATATTATTAATTTTCTAAATATAAATATAAATGAAAACATTAATATTAAAACCCGCATATAAAAAATCAATTAATATTTATTTATTAATTAACTTTTTTTTGAATAATTTTAAATCCGAAATTAATAAATAATAATAATAAATTATTTTTTATTTTTTTAATAAATTTTTAAATCCAAAAATTAATAAATAATAATAATAATAATAATAAACTCAAATAATAGAAACCCTTTTTTTTAACACATATTTTCTCAATAGATTTCCTTAATGGAAAACTAGGGTTTCAAGCAAAACTAATTTCTTTTGAATATGATTTCACATGCAATTTCAAATTTAATTTTCTATGCAAAACATATTGAGAACAACATATCAATATTTCATGGGTAAATACCCTAACTGAAAAAATTCACACAATTTCTTATAATTTCATCGTAAATTTTCAAACCACCAAACTGAATACTAGATCTAATTTAACATCAACCAATCCAAAATTTCACAGAAACAAAATTAATTTAAAATAAAAACCAATTCTCAATCATTCACATAATCAATCACAAATATGAAGCATACAATCTTTCCAAAAGAAAAATTTTACAAGAAGAGGGTTTCAAACCCTACCTCAACCAATGTCTGAAAAATTCGAAGCCAAGAAAGATCTAATCCAACCTTCGAAATCTAAGCTTTCAAACAATCTCAAAATAATGCTCACAAAAATCAAGCTTTCCAAAAATCTTCCAATTCATCCAAAAGCTCCTCCAAAACCTAATAGAAATAACTGAAAATAATACCCAAAAACCCCTCATAAAGAAGATCTATTCCTCCTAGGGTTTCTAAAACATGCAAACCCTCAAAAAAAGAACTCAACTCTCCACCTAGTTTCTATCAATTCACTTTACATGATAAAATAACTCAATAATAAAATAATGCACTTTTAATTATAATTCCTAACTCAACATTTAACTTTAAATTCTAATTCAATTTTCACTTAAATCAAATGTGCAACTTAAATTGTATACAATTATTTAATTAAACAATAAATACTCCAGCACAAATTAACTATGCAACTAATAAATTAATATTTAAATAAAACAACTATGTGTTTTAATTTATATTAGGATTTAATAATTAATTAAACCCTTTAATCCAAATTTAAATCTTTTAATTTAATCATTCAATTAACAAAGGTATTTAATTACCCTTAATAATTAAACATACTCTATATCTAATATTACTACATTCATTAAATATAAATATTCAAATCTCAAAATTACTCCTAACTTAATTAGTTAAATCAAATACTTCACACAAACAAATCCACTCGACTACCAAAAACAAAAAAATCAACTAACTCTATATCAAACAGGCACTAAGGAAGGGCTCACGAATTCATGTCACTTGACGAATTTAGATGGGTAGAAACAAATACTTGCCCAATATTTAGGACAATCAATGGCTAGGGTTGGGATTTGGATTTTTATGTTATCTCCCCTCTCTTACCATTGAGATTTTGCGATAGGGCACACTCATCTTGACAATTCAGGTAAGTCGATGCTCGGTACCTACAACCTGCATAAAAGACAAGCATGTACATACATGTATAAATATAAACAAGCAATGGCGGGGATTAGCTGATCGTGTGGATTTCACAAGCAAGTAACTATGACTTCATCCCTCAACCACATTAGGCACATCAAACAAAAATATAAAACATACCCATCAACCATACACATGCAAGTATGGGGTCACTAAAATCATACACATCAATAATATCCTAACATATAATTTATCATCCTAAAATAACCATAACATATAGAAAATAAGACTATGGGAGGGGCATTACATCCACCCCCCCTAAAATTAGGGTTACTCCTTGAAGCCTGTAAACAGATAAGGATATGCATCCTTCAAGCATGAAGCATTTACTAAAAAAAAAGACAAAACATTCTAAAAACAAGCCATAAAATAAGAACATGATATACAATCATTAAGAGAAATGTAATTCTAGTTTAAGAATAAACTGAAAATCACATTGATCAATCATTCGTTATTTAACAATTTAAATATATCTAAATCTTTATTCATTCATCATTATAGAAAACATCTAGTAATCAATTGTATAAAACACAAATTTGTATTTACATAAAATAACCACTTCAAAGGTTCATGCAAACCTAGTTAATGCAACACTCATATAAAATTGAATCCAAACACGTAATTCTAATATCATACCTCTAGGTCCATAAACAATAGTTTGAAATACAAAAGAGTTATATGTATAAGTTTATGTTTCAAGTTTTGATAGTTTAGACATCTAGTGGGCACACAATTTCTTAGAGTTCCCATTGTAGAAACTTGGGCTCTGATACCAAGTGTAATGCCCCGCCAAGGAACCCAAGAGAATTTAACCTAAACATGTCACTAAGTTTAAAGAATATATTTTTTTGTTCAGAGTTCACGAACAATGATGATAACAATGTGGAAGCAACACAGTCATAAGATATAAACAAGTACATAAATACAACTCAAATACAATTAACAAGTCTCAAGGGTTCCATGACGTAAAATTACGTATTACAAATGAAATATTTTAGATTAAGAATAATTAAAATTATCTCATATACAAATGAATAACAAGTACATCAAACACCATAAGGTATACATAATGATACAAAATCCTCTACACAAGTCGTAGGGTATGTCACAAAAATAGAATACAAAATATAATACAATATCTGTAACTCTAAAGCACTGGTACAAGATATAATCATGAATATCAGAAGATAAGAACAAACAAGCCTCAAATGAAGAATAAGAAGAAGATAACAACAACAAGCATCCTCCAACACTACTACAAGAATGTCAGAATCTCAAATGGTAAAAGAAACACTACCACCCTACCTCGTGGAGCCAAAGGTCCACTCCCACCGTGTTGAGGAGATAACAAAAAATCCCACTCGAATAACAAACTCAATCAAAATAACTAAGAAAAGGGTCCTGAAGGCTTTCTAACTCAAAGGGGTACCACCAACTAACAATAAAGAAAAGATAATAAACATCAAAATACCAACACGTAACGAAACACCAAATGCTAGAATATCGAACAAATACATATCACCAAATAATACTAAAATACCAGAGACACACCACCAGGTAATACTAAAATACCAAGACAACCACTAGGGAAAATGTAGATAAACTAAGGAGGAGACGTAGGCTACATACTATGGGAGTGTCATCACATGGCCATCTACTTGAGTTACCCTGGACTGGTCACACTAGACCACGAACCCTCAAGCATTGAGTTACCCTAGACTGGCCACTCTGGGCCCCGTACCCTCAATACGACCCACGTGAAACTACAATACCCTCTCATGAAAATGAGAAATTATAATCATGCCTACTCTCTAGGTATCATCTCATTCCCATCCTTAGCCTAAACAAGCACTCAAGGTATAGGTGAGGCATAATCTCTAAATTATCTTTTTAATGAACTCTCTAAATTTTGATTACTATATTATCACATGTTAACAAACTTATGATAGGTTACCCAGGTACTGACCACTTTGGGTCTCAGACCCCTATTGCAAGCCACTCCTTTAAGATGCACCTATTTAACCTCCCCTAGGCTCACAAGTCACCAATCATCAAATAAGTCTCATAAAAATATATTGATCAAATTCTATTCCACAAAAGATATCAAGGACACACACTGATTCTCAAACCAAAACACCAATAAACACACTCCCAAGGAGTTTCACATAACCATAAGGTTCCACAGAACAAGTTTGAATCCAAAAGATCAAATCGATATAACATAATAATGCAAGACATAGGAATGCATATGCAACCATAGAAAACAACCCCCAAGCCTCTAGCCAACTAACTCCCAAGTCAACTTAAAACCCCCAATAATCAATAAGTATATAAAAAGGTCCAACAAAAATATTTCAAATCACAACTTCAAACACTTACAAGAAAACATGATTCTCTTAAAAAAATCTCATTAATTTTAAACATAACTAGTTCAACCATATTTGCACGTATGTATAACCATGATAATAAATATATGTAATTATAAATTTCAGTTGACTAAAGCAATCATCTTGTTGACTAAAGTCCATTTGACTATAAAAGCATACATATAAATATCTCATACATAACTATATATATTTAAAATAAAATCTCATGCATATATACTTTTTAAATAAGTATTTAACTAAAATTTCCATGCATATCAAAACATCATGTATAAAATAATATTATTAATTTTCTAAATATAAATATAAATGAAAACATTACTATTAAAACCCGCATATAAAAAAATCAATTAATATTTATTTATTAATTAATTTTTTTGTGAATAATTTTAAATCTAAAATTAATAAATAATAATAAATTTTTATTTTTTTTATAATAAATTTTTAAGTCCAAAAATTAATAAATAATAATAATAATAAATTCAAATAATAGAAACCCTTTTTTTAACACATTTTCTCAATATATTTCTTTAATGGAAAACTAGGGTTTCAAGCAAAACTAATTTCTTTTGAATATGATTTCACATGCAATTTCAAATTTAATTTTCTACGCAAAACATATTGAGAGCAACATATCAATCTTTTCTAGGTAAATACCCTAACTGAAAAAATTCACACAATTTCTTAAAATTTCATCGTAGATTTTCAAACCACCAAACTAAATACCAGATCTAAGTTAACGTCAACCAATCTAAAATTTCACAAAAATAAAATTAATTTAAAACAAAAAACAATTCTCAATCATTCACATAATCAATCCTAGACACGAAGCATACAATCTTTCCAAAAGAAGAATTTTACAAGAAGAGGGTTTCAAACCCTACCTCAACCAACGTCTAAAAAATTCGAAGCCAAGAAAGATCTAATCCAACCTTTGAAATATAAGCTTTCAAACAATCTCAAAATAATGCTCACAAAAACTAAGCTTTCCAAAAATCTTGCAATTTATCCCAAAGCTCCTCCAAAACCTAATAGACATAATTGAAAATAATACCCAAAAACCTCTCATAAAGAAGACCTATTCCTTCTAGGGTTTCTAAAACATGCAAACCCTCAAAAAAAGAGCTTAACTCGCCACCTAGTTTCTATCAATTCACTTTGCATGATAAAATAACTCAATAATAAAATAATGCACTTTTAATTATAATTCCTAACTCAACATTTAACTTTAAATTCTAATTCAATTTTCACTTAAACCAAATGTGCAACTTAAATTGTATACAATTATTTAATTAAACAATAAATACTCCATCACAAATTAACTATGCAACTAATAAATCAATATTTAAATAAAACAACTATGTCTTTTAATTTATATTAGGATTTAATAATTAATTAAACCCTTTAATCCAAATTTAAATCTTTTAATTTAATCATTCAATTAACAAAGGTATTTAATTACCCTTAATAATTAAACATACTCTATATTTAATATTACCACATTCATAAAATATAAATATTCAAATGTCAAAATTACTCTTAATTTAATTAGTTAAATCAAATAATTCACACAAACAAATCCAGTCGAATCCTACAAATAAAAAATGACTGACTCTATATCAAACAAGCACCAAGGAAGGGCTCATGAATTCACGTCACTTGACGAATTCAGATGGGTAGAAACAAATGCTTTCCCAATATTTAGGACAATCAATAGCTAGGGTTGGGATTTAAATTTTTATGTTATATCCCCTCTCTTACCATTGAGATTTTGTGATAGGGCACACTCATTTTGACAATTCTGAGAAGTCGATGCTCGGTACTTGCAACCTGTATAAAAGACAAGCATATACATACATATATAAATATAAACAAGCAATGTTGGGGATGGTTGATCATGTGGATCTCGTAAGTAAGTAACTACGACTGTGTCCCTCAACCACATCAGGCACGTCAAACAAAAATATAAAACATACCCATTAACCATACACATGCAAGTATGGGGTCAGTAAAACCATAAGCATCAATGATATCCTAACATATAATTCATCATCCTAAAATAACCATAACATATAGAAAATTAGACTATGGGAGGGGCATTACAGAGGCCTACAATAATCTATCTCAATTTTGGTAGATTTGACATTGTTTGAAATTTCCAACTGAATCTTGGTTGATTTCAAATCTTGTAATGTGCCTCAGTTGAAATGAGAAACATTGTGTATCTTTCAAACCATTCATCCTAACATCAAATTATATGTGTCAACACCTTCAATTGGGTGATTAAATGCTATGAATAACCTTGTACTCTAAACATTCTGGACCACACTCTACCGGTGCATCCTTTAAAGTTCTTGTAATGCCCTAAATAGGTCAAGGTGGTCAAAATGCTCCAATAGGACTAAAATTGGATAGGATTGATGTTTTTTATATTATATGACCTATTTAAACTTGTTTGAGGTGTTGGAATTGAAATTATGAGTCTAGGTAAGTGATTAAGCAAAATTTGTCAAACTTGCACAAAAGTTGCTATGACAACTTTGCAAATTTTATGCAAAAATATAATGCTCATTTCCCAACACCCTAAAATGGTTAAAGCTTTATGAAATGAAATATACATATTCTCATAAAGTGTGAATCATACAATAAAAATATATATTGTATGCACCCTAAAATGGTTGCCTAGACTTTGGGCCCCATTTCTACAATTTATCAAATCCCTGAATCAGTATTTTCAAATATCAACAATATCAATTATATCAATTTTTTTGATCAAATCATAATCAATTCAATATTTCTTAAGGTTTGAGCCTTATTTAATTTAAAAGAAATAAAAATAAAAATCTTATTTAATTAAGAGAACATGCTCCATTTTAATTAATTAAAAATCTCTTTTAATTAAATAATAAAATCACTTTATCCTAAATTTTTATTTAATTAAAAAGAATTTCCTCCTCTTTTATTTAAATAAAAAATCTTCACTTTTCTTCTTATCCTATGTTGCACAAATAAAGCATTATTCTTATTTTATAAAAAGAGAAAAAATACTTTTTGTCTCATATGGACACTAAAGTCAACTCTTATTTTCTCATTGGAGGATATTTGTGCACAAGGATCAAGCTTCTATTTTTCTCCACCGTTGATTAAGTCTTTTGCCTCTTAATCTCAATGGTCCATTTTCATCTCATTTCTTATAAAAGAAGAGCTCTCTTCCTCATTTTCATATCTTAAATTTTTATGCTAATGTTATGCTGCAGGTTTTCTAGGTCATTTGGAGCTCTTTGAAAACATTCTTGCATTCAAGCTTTGAAAACATTGTTGTTGCATTTCATTTAGCTTATTTTGTTACATCATAGTTGCATGATAATGACATTTTTAGTATAGATTTTCTTTATGCAATAGATTAATCTCACATAGCTTAATAAGAGGATTTGTAACACTTGTATTTTTCTTTCATAGCATAGCTTGCATCTTTCATTCTCATAGATTAGTTTGCATTGCATTACATCCATATTGATTTCATTAGAGATATTGACATTGTTTCCCTTGTCTTTGATTTAGAATCTCTCATTGTGTGGTTGACTAGCAAGGTCATGAGTTTATAGCTCTAGCTGAGAGCAATTTTACAAATCTTGCAACTCCATGCATAAAGAGCTATGGATCAATTTGTGAGGGCTCATTCTTGAATTTTCTTACATGTAAGGATTCATAAAAGTGTGGTCACATTTTCACCATACATTTTTTGCATCCATCGTGGGGCAACCACCTCTTGCATGCTGGTTTTGATTATTTTTGGAGCTAACCCTTGTGCAGATTTGTTTGGAGACAAAAAAAAACTCTAGATTTGAAAGATTTGATCATATCTCCCAAACGGCTTGGTGTTTTGGTCTGAAAAATTTTTTGTAGGTTGGCGACATATTAGAGAAGCTCTAAAAAAATTTAGAATTTTTGGAGGTAATTTGTATTTTTTATGATTTTTTCTTGATTTTTCATAAAAAATTAATTTTTGACGCAAATCAATGTATTTTTTTAAAAAAATTACATTTTTGGAAAGGTCTTGAAATTATACAGAGGGTCCATTCATTGTGTTTTTAATTTAGAAATCATATCATAGCTCATTTGGTCAATTTATAAAAAATAGTCTGTTTTGGTAAAATGGGTCTCTAGGGCACAAATGAAAAAAAAAATTTAAAATTTTTACATTTTTAGAAAGCTCTCTATTTTTTGACAAAGGTCTCTTTTCTGTATTTTGGGTTTAGGGTCGGAATTCATGTGGTAAAAATCAGATCTTGTTGACTAGGCTAAATGCAAAAAATATAAAATTTTGTGATGGGTATGCACTTATTTTTCATTGTTCAATGAATGATATGAGTTATCATTTGGATTATTTGCTGATTATCATTGCTCCTAACAATTGATTTTCAGATCTAACCCTAAGGTTTGCATAAGTTGGATATACATTGCATATCTTGTTTGCTTATTTTTTTGTCTTGTTCATTTGAAGGTGCTCTTGCTTTCATGGAAAATGCTTAAAACAAAGCGTTGGAATTGAGGTACTTTGTTCCATCTCTACAACATTTGGATCTTGAGATTAAAATTGAACCTCTCATGTGTTTGGCTTGAGTGTTTGCATGCTTTCATAGAACACATTTCAATTGATGCTCTTAATGGGAAATGAATGAACATAGATTTACTTTCATAAAAGTTTGTGTAAGTGAATGCTTGTGTTTAAACCTTAAGTAATTTTTAGTTCCAATATCAAATATCTCATTGAGTGATTGAGGGCACAGATTCATTCCTTGTTTACATAAAGAGTTAAATGCACCTCTTTGTGGACTCACTCTATGTTTGCTTGGAAAGTTAAATATTCCATTGATTCAACCCTTGTCATTTGTGAGTAGTATTGATAAGCAATTTTAGATTACTTTTGATTGATCTTGTTAGCTAAATTGGGTGTTGGACTCGCTTATTTTTAATCGCCCCTCATTACCACCCTTTGGATGCAAGGTCAGCATTCATACATAGGGGAGGGGTCTACTTGAAAAGAGCGTTAAGTGTTCCACAAAGTTTCCCCCTTTTTATGCTTTTTTGATCTCATTAGTTTTCTAAGATGTAGACTCACTTTGAGTTTGTGTGAGGAGTTAAATGTTCCACTTTTGGACTCACTATGAGTTTGTGTGAGGAATTAAATGTTCCACTTTTGGACTCACTTTGAGTTTGTGTGAGGAGTTAAATGTTTTACTTTTGTACTCACTTTGAGTTTGTGTGAGGAGTTAAATATTTTACTTTTGTACTCACTTTGAGTTTTTGTGAAGAGTTAAATGTTCCACCTTGTGGACTCACTTCACATTCACTTGAAGAGTTAAATGTTCCACTTTTGGACTCACTTCACATTCACTTGAAGAGTTAAATGTTCCACTTTTGGACTCACTTCACATTCACTTGAAGAGTTAAATGTTCCATTTTTTGACTCACTTCACATTTACTTGAAGAGTTAAGTGTTCCACATTTAGTGTTTTAAATACTTTTGATAGTGAATTACTTAATTTTATTTTTAGAAGGCTTGCTTGGGGACACACCACCTCAAGGGATGACCTTAACTCCCATCTTTCGGCGGAGTATAAATAGCGGGTGGTGAATCAAAAGACACCTCTCTTGAGAATTGAGTTTGATATCACTCTTGGCTAAGCCTCAAAGAACTTTATACCTTTGAGAAGTGAAGGAGGAGATTTGGGTTACCATCTCCCCCTGGCTGTGTAATTTTGGATTCTTCTCATCTATGAATTTGTGCCTCATGTACCTTGTGTATATCAAAGAATCCTTTCAGAAATCCACGTATATCCTTGTAGACAGCTTGTTAAAGTGTTGTGTTCTATGTGCCTGCTAAAATATTTTCAAGAACATACACAAGTAGAACCTTTAAGGAGTAAGAATACTAAGTTACTATCTATGTTCATGCGCAAGGTTGCTTTGTCCCTTGCCCACTACTTTAAGACTGTTTGCTTGAATTTCTTGATTGTTGTTCTATGTGCTTGATCATCATTGCAAAATCTTTTGAAAAATCTAATTGGATTACTAAAACTGAGTTCTATCCTACTATAGTGAGTTCCGTTAGAAGCTTGGTCTTCTTTGGTCAATCTAGATCTCAGATCCTAGGTGCTGTCATGTTACTCAACATCTCGATGAACGTTATGGTATCAATTGCACAAGATCACTCTTAGTCTTCTTCTTTCTTCTCCATTTCCCATGTTCTTCTAAAGTCTTTTATTCCCATGGAAAATTCTTCTTCCTCTTCTTCTTGATTCTTTTCCTCTTATTATCTAGTCTATTTTCTTCTATTTCATCTCTTTTGTCACTTCCATGCTTGATTCTTCTTCTAGAACCATGAATCTCAAATATCTAGTTTTGGAACCTTTATTAAGAATAGATGATCTTGAGCTCATTAACATATTCAAAAAGTGTTGTTCCTCCAAAATTCTTATGAGTAACAAATTTATGATAAAAATAAAAGAAAAATCGATTAAATCAAATGCCTTTGCCAGAATCATACTCATGATCTCATCCAAATATTCTTCATCTTCTAAATCTTCTCATCATTCCTCACATTCTAAATCTTATCACGATTCTTCTAAACATTATTCACATTCTTCATCTTCTAAATCTTATCACAATTTTTCTAAACATTATTCACATTCTTCATCTTCCAAATCTTATCATGACTCTTCTAAACATTATGCAAATTCCTCATTATCCAAGTCCTCTTCCTACACTAAGTCTTCAATTTCCTCTTCTTCACGATCTCATTCTTCTTCTACTTCTTCAAAGAGTCTTACTTCTCTTCACAAGACATACCATAATGAGCAATGTGATAGTCCTTATGATACCTCTTCTACGAAGAGTGACACATCCACCTTTGATGACTATGATGACTATGACAATGGACAATATAGCCATACCTATGATGCTTCTATTCCTAAGAGTCCTCCTCATCATGTCCTTGTGCTTATTGGAAATGGGTCCTCATATTGGAAAGATCATGATGGTGATCTGTATGATTCAGATTTTGAAAGAAACTTTCATGAGTTTTGTGAACAATACCTTGATTATAATCCAACTACAAATTTTGAGGAATATAAAATGCACTGTGCTGATTTGAAACGTAAATATTATAAGAATCCTTCCTCTAAGAACATTCATGCTGAAAATAAAGATGACACTTTCAAGCAAGATCATATTAATGTTGAACTTTGTCTTATGATGGTTCCCTTCCATCCTCTACTTCCTCCAATACCCACACACTTCCTAAAGTTGCTAAGTCTTCCAAATCTTTCATAAATCTTTCATCCAACAAAGATCCTAAGGCTTTTCATGCGGTTCCCTATAGTTATCCTCAAGGGCTACCTCTTAAAGATACTCAAGCTAACCTTCATTTGGCTGCAAATACTTTCAATAATGCTAAACCTAAAGAGCCTAAGCCTTTAAATGCTATAATGCCTACTTCATCTAATCCTTCACCATCTTTTCCAAATTCTTCCATGCAATTCCAACATACTTCCTTGTCCTTAGAAGTGGCTCCATGTCAAGCGGACTCTAAAAATGATAAAGAAAAGAACATAAAAAAGATCAAGATCAAGAATCCTCCATATCATCCAATCCTTTTCATGATGTCTCTCATCCATTTCATGGTTCTTTTGATCCTCTATGCTCTTCCGCATTCATTCTACCATGTCTTAAATCTTCTCCTAAGCAAGATCGAGCTACTACTCACATCATTGAGCTTATTGATAAACAAAATAACCTTAGTACACTTGTGCTTTCCAAAGATGATACTTCCATTAAGGTTATTAACAATGGTGTTGTTACTTCTAATGTTAAGCCTATAGAAAATCTAAAGCAAAATGATATGCTTACGCTATCCAAAGATCCTTGTCAAGATCAAAGTCTTCCATCTTCTTGTTCTACCATTCCATGTTCACTTCCACTTTCTACTCTTCCTGATTCTTTGCAAGCTCTAAACAATCATATCAAAGAAGTTGCTCATATTCAAGATGTTCATGATCCTATTGCAAATCCTAATGCTCACTCTAAAGATGTTGATGTCCTTGGTTGTCATATTGATGCTGATGAACTTATTGATTATCCTTTTGCATCTTCCACTTCTATCCTTGGACTTCCTCCACCAATACCAAAGGCTTCATTTCTTCCTTCCATCTTGGGCCCTTATTTCCCTTCACTTTCCCCTCCTAACTCTCATAATTCATCATCCATTTTGGGTCCTTACGTCCCTCCATCTCCTATCTTTCCTCAAGATCAATATAGATGCATACCCTTGAATCTTTTTTATTCACCCACCCATCTAAACCAGTCATATTCTCCTCCTTCCAAGGGTCCCAAGTCTTTTAGAAGTAACTTTAATGTTCAATACAAGAAAAAGAAGCAATACAAGAATCCATCAAAAAAATAAGATCACCATGTCTCTTCTAATCGACATGGGGGCATAAAGTCAAAAAAGATATCTAAGAAGAAAACTACAAGACAAGTATGGGTTCCAAAATCCATCATTCAAGATATTCTCTCTAAATCATCAAAAGGAAATGAAAAGCCTAAGGCTATATAGATTCCAAAGTCTCTCTTGAGAGAGTCTAATATTGAACAAAAAGTGAAGTTGACATTAAGGCTTTCAAAAGCTTCCACTTCATCTTCATCCAAAAAAAATCTTCCATTCCATGTGCCTAAACTGCAACCTTTGTTAAACATTCATCATATTCCTTCTTGTATTCCTTCATTCACATTTCCTCCATCCTCTCACCACCCTTCAAGGTGTGTGTTGATGTTGATCTTGTCTTCCTTTCCATCTACTCTTTCACAATCTTTTCATTCACTATCCTTCTACCTTCTATCCTTTTTCCTCATTTGTCTATTCCTCATATCTTCCAACCTCGCTCGTTTTACATAAAACCTTATTCTCCTAATTTCTCTTCCATCTTCATTTCCCTATCAGCATCTTTGAGCATATCATTTTGAATCCTTGGCATATCATGGTTTATCCTTTCAAGGAGCATTATCTAAAAAACTTGCCTTCTTCCAAAAAAGAAAAAAGAAAAAAAAATAGAAAAATGAAAAAAAGAAAAAAATTGAAAATGTGCCTTGGTGAAAACCTGGAAACAGGTGCCTTGGTAGAAAAAGTAAAGAGAAATAAATTTATCCTATCGTGAAAACCACTCCCTTATGGTGCCTTAGATAAGTACCATGATGAAAACCTGGCAATCAGGCATCATGCGTAGTTCTTCTACATATTTCATCCATTCCGTCTTCTCTCTTTGATCTTGACAATGTTGAACTATACACGAACATTTCGCTATTTTGTGAGCTATCTTACAATGATCTTATTTTCATTCCATTCATGTTTAGCCTTCATATTTATTTTCCTCCATTCATTCTAGTCTTTCGCTATCCTTTTCCCTCTTGGTCTTGATCTAGTGAAAAGAGTAAAATACAATGCTATGAAGTCTCTTGACATGTCTACCCTCTTTGGACTACATCTTTTTCTTCTTTGACATTATACTTTTGTGACTTATCATATGCTGGTCTTTCATTTCTTGTCCAAATGTGCTTTACATAATAATTTTTCCCTAGCTTGGGTACTCTTGAGGAGTTTTCCCTTGAGGATTTCTTCCCTTCATTCTCCTTCATTCTCATGTCTTCCATCTCATTCACCAACTTGCTCATCCATCTTGTCCTCCACTTTGCTTGACATTGGGGCTACATGATGTGATCTTTCTTGGGAGTTTGATGCCTATTCTGTCTAGGGGCATCCTTTGTACATATTTTATGATACTGAAAAAATATCAAAAAAATTCATATATGATGCTGAAAAAATGCTAAAAAGCATAAAAAGTCTTGAAAAAATACAAAAAAATAAAAAAATGCAAAAATTCAAAAAAATAGAAAAAGTGCCTTGGTGAAAACTTGGAAATAGGCGCCTTGGTAGCAAAAATTAAAAAAAAATAAAAAAATAAAAAAATCTCCAAGTGGTGAAAACTTGGAAACATGCGCTACTTGAGGCCTTTGCACCCTTGTCTTTTAGCATGCACTCTCGACACTGAGCCTTTCTCCATCATGTCTTGACCTTATTTGGCTTAGTTTGAAATTGGTCTTTATTTTTGTCTAGGGGGCATACCTGTTAGCATAGGTCATTTAGGTGCGTTTGTCTCTTGGGGCATTTCACAACAGGTGTTTTTCAACACCACCCCAAACAGTGTTTTTCAACACTACCCTTGCGTCGAGTGTTTCTTAACACTTATCAGATGTCTTACCCAATAGTCTAAGTATGATGTGATATTTCTCATTAGCAGATGTGATAACCAGAGTCTGACTCTATGACCAACACACACGCACTTAAACAATCAACTTGTTGAGATATGTTGACTTTATTTTTTTTCTTTGTGTGCTGTCTATGAGGATTTATTTTATGAGTGGTCTCTCCCTGAGAAGTTTTCGATGATGCATAGCTAGAAGACTAAGGGTATGAGAACATATTTTCTTTCTTTATCTGCTTATGGGTATATTTTGTTGATCCTAATTGTCATGAGCATTTATGCTGGTCTTACTTGACACTATGGATTGACAAGATATTATCCTTGACTTTTTTGCGAGTGCATGCTTCTAATTATCCTTACTTTCATGTGTCTTGATATAAGCATAATCTCGCCATATCAAACTTAGGTAATCTCACTGCATTAGTCATCTTGACTTCCATGTCTTCGATGCCTAGGTGGGATTTCCACATTTCTATCTGATAAAGATCATATTCATATCCACATAGTTATGCTAGTGTGCATTATATGATCTTGTGATGCTACCAATAAAGCTCGATGATGATTATTAGATGTCTATTGGCATTGTGACCTTGCAAGTCAACCACTTTCATAGTAGCTTGCATTCTTAGGTTCATCATAGTTTAGTTTTTGCATCTTGCATATGGAGAGAACTCTCATTTTTATCATCTACGAACTAGTTGGTCAACTATGCTCATTTTTTTATTCTTCTTGATCATATCTTTCATTTCTGGTCTTTCATATCACATCATTTTCTATCCATTTTCAGACTCAAAATCAAAATCTGAGTCGCATTTCTAAATTTTCTCATTCTTCTACGCAGTTGACTGACCTTTTGAGGCATAATTCTTTGATCTTTGATGGAATTTCTTCCTTTCCATATCTTCTAAACTCCTAGTCTATCATTCATTTTCGCTCACTTCATTTCTCTAAGGTTTGACTTAATTTTTATCCTATATCTTTCCTAATCAAACCTAGTCAACCTGGGGCATATCTTCACTGTTTGATGGTTATCCTATCATGCTCCATCCTTCGATTATGATTTATTATGACTTGATCAGGTTTATCAATTTTTTGTTCTCCTCTATCTGATTTTGATTTTGATTTCGAGGGGGCAGTACCTATCAGCTTTAATCTTTGATTCAGCTTTCTCATTCAGCTCAGCTTGAGATTCTTATTTTGAGACTTGATTATCACCTAGCAGCGATGGTGGTGATTTTGTCTTTCAATTTTTATCTCCTATTTTTTTAGACTTGATTATTGCCTAGAAGCGATGGCGATAGTTTTGTCTAAGGCTTGATTTGCACCTAGCAGCAACGGTGTTGGTCTTGTCTTTCATCTTTTGCTTATCTTTGTCCTAATGTGTTCCCAAAATGAACACACATTTAGGTTGTTTTGTGATTCCAAATCGATCTCACATTTCAATTCTTCTTTGACTGCATGTGTTCCCAAAATAATCACACATTAGTCAAAGAGGGGCAAATGTATGCACCCTAAAATGGTCGCCTAGACTTTGGGCCCCATTTCTGCAATTTATCAAATCCCTGAATCAATATTTTCAAATATCAACAATATCAATTATATCAATTTCCTTGATCAAATCATAATCAATTCAATATTTCTTAAAGTTTGAGCCTTATTTAATTTAAAAGAAATAAAAATAAATTTTTATTTAATTAAGAGAACATGCTCCCTTTTAATTAATTAAAAATCTCTTTTAATTAAATAATAAAATCACTTTATCCTAAATCTTTATTTAATTAAAAGAAATTTCCTCCCCTTTTATTTAAATAAAAAATTCTCACTTTTCTTCTTATCCTATGCTGCACAAATAAAGCATTATTCTTATTTTATAAAAAAAGAAAAAGTACTTTTTATCTCATATGGACACTAAAGTCAACTCCTATTTTCTCATTGGAGGATATTTGTGCATAAAGATCAAGCTTATATTTTTCTCCACCGTTGATTAAGTCTTTTGCCTCTTAATCTCAATGGTCCATTTTCATCTCATTTTTTATAAAAGGAGAGCTCTTTTTCTCATTTTCATATCTTAGGTTTTTATGCTAATGTTATGCTGCAGGTTTTCTAGGTCATTGGGAGCTCTTTGAAGACATTCTTGCATTCAAGCTTTGAAGACATTGTTGTTGCATTTCATTTAGCTTATTTTCTTACATCATAGTTGCATGATAATGACATTTTTAGTATAGATTTCCTTTATGCAATAGATTAATCTCACATAGCTTAATAGGAGGATTTGTAACACTTGTATTTTCCTTTCATAGCATAGCTTGCATCTTTCATTCTCATAGATTAGTTTGCATTACATTGCATCCATATTGATTTCATTGGAGATATTAGCATTGTTGCCCTTGTCTTTGATTTTGAATCTCTCATTGTGTGGTTGACTAGCAAGGTCATGAGTTTATAGCTCTAGCTGAGAGCAATTTTACAAATCTTGCAACTCCATGCATAAAGAGCTATAGATCGATTTGTGAGGGCTCATTCTTGATTTTTTTTACATGTAAAGATTCATAAAAGTGTGGTCACATTTTCACCATACATATATAGATACACGTGAAAGCATAAATATAAGGCATGAGTAATTTAAAAAGCATAAGACATCCACATAAATGATAAAGTGGTTTACATCAATACACATGATACATGAATTACATACTTAAAACATAAACTATATATATTCATAGGGTATGAAGCCAAATATATATGTCCAATAATTTCATACATTGAATATATCCAATACAGTTAAATTATCTTCTTGAAAGCCAAGTGGATGTAGAACATGTCACTTATATAATATACAATAAAATGTCCAGTAATGCCATATAGGCGTACAATATACATCTCTAATCGAGTCCTTTCCTGCGAGGGGAAGAAAACAAACCATGGTTGATGTAGTCTTTTGAGTGTGCTCACTAGTCCTCCTATCTAGACTCTTTTGTAGCTCAAGATGATAAAATAAAAAGTATAAACATCAATACCTAATATATACATCAAAATTGAATTAGATGATGACATAAAATAGAATATTCACTTACCACTAGCAAATAGTCACTATGTACATCCACCGAAGGGGCATGCTGACGATCTAGAGTAATAAGTCTCTACAACAATGATCAAAATAATAATTAAAATACATGCATGCATATCATTAAAATTTTCAATACAAACTATTAAAATAACAATTAAAATTAAGTGATATCTTTCACACCTCAGTCAATGCTTCAAAACTAGCTACCGCTATAGCTACTCCACGATCTAAAGTATCATGAATAGTAGGAGTCTCTAATGTCAATAATTGAAAATGAAACAACAAAAGTATTGTGTAGTTATCAAGATTACCTATAATTTTTTACAACCCCACTAATGAATAAATGGTACCTCTATGAAGGTGCAATTGTGTCCTTTAGTGTGTAGTGTTAATGTCAAAGCTCCAACATTAAACTAGTGCACATGTATGGTAATTTATAAGATAATCATTCATATAAGAACGTACTACTAACATTTTAATTACAATGCATTATAACATATATACCTATGGACTCAATGATGATGTTAGGAAGCCATGTGATCATTTCCATGACCACTTTGACTCTGGATTTTGATCATAATTTGTCTAGTAATTTAGGTATTCATTCATTTGTTAATTAAATATAATCAAGTAAATCAAATTAAAATGCAAATAAAGATACCTCAAGTAAAGTGGCACGATGCCCTTTTCTTTCTCATGTGAATGTTGATGGTCCAACATTGAACTAACGCACATGCACAATAAGTTATGAGACAACCATTCATATAATTACATAATAATCAAATGTATTATATAAAATGCTTTATTCGATACATACTTGTGGAGTTGACAGCATAGTGTAAAAGGGGGTCGGGGATCATTACCACTGCCACCGAAACTCTTTCCCTAAATTTTAATCATAATCAATAAATACTAATTTAATTACTCATTCATTTATAAATAAAATATGATCAAATAAATTTAATAAAATTGCAAATATTTACCTGTGTATCAATGCCAAATGTCATATTGAGAAAATCACCGGGCATCTTTTCATCATCCTCTTCCTCTCTTTTAGTAATACCAAATGTGCATAGGGATCCACATGACCAAAAAATATGGCCCCTCAAAGACCGACCATGGTCACCCTCAACTAAAGGAGTGACACATTGAATGAGAGTTTTTGATAGAGCACTAATCGTGCCTAGTGTGTCCACCTTCACATGTTCCTTCACAATGGAAGGAATACTAACATGGGCCACATGTAGCTTGTCAATAGTCACCCTAGGTGCATTAGGGTCATAACATGCCCCCACTCTATCAAATGATGACCCCCCACCTCTACCTTGAGATTCTAGAAAGTAAAAATAATTTGGCACCTCCTTGAGGATAAACTCGCAATAGAGTTCCCTCAAGAAATATATAGGAACTATATGATTGTTACGGGCAAGGTAATCAAAGACCATCCACCATCTATCCCAAAAGTTGTTTTTTATGTCTTCATTCAAGCAACAATGAATTGGGAACCTCTTTGTTGTAGTTCTAAGAGTATCAGTTTCTCTTGGCTTTTTAAAGAGTTTGCAAATGTTGTCTTTTGTGATATATTTCTTTTTTATGTCCTCATATGATAATTTATCTACATAATATCATTTGTGTTCTTTTTTATCGTGCCATAAATTAAGTTGCCCATTAACTGAGCCTACATGGGCCAAGATCGATTATAATGATTTTGCAAGTGTTTCCCTTAACAAGATCAGATTTCCACAATCCATTATGATAAGCTTACAATGTTTTTGGATTCGATTGTGTGAGTTTTTTTCATCAAATCGAATCCAGAAACATTGTAAGCTTATCATAATGGAAAACTCACACAATCGAATCCAGAAACATTGTAAGCTTAAGTGTTTCCCTTCCAAGATATGTATCAATAGAATATTTTAACCTCCTAATTAAATATTCGAATTCTATTTTCCCTCTTTTTATTTGGTTAATCAAATTTTTTTGTGTTCTGGGAGGAGGTTTCTCGATTGGTGGAGGTAGCTGGGGTTCATTTTCTTGGTTATTTTCTTCATTCATTTGTTCATGAGGAGAAGATGGAGGGTTTGGTTGAGGGTTTAATTCAAAGAGATCATTCCTTCCTGACAATTTTAACAAAATCTATTTTCAAAGACTAATTAAACTTAGAATTTAAGAAAAGAACATTTCACAAAAAAATTTGATTAAAAACTTAAATTAAACTTAAATTTCAATACAAATAAGAGGCATGAGCTATAAAACCACTTACTTCTTCTTCCAATTTGACTTTGATGACACCGCGGATCCATTCTTTGTCCAATTTGATGAAGCAAACAACTAAAATATTCTTCATATGTGCATCTTTTCTCTGCTAGAAACACAGGTTTGTGGGGAAGAAATGAGCATTTTTTTTAGCTCTATGACATTTATTGTTGGCAAAATGGTCAGTTCTCCCCTCAGGATTTGCGACATGGTTTAACAACCTCCTATGTCTTCTATAACTCTAGTGGTTGTATCAGGCATTAATAGGTCGATCTTTTGGTGCAACGACAACCACTACTTGTAACAAGTGGTATCAAAGCTTGGTCATACGTTTGAATCCCCTTGGGTAACATTGAGGGGGAGATTGTTAGCAAAATGGTCAATGCTCCCCTCAGAATTTGTGGCATGATTTAACAGTCTCCTGTATCTTCTATAAGTCTAGTGGTTGTATCAGGCATTAACAGTTTGATCTTTTGGTGCAACGACAACCACTACTTGTAACATTTATATAATTTTTTACATAGCACATGCACGCTATAGCGTGCACACACTATGTTTTTAATTTCCCAAGCCCAAGGCTTGGGAAATCCAAGCCATAGTGTGTGTGCACTATAACACACACACTCTTTAATGAGTACACACTATACTCATTAAGGGATTAAAAAGGAATGTGACACCTTTTTGGTCCCCCATCTTTGTGCATATACCCAACAATGGTGAGGATAAAGAATCCAAATCCCTTTTCTTTTGCTCCATAAAAGTACTATTTCATTAGAAAATGTGTGAATTCAACTTATACAAGGTGTCATTTTGAATACCCTTAGCAATCATCATATCCCCTTAGGTTTTCTTGCATCTTTCTTGTGAGAAACAACTTTCACACCCATATCACTCAATTCTTATAAAAAGTAGATTTTGTGCCAAGAGTGGTATATGCATAATACCATCAATCCCATTCACTTTTCCACTAAGGAATCTAATCTAGACTCTTCCATGAGAAACAATCTTTATATGTGAATCATCATTAAGATACACCTTCTCACCATCATATTCTTAATTTTTTATAAATTGATCCTAATGTGAGGTCATCTAGAAAGATGCACCTAAATCTATCAACTATACACATCTTCCAATACATTTGTTGTCAAGACTACAACAAAGTCTTCACCACCATCCTATGAGAATTTTTAAATATTAATTGGAGGAATTTATTTTCTTCTTCTCCTCCTCTTCCTCTCATTCTTTCCAAAAATGATTAATTTTGTTACAGCTCCAACACTTTATATTGGACTTACCAGGAGACTTCGATCTCCCATGAGATTTGGATCTACCTCAAGGTCATCTTTATTTTCTTTTTGTATTACCTTTCTCTTTTTATCTACCATGAACCACAAGAGCCTCCTTAGCTAACTTAGCAATCTTCCTTTGCATCTCTTTAGAGGATACATTTTGTTTCTTATAAAAAACTTGTTTACTAGGGATTTAGCTTGATATAAATCTCCAATCTTTCTCTAAAGATCTTTCAAAATATTCTCTTCATGGATATTTAATAGAATAAAGTATGCTAAATATATCCTTATGATGCCCTTAGCTTTATGATCCATCATATCCAAAACATCTTTAGATATGGTGATAGGCTTTACTCTAGATCTTGCAACCCATAGATGTCATCTATGAGTATATCCTCCATTTTCAACTTCTATAGCTCAAAGTTTCTACCATTAATGTTTCACCAAATAAATTTTATAAGGATATAGAGACCATGCAAAATAGCAATATTATATCGACACTTACACTCCTGTCACTTTTGATTCATGTTTCCAAATCCTATCATAGTGAATCTTATTCCCATCGCCACAATTCTAGGAACAAGAAATGTGCACAATATTTATTTGATTCATTTATAACTAAAATGTCTACATTATAATTTTCATAAGACATTTCTAGCAAACTCCATTTTGACATCAATGGTAATACACCAAAGGAAAAAAAATCCCCCTTTGGCATTGATGTCAATACATGACCTACAATAATACAAACCTTGCTCTCCCTATTTGTAAAACTCCATATACTTGTGTATACCTACAATAGCCTCATCTCTACAATAGAAAACAAACCAATTGACATAACACACAAATTGTTGCCTCATCTCTGCAAAGCTACATCTCTATAGTAGAAACCAAACCAACTGACACAAAAAATAAATAGATGCCTCATCTCCCCCTTTGACATCAATGAAAATATGGAGGTAACACAAGGTTTCATACAACAAAGATGAAAACATGAAAGCCCCCCCTGAAACTTGTCCACTATTCAGGAAACTAGGTGAGCGAAGAGAGGGGTAAGACCCCTAACTTCTATCTCAAACATTAAAACGTATCCTAAGGTAAGGGATTAGTAAAAATATCAACAAGCTATTTAGTAGTAGGGACATAGTCCAAAATAACATTACCACTCAACACATACTCCCTTAGAAAGTGATAACTAATATCAATACATTTAGGTGTGAATGCATGACTAGATTTTTGGAAATGTTAATTGTGTTGGTATTATCACATAGAATAGAAACTAGTTTAGACACATTCACCTACATATCTGATAATGTTTGCACCATCAAAAGCACTTGTGTACACCAAGAAAATTCTGCAATATATTCAGCCTCCGTTGTTGATAAAGATGTAGTTTCTTGTTTCTTTCTTTTCCAAAACACTATTCTCATTCCCAAGAATAATGTTACACCTGAAGTACTTTTCTTGTCATTAGGACATCCTTGCCAATTAGAGTCAGTGATGCAAGGACTTCTGATGGTCATAAATTTTGACTCGGTTATCCATTTTTGTTGAAATTTCATAGGTAGATTCTTCAAGAGATGGCATTTGGATTGTTGATGGAGCTCAACTTGATAGGTGGCCATTTTGACATTTTTTCAGGAGCCAAAAAGTTCATTTGGGCCACCAAAATTGGCTTATAGTTTATTTTTTGAGTTTTTAGAAATTTATTTTTTTAATAACTTCGAGATCATGTTCCTAATTGTGAAGGTTAGTTGGAAATTCTTCCTATTTTAGTTTAGGGAAGCTTTAGGGAAAAAATCCATTTTTTAGTTATTTTGAAAATTATCAAAAATGGCAAAAAAATGGATTTTGTGAAATTTTTCCAAAAAAGGTAATTTTTGAATTCGGTTAAATTAGTGTTTCCTCTCATTGTAAGGTAGAGAAGTTGGATGAAAAATGAAGAGTTGCGAATTCTAAAATATTTTGTTGTATATTTTTGTTTTCTTTATGATTCTTAGTCATGGTTAAAATTGGGTTGCATCAATCAATAAAAGCAATAAGAGTGAAATCACCAATTGAATACCATAAGCCATAATCCAAAGTCCCTTTAATGTATCTAAATATTCTTTTAACAAAATTAACATGAGACTCTTTAGGTGAAGATTGGAATCTTACAATAAAGCATACAACCTGCATAATTTCAGGCCTTGATGTTGTGAGATATAGGAGATTTCCAATCATAGATCTATATCATGTTGGATCTGCATTTGGATAATCATCATATTTACTAAGTTTTCTTCTTTCCACCATTAGTGTACCCACTAGTTTGCAATCTTCCATATGAAACTTTTTAAGCATTTCCTTAACATACTTTGTCTGAGATAAGAAAACACATTTCTCCAATTGTAAAATCTGCATCCAAGGAAATATGATAGCTCTCCCAACATAGACATCTCAAATTGAGATTGCATTAGTTTTGAATTTTTTTTACTTAATTCACCATTACTGTAACCAAAGATAATGTCATCAATGTAAACAAGAACAATAAGAACATCACCAACTTCCATCTTAACATAAAGGTTGTTTTCTACACCTCCTTTTGTGAATCCATTATCCATGAGGTACTTGCCCAACCTAGAATACCATTCTCTAGGATCTTTCTTTACGCCATAGAGAGTTTTTTTTAACATGTAAACAAAATCTAGATGCTCCTTTCTTTGAAATCCTTCAGGCTATTCCATAAATACTTCTTCAACAAGATAGCCATAAAGAAAGGTTGTTTTAACATCCATTTGGTACATTTTAAAGCCTTTGTAGTTTGATAAAGCCAATAATATTCTAATAGCCTCAATTTTAGCCACGTTTGTAAAGGTTTCTCCAAAGTCAACTCCTTCAACTTGAGAATAACCTTTACAAACAAGCCTAGGTTTGTTCCTTCCTATTTTTCCATGCTCATCCAGCTTGTTCCTAAAGACCCATTTTGCACCTATTAGATTTGTATCTTTAGGTCTAGGGACTAGTCCCCAAGTACCATTCTTTTTAATCTACCCTAGTTATTCTTCTATAGATTTAAACCAAAACATGTCTTTACTAGCTTCATCATAAGTTTTAGGTTCTATTTGAGATAATAAGAACAAATTAGCTTTCTCACTTGATTTATCTACCCTTTTTCTTTTTTGTATACCCACTCCTTTATCTCCAATAGTCTTCTCCTATGGGTGATATTTTGTTAGCATCTTTGATGGAGTTTATGATCCTATCAATTCTGTAATGGAAAAAGTCTATTTTGTTGTTTCTAATGATTCACTTGTTGCCCCTTCTTCCTCTTTGAACTCTTCTCATTCAACTTTAGATTCTAATTTGACAATATACTTTTTGACCTCGTCAACACGAATTTCATCAACATGCACTTCTTATTTTTCCAGAACTTTCTCATCAACTTTGACATGAACACTTTCAACAATTCCTTTCAATCTCTTGTTAAAGAACTTGTAATCCCCACTTTGTATGGAATGCCCTAAAAATATACCTTCATCACAACATAAATGAAAGCTTCCCAAATTATCATTAGAATTCTTAATGAAGCATTTGCTTCCAAATATTCTAAAGTGATTAACAAATGCAGGCTTACCATACCATAGCTCATATGGAGTGTACTTGGTCTTTACTCTTAGTTGTGCTCTATTCACAGTATATACTATTGTATTGATTTCTTCCTTCCAGTACATATCTGGTATCTTTGCCTCATCCAACATAGCTCTAGCCATCTCCTTCATTGTTCTATTCTTCCTCTCTACAACCCCATTTAGTTAAGGTGGCTTTTCAGTAGCATATTGTTTCTTGATTCCATGTTGTTCACAATAATCCACAAATGCTCCTAAAGTGTACTCACCTCCTTTGTATGATATGAGACTCTTTATTTTCATATCTGATTACTTTTCCACCATCTTCTTGAGAATCTTAAATACGTCAAAAGCTTTAGACTCGTGTTTCAAGAATGTTACCAATGCCATCCTTGTATGATCATATATAAAGAGCATAAAGTACTTATGTCCATTAACTAACTTTTTCCTTGTAGGACCACATAAATCAGTATGTACAAGTTGTAAGGGTCTAGTATATGAATGTTTGTTTGAAGAAAATTTGATCTTAGTTTGGTTACCATGTTGATAGCCTTCACAAATACTATTTTATTATTTATGAATAAGTGGCACACCTCTTACATTATGATTCTTTCTTACCTTGACCATTTTGTCAAAATTCAAATGCCCAAGTCTCTTGTGCCATAACCATCCTTCCTCTATCTATCCCATAAGACAAATATTATCATGACTTTTAGTATTTGTGACATCTTTGAGATTATAGATATTTCCTTTGGTTCTTTTACCTGCTACTACTAACTTTCCTAATTTCAATTTTATCTTGCAGCCTTGATCATCAAACAAAATCTCATATCCATTGTCACAAATTTGACTCACTTAAAATATTATACTTTAATCCTTCAACAAAATAAACATCATGAATAGGAATGCTTTCACTTATCATCAATGAATGTAATCCTTTAATTTTCCTAGAATAATCATCGCCAAAACTAACATAATTCATACCTTACCAAGTCAGTGAATTTTCTTCTATCTCCTGTCATATGGTTTGAGAAACCACTATCTATAATCCATAATTTTTTCTTTTCATAATGAAGTGCAACTTGGACAAACATGGACTTACCAATATCATTCTTTTCTTTAGGCTTCCAAACCTTCACTTCCTTAATTCCCAACTATGATAACTTATTATTCTTTTATGGAGTAGCAATGAGCTTCTCACTTTTCTTTCTCATAAATATGCAATCTTTCTTTACATGGCCTAGATATTATTTCTTTTGAAACACCTTAGAGTATTCATTCTATCTATAGGATTTTCAAAATGAAATATAGAATTCATTCTTAAGGCAAGTTTGCAATCATTAATCCTATGTCCATATTGGTTGCAAAAGAAACAATATCCAATGAAATAAGAATTAGGTATGAAAGGGAACCTTTTACCAACAAACGATGAGCCTTTGAACAAGTTTATTCGATATCTTAGAGATAGATAAATGGGATTTCTCTTTTGAATAAGAATTTGTGATCAGATTTTGAAGTATTTGATGAAGCTTTGTTATTCTTTGTTTGATCATCTAGTGGTGTACTCTTGTTTTTAGATCTAAAAATATCATACAAGGATTTGTTGTCATAATTACCTAAACTTTTTCCAACTTCAAAGCCTAAACCAATCACATCTTTGGATCTTCTTTGTTTTCTTATAATGTCCTCTAGAGTAGTGTTCTCATATTTTTCCATCTTTTTTTTTCACATTCTACAACCTCAGCCTCTAATGTTTGACACTCTTCAGTTTTACTCTCCAATTGCTTTGCCAGGTCTTGCTCAACTTTCTTTCCTTCTTGAAACTAAAATTTCAATGTACTAATTAGATCTCCATTGCTAGTTTCTTGACATCCTAAGGTTATAATCAACTTGTTGATTCTTTTAATCTTCTGAAGATCACAAATAAGCTCTCCCTCAAAATCAACTTCAGCTTCCTCATCTTCATTATTTATTTGATTAACACTAGGATCTTCTAAAATTATTTCAGGTTCATTGTCCATCTCATACACACAATCTTGATCCACATTATTACTTTCAATTACCATAAAAAAAACTTACCTTCCTCACAAGCAAAACTTTCAGAATCACTATAAAAAACATCAACAACCAAACTCTTTTTCTTTTTGAATAAAAAATTCCTTCTATTATTAGAAAAATTATTTTTATCTTGGTTTTCTTTATTATCTTCATTTTTATTAGAATCACCATGACACAGGTCAAGGCAAGGAGGATCCAATTAAGGATAGTTCAAGCAAGCAGCCAAACACCACAATGCAGAATTACACAAGACAATGTTTTCAACTAAATTTTAATTAACATGCCCGACTGTAAGGTCTTTCGGGTTAGGGCCAAATACAATCAATTACAAATTAATTCTACAATTTCTTTAGCTAGTCCAGCTCTGAAACAAATCAGCAACTGATGGAAACCCTAAGGTAGATTTAAACTTGAGCTCGCAAGCCTCCAAGCAATCTCCTTGTCTCCAAGCAAACAACCACTAGCTCTGGTACAACACTATCAAAAATCAATCTGATCTGCAAGATCTCACAGGATCCAAGTCTATCAGCTACTTCCACTGACTTCATTCCCTCCTTTTTTATGTCCTTAAACAACTACCCAAGCACTCCTTAAATACTAATCTTTAGCCACAAGTCAGCTGGAAGAAACAATTAACTCCTAAGCTAAGTCAGCTTCTACTACAAACAAATATTAAATGCAACAACAATTGGCTCTCAAATAGCCTTACAAACATTTAATTCTCCATGTCAACCTCAAGATCTACATAGGAGAATAAAACAAAATCTACCAACAATAAATGCACCAAGTTGGCCAACCAAATCACCAAGAACTCCAGTTGGTAAACCAGAACTACCGAGCGCCAGAGAAACAACCAAGCACTAGTGAAACAACTAACCACACCAAGCATCACTGAGTAGGCATGTCGACTAAGCACCATAGACATCACTGAGTACAAGTTCCGTCGAACACAAGAGGTTTCACCGATTTTCTTCAGCGACTAAGCTTCCTTCAATATTGAGACCATCGGTTAAAGCTGCAACCGAGTAACACAGAACCAAAAAAATACACCACCATGTAGATTCACGTGGTACCCTAGAATTCCCCTACATTAGACACCCTAGGTTTGAAAAGATGCTCTCATATGTTGGAAGAACATCTTTCAGGATTCAACACATAAACCCCGAACTGGTTCTTCACATACAAGTCCTCCAACTTTTCACCTTGCATACTCTTCCACTTTTGTTTCCTCTATCTTTTCAAGTCTTTTCTTGATAACAAATAGGTCTATTCTCCATACTAATCATCCATCCTCTCAAGATCCAACAACTCAACTCAGCTACCAATACTCAGACTCCTCCTATTGAGTGTTGTATCCACCAAAGGCATCAGGGAAAACTTTTTGTCATTCTTGTCAACAGTGAACACATTCTTCACACAATCATACATAGCTCTACAATCATATTGCCAAGGTCTACAGAGCAATATATGACAACTATTCATGTCCACAATATCACACAATAATAGATCCTTATACTGGCCAATTTGAAAATTAACAAAGCACTATTCTCTCACTTCCAGAGCATGACTATCTTGCAACCAGCCAATCCTATAAGGATAAGGATGCTTCATTCTCTTCAAACCAAGTTCCTGAACCATGTCATCAGCAACAAGGTTATCAGTACTACCACTATCAATAATTACATCACAAAGTTTACCTCCAGACTTGCACCAAGTTCTGAACAAATTAGTCCTCTGACAAGGTTCCACCTTTGTACCGAGAAATATTCTATAAACCATCAAGTTCTTAGATCCAGGTTCATTCTGAATGTTCTCATTTACCACAGTAGTCTATCGGTCACCAAACTTATTTTGTGTACACTCAAAAGAATGATGTCCTTCCTTGCCACAATTATAACAAGTACCTTTAAAGATAACTCTGCATGTTTTCTTCTTCAATTCCATAAGTTTCTATTCATCTTCTACAGTCAGTTTGTCCTTCACCGAGTGATCAATCTTTTCCTTCCCTCAGGGATTACTATGTTGTCTCCTTTTCAACTTATCTTTTGCCTTCAGAGCATACTAATAAGCATCTTCAACATAATCAATCTTTAGCATACCAATCTCATCCTGAATATTGAATCTCAAATCATTCACATATCGAGCTACCTTTTCCTTACCAAGTTCTCTATGTCGAGACTGAATAGTAAGTCTGTAGAACTCATTAGTATAGTCTTCAACAGTCAAATCTTTTTGCTTTAGATTTTGGAACTTCTTAAACAAGTCAAGCTCATAGTCAACAAGTATGAACTTAGCTTTCAAGTTAGTCACCATCAACCTCCACCGATTGATCTTCATTTCACCTTCATCTTCCCTATCTCTTTGTAATTATTTCCACCAAAGAGCAGCATGTCCTTTCAACTTAGTTTGTGCCAATCTTACTCTAAGAGGATCTTCAATTTCTTCAAGCTCAAAGAAATCTTCTAATTCACCAATCCAATCAATCAAATTCTTAGGTTTCAAAGTACCAGAGAAATTAAAAACTTACATTTGGTAACTAGTACTTAACTGAGCTCCATATCTATGCAACTAACTAGTTTTATCTTCACCAGATATATCCCTCCGGTCATCACCACTAGATCCAGCAGCTTCAAAGTCTTCAACAGCTTCCTCATAACCATCTTCAGTACTAAGATTCCTCAGCACACCATTAATAGCTCTCATGACCTCAACGATCATGTCATTCTTCATCAATTCCATCTCAGATCAAAAATCAACTTTAACTTTCTCTGTAATCTTTGATTCCACAGCATCACAAAGATCTACAATCACTATAGGGTCCAATCTTCTCAGAGGCATCCTTGAAGATTTTTGAAAACTCAAAGAAATAAGTCACCAACTAAGGTCCTGGTGCAAACAGCCTCAACCAGATATTGGTTTACACACTCAAGATCTTCTCGCTCTGATACCATCTAACATAGGTCAAGGCAAGGAGGATCCAATTAAGGATAGTTCAAGCAAGAAACCAAACACCAAAATGCAGAATTACACAACAAGACAATGTTTTCAACTAAATTTTCATTAACATGCCCAGCTATAAGACCTTCTGGGTTAGGACCAAATACAATCAATTACAAATTAATTCTACAATTTCTCTAGCTAGTCCAGCTCTGAAACAAATTAGCAATTGATGGAAACCCTAAGGAAGATTTGAACTTGAACTCGCAAGCCTCCAAGCAATCTCCTTGTCTCCAAGAAAACAACCACTAGCTCTAGTACAACACTATCAGAAATCAATCTGATCTGCAAGATCTCACAGGATCCAAGTCTATCAGATACTTCCACTGACTTCACTCCCTCCTTTTTTATGTCCTTAAACAACTACCCAAACACTCCTTAAATACTAATCTTCAACCATAATTCAACTAGAAGAAACAATTAACTCCTAAGCCAAGTCGGCTTCTACTACAAACAAATATTAAATGAAACAACAGTCGGCTCTCAAATAGCCTTACAAACATTTAATTCTCCATGTTAGCCTCAAGATCTACATAGCAGAATAAAACAAAAGCTACCAACAATAAATGCACCAAGTTGGCCAACCAAATCACCAAGAACTCCATTTGGTAAACCAAAACTACCGAGCGCCAAAGAAACAACCAAGCGCCAGAGAAACAATCAAGCACCAGTGAAACAACTAACCATGCCAAGAATCACTGAGTAGGAACATCGACCGAACACCATAGACATCACCGAGTACAAGTTCCACCAAGCATAAGAGGTTTCACCGAGTTCCTTCAGTGACCGAGCTTCCTTCAATAACTGAGACCATTGGTCAAAGCTACAACTGAGTAACATAGAACCAAAACAACACACCACAATGTAGATTCACCGAGTACCCTAGAATGCCCCTACATCATACCATGAGGACACTTAGCTACATGCCCTACTTTACCATAATTAAAGCATTTAAAAGGAAGTTTACCTTTGTATTTACCTGAGCCTTTTTTTAACTTTCTTGAAAAATGAACCTCTACGATTTCAAGATCTTCATAATTAGATGATACCTTAGTCTTCTTATCAACCTTGAAATCTACTTATCTACTTGAGGATTCTTCTTTACCAACCTTCTCATCTCATATGCAACTAGAGCACCATGAATGCCATCCATGGTATATTTGTTAATGTCTTTCGCTTCCTCTATTGCTAATATTTTGTAGTCAAACTTTGAGGGTAGGGATCTCAAAACATTCTTAACAACTTCTTTATCATCTATTTACTTTCCAAGTCCACGAATGTCATTTACTATTTCATCTACTTTAAGAAGATACTATTCAATATTCTTATCATCACCCATTTTTAGACCTTCAAGTCTAGCCCTTATATTTTGTATCTTTACTTATTTTACTATGTCATTACCATGATAAATATTCTTCAACTTATCCCACACTTTATTAGAAGACTTATAATGCATTACTTTTACAAAAACATCTTTAGAAAAGCAACTCAAAATGGCATGATTTGCATTTGCATAAGTTTCATACTCATTTTTAGCATCTAAATCTATAGGAAGAGTATTAGGGATATTATATCCATTGAAAATAGAACTCCATACACCAACACTTAGGAACAATAAATAAGTTTTTATTATAATAGTCCAAAACTCATAATTAGAACCATCGAATAGGAGAACCTTTGAACTAGATGAACAATCATGAGCCATGGATAATAAGTATTCCTCAACCAAGACCTATGCAATAATGTTAGACCAAACATAGGGCATGTGGCTTTGATACCACTTGTTGGAATAATAGGATACTGAGAGGGAAGGGGGGTGCATCAGTGATCTACATAAACTAAAACTAATACTTATTTACAAAAACTTTAACAAAGGATGCATTTTACTTTCAAAAAATTATAAGCATAATTATAATTAAGAATCACAAGAGACAAACCCAAACAAAACATGTAAAACGCAAGACACTAGAATTATAGTGGAAAACCCCTAAGGGTAAAAAACCACTTTAAATGTCTTTTTATTGAACCTGAAATGGAAAAGTTTAGAGCACCGACTCTAGGAGTACCAACCCCTTTTCCCTATTTAGGAGCACCCACTCCAAGGAGTACCAACCCCTAAATGATTCAAAAGAATCCACTCCCATGATGACCAACCCCTAACTGGTTCAAAAGCACCACTTCTAGTAGCACCAACCCCCTACTGGATACAAGTAATAATGTTTAATTGGAGTGTTTCTTTGTTTCCAGGTGATGCAACAGACACACTAAAATCTTTTATGTTGACAACTCTTTGTAATATATTTTTATCTTAAGAATCTATTCTTCAATTTTTCTCTTAATTATTGCTCATTCATTCTGCCTCTACAACAACTTAACTTCTCTTTATATTTTTCAATTCTCTACACATTCAATACTTCCCTCTTTTCTTTCATCATCTTCATCTCCTCATCAAAATTTATACAATGTCACAACAATCATTTTTTAATTATCTTCGAGCAGTTAATCAAATGAAAATTTAAGACCAACTGTCTGTAAATAACTCCAACAGTTATATCAATACCAGATATACAAAAAATGTGAAAACTATTTAGAACAATAGTCAAGGAAAGACTTTATCCAACTAGCAACTAGCACCTAGCACTTATTTGTCTTCAATAAACTCTTCACATTTAACCTTTGTGACAAATTATTTAACCAATTATCATCGACTTACCTATTTCTTTTATCATTGAACTCATGCCCTCCACCATCCCCAATTCTCTCTTTGACTTTTCTAAGGATTCTTCTCCTTGCAATTTAGAGAAAATAATTGTAGGACCCACCCTAGGTAGCAGTTTCACTAACTCATTCTATAAGAATATAAAAACTTCATGAAACGATGATAGATTTCAAAGGTTTAATGAAATATCTTGTAGGACATGCTCTTACTATTATTTTGATGAATAGAGGCCTTTTCTATTAATAATATAAAAGTATAGTATTCACAAAAAAGGGGCCGGGGGAAAAATCACCCCGCAAGTCACTCGGCACTTAGGCCAAAATCATACAACTATTCATTAAAAAGCATATATAAAGAGAAACCCTTAGACTGCAAGAGTAGTAACAGAAGAGGGAGGAGGATCTCTATCATCAGGATTGCCCCAAACATTAGGCCTAGGAGCTTGATCAAGAACGACCCAACCGTCTTTTGGATCTTCTTTTTCCAGCTCTCCTTCCTCTCGCCTAGGCGAGATAGCAAGTGACAGGTGAGGGAACTTGTCTTGATAGGAAAGGATAGAGGTTGAGGGTTGAGCAATAGTAGCACTAGTGGAAGAAATCATAGGAGGCCAGCCATAACCCGCATCCCTCCAAGGAGGAGGAGAGGCGGAGCGACGATGCCATTGATGTGGACTCCTAGAGTGTCTGGCAGAGGAACTTCGGCTATGATGATGACCCTTGGATGGTGTATGGTCAACTAAGAGAGAATCTGGAGGCACTCGAGCCACAATACATGGGGCATTACCCCAGTACTAAAGAAGCTCTTGCAAATGAGCAACCTCTAAGGCCACTTTATCCGCTTGCACCTGAATCTGCATCATGACATTATTACAAATACATGCCTTAGCATAAAGAGAGACATGAATATCCAAAGAACTGTGAGAAAAAAGCACAAAATTTTGATCTTTCCATAAGGTAAACAAAATCTCCATCCTAAAAGTATGTCATATTTGAGTGTACTGGGAAGGCAGTCTGGGAGGGTCATCAAGAAGTGCCATATGCCACAAAAAAGGTTCAGGCCTAAAAGGAGCAAAGAGGCCATGAATCCAGACCCAATAATTTTGGACACGATGACAAAACCAAAAAATATGCATGAGCATCTCAGACTGACCACAAAAAGGGCATTTAGGATTAGGAACCCCCAAATGCTTGAGTTTGGCTCCCAAAGGCAAGCCCTGGTATAACAAACACCATGCAAAATGAGAAATTTTAGGCTCAATGATAGAATACCAAATAGTGCAAAATCACCAGCCCCAACTCTTCTGAGAAGAAGAGACATGCGAATGTTGGTTGAGAGAATCAATCATGGGCAGATGAGGCACCAACCAAGAATACCCAAGCTTGGGTTTGTAACTGGTGAAGGGCATAGCAGGATACCATTTCCAGTCCTTCTACTAAGGTCTAACAAATTGGATTCCCAACTTGTGTAGGAGATGAGGTGGGATAGCTGAAACCAGCAAGTCAAAAGTTTGACGATCTGGGTGGATGAGCTAAAATTGAACCTGAAGATCATCCCAAGATCTGAGATTCATAGTGGCTCTGGAGAAAAGATCTTTCAGGGTTTGAATGTCATTCTTGTGAAATTGAAGAGCACTAACCCTTGGAACTCTGGTAAGAGGAATCCCTTATTGACCAAAAAGAGGGGACCGCCAGATGTTCTACTGGTTGAAAGAAAGACCATCTCGAAAACCATTCCCAGCCCAATAGATCTAGGGCTTGACAAACTACCAGGCTCTCCAAATACTTTTGGTGACAAAAGTACCTTGGATTTGAACGGGTTCCTTCATAACCAAAAGGGTTTGAAATCCAATCCCCTTCCAGGCAAGCCTGTGAAGAGGAAAACCTGAGGAAATGCAATGTCGAAGCAAAATTTTCCAGGCCTCATTACTTGTGAGACACCACACAACCCATTTGGCACAAAGGGCATGTCCCTTCTTCTAGGTATCAAGTAAACCAAGCCCACCTAAGATTTTAGGGAGGCAATAGAAATCCAAAGCAACTTTGTGAAAGCCCTAGTGATCAATACCGGAAGCCCAAAGGAAATCCCGCAATAATTTCTCGAGCTTCTTGTAGGAGGCTTTTGAAGGAGCCCAACAAGAGGAGTAATACACATGCGTGGCCACCAAGATCTTGTAGCAAATCTAGAATTTTCCTGCAAGAGAGAGCAGCTTCGTGATCCAGTAGGTAAGCTTTTTTTCAATTTTAGCAAGAACTGCATTCCATAGATATGTAGGGTGGGCTTGAAACAGAAAGGGAATGCCAAGAAAGTGGAAAATTTCCCCATGCTAGATCATGGTCCAATCAAAATAAGAAAACCAGGGAGGCTCAGGAAGAGCCAACTGTCTATAGCAGAGGGTTTTGTGCCATTGAATGGTCGAACCAGAGGCTAGACAAAAAGTGTCTAAACATTGCAAGGCTGCCTTGATATTCTCTTCATCCTCTTCCATAGTGAGGAAGGAATCATCTACAAAATGGCCATTGACTAGCTATTGAGATGAATCTAGAAAGTAGATTCCTTGAACATTACCCATAGAAATGGAGTGAGCAAGCAAGTAGCTGAAACCCTCAGTGGCTAGAACATACAAGGCCAGAACCAGAGGATAGCCTTGTCGAATGGAATGGAAGAGCCCAAAGGTAGAGGTATGTCAGCCATTGATGGTAATGCAAGTAGAGGCATCATTAAAGAGCATCTATACAGATTGAATAAATCTGGGTCCAAAACCTATAGTGTGAAACATCGCAAGGATAAAAGGCCATTCAATATGATCATAAGCTTTAGCAAAATCAATCTTAAGAAAGAGAGCTTTTTGGTGAGACTTATGAGCCCATTCCATACCTTTTCACATAGCAATGATGTTGTCAAGAATAAATCTTGACTTAATAAATCTTATTTTCTCAGGCCAAGCAATCTGCCGAAGCATGTGACGGAGCTTGAGAGACAATGCCTTGCCAATGATCTTGTAAGAGACATTGAACAAGGTGATAGTCCGCCAGTTACAAATGTCCTCTGGATCTCCAGACTTGGGAATAAACTTGATATTGCCCTGGTTAATGATACCACCAAGAGATTGGGTATGATACACTTCCAGGTAGACCTGATGAAGATCAAGACCAATGGCATCCCAGAGGGCCTTTTAAAACTCACAAGGGAAGCCATCACAACCAGGGGCTTTATCATCAGCCATGGTGAACACTACTTCACAAAGATCTTACAAGGAAAGAAGTTGATCATAGAAGACACACTGAGTAGGGGAGACACACTGCAGCACAACTGCGGTACAATTAGAAAGATCTTTCTCACTGGTGGGAGAATATCCTTGAGTAGAAAAAACCTATTCATAATGGCGAACAAAGGCTTGCAAAACATCAGGAAGATCCGTGAGGAGGTTGTGATCTTCTCTGATTCTGGCTATGCCCATACTAGTATGATGAGGATGGAGGGCAGAAAAAATTCTTTAGAAGCTTGGTCTCCAACTTTTAACCATTGGAGATGAGCTTTGATTTGGGCTCCTCTGGCAGAATAGTTATCAGCCACTTGTTTCTGATGACGTAACTTAGCAAGATTAAGCTACAGTTTCTGATTGAAAGGGTCCTAGGCTAAGGCCTTGGTGGCAACACGTAAGGCTTTGGTGTTGACATCATAGGCTCTACGATGATACTTGGCTAGCTATTTGCCATAAATGCGCAAGAAATGAGCAATACGCCTAATGGCGTCATTCCACCATTGAATCCAACCTGTCAACTAAGTGGGTCTAGGCTTGAGGTTCCAAACCTGATGAATGTGGGCCACAATAGACAGATGGTGAAGGACATAAGTATTAAAGAAAAATTACATGGTGGGAGGCCTAGCCTTAGCTATCTGCCAAACAATATTAAATTGGATGGGCAAGTGGTCTGACAAGGTCACATCAACAAGAGGAGTGACTGGTAAAACTTGCTTTTCAGAAAAAGAGAAAAAAGATTGTGCTGAGATCATAGCACAATCAAGCCTTTTATGAATTTTGTCATAGGAGGCCTTGTAATTAGACCAAGTGTGCCAGACCCCATTGTGTGTGTAAATTTTGTACCTGTATGTAGACACAACACTTCAGTAAAACATTAGAGATTAGCTAAAATCAAAATCATGCAAGTAATTGAAAATTAACCTAACCAAGCGATTTACTACCTTCTAATAGATGCGAGTATGTATTCTTAGATTGGACCAAGATCAGTGACCTTGACGACACCTAAACAAAGGATTTGAATGCAAAATCTAGATATGAGATGAATGCAAATTAATCTATTTTTTTAGATTTTAGATGCAATAAGATGAAAAATTGGATATGAAACTATGCTAATATGAAAATTGATATGCTAAAATGATTTGACAATAATATTCTAAATGATATGGATACTATGCAAAAACAATGAAAATCTCACAACAATTCAAATTCTCAAGATTGATTCTTCAGTC
Source organism: Chamaecyparis obtusa (assembly GCA_027943335.1). Lineage (NCBI taxonomy): Eukaryota > Viridiplantae > Streptophyta > Pinopsida > Cupressales > Cupressaceae > Chamaecyparis > Chamaecyparis obtusa. Next base: position 275,773 of record BSBK01005745.1, on the reverse strand, counting down.
TCCAATTTGACAGCGTGAGTGTGCAATTCATGGATGGATTTTGGCAGAGTAAGTATGCAAACTTGTGAGATGATTTGTGAAGAGTTGAGCCTTGATTTTATAGAAATCTAGGGCTTTGGGGATGCGTGAAAAAAGCCATAAATCACTCAAATAACTCAGGTTGATTTTTGAATTATTTTTAAATAAAGGATAATTAACTCACAAAAACATGCAAAAGCAGAGTTTAACTCAAAATAGAGTTTAGATTTAATTGATAGTTGTCTGCTTTTCTGATTGTGCATGTTTTATTTATGAATTAATTTAATAATAGAGTGATTTATTTCCAACTTAGATGATTTTGAAAAATAAAACAATTGATTTATAGGTTAATCAATTATTTTTCAAACTTTTATTCAAAAATAATATTATTAAAAATTGACAACTTGTTTTACTTAATTAAATAAGAATTTAATCAATTATTCATAGGATTTTGGATTTATTGTCAAAATTAAATAATACAATTTAGGAATAAATAGAATTAACTTCAATTAAATAATTAAGTGGCAAAATTAAATCTAATTAATTAAATATTTAGAATATTCAATTAATCAAATTTTAGGATAAATTGGATTTATTGCCAAATAATCATTAAATTAAAGATAATTATGATAAATAGGAATATTGCTAGGAATATTCCTATATGCAAATTAGTTGGATACTATTCTAAATGATGAATTAACTAATAAAATAGTTAATAAATCTATCTAATAAGCAAACTACAATGAAGAATGCAATAACAAATGAAACCAAATTAACAATTTACCTTCACCTAGAAATGCAGCTTGTCTCCATTGTCCTCCTAGCTTTGATTTCTTGAAGATGTTGAGCTCTCAGATTTCCAAATGAAGCTCTTTCCCAAGATGATCCCAAAGTGTGGAGATTGAATGAAATGAGTGCACAATTAAAACTTGATTATGCAAATATGGTAGATGAAATGCAAATGATGGGATGATAATATGGATTCTTGGATGCTTGATTGCTTGGATGCTTGAATGCTTGTTCTCAAAAATACCTATTAGCTTTCAAATGGAAAATGAGGCTCCTTTTATAGAGTTTTGGAGGATCTAAGCCTAGGTGGTAGAATCCTACAGTTGAAAATGAATGGTGGAAGATCCTAGGGCTAGAATTGACTTGGTTGAAGGAGTTGAGAGAAAGGGGGAGGTAGTTGGAATGTGAGAGAAAGAATAGGGATGATGTTCCTCTCACATTGACATGGAGGAGAAGAAGGTGGAAGGGAAAGACACATGTCAAGTGTCTCACAAAGACCAGAGAGAGAAAGAGGGAGAGACCTTTTCCTCATGAGGACTCTTTGCACAAGTGTCCTATGAGTCACCCTTGACCCTTAGAGGTGGCTTGAGAAGCCCCTTAGGAATAGGGAATGTCTCTTGACTTGGTTGTTGAGAGGAAAAGTGGTCATGAGACCAAGTCCTATGAGGCCACATAGCCCTTAAGAATAGGACATGGGTGGGTGAGGATAAATATGAATAAATAATTAATAATAATTATTTATCTTAGCCAAGGTGATGTGTCAGGTGACTAGGTGGATGAAGTGGACTAGGGGATTTAGTCATATTTAGGTGATTGTGTATTTAATTAAATCACTTTAATAGACTTTTTAGAAGACTTAGGATATAGAATTAGACTATAGTGAATTTATTAAATAAATTGAATAATTTACTTAATAAATAGAGAAAAAAAATATTAATTAAATAATAAATATTTAATTAATTTATCAAGTCAATAGTAATTAAATAATAAATATTTAATTAATTAATGAAGCCATTTTTAGGTGTATACATTTTGCCCCTCTTTGAAATAATGTGCTGGTCACATTGTTTCAAAGAAAAATCAGGCATTTTTGCCCCTACCCTAGACAATGTCTTAGACGACCTATGGATGCCCCCTCGAGAGATTGATTGACAAAAAAGATTATTTGAATTTTGTAAAAGTATTTTTTTTGTTTTTGTTTGTGTTTTTTCTTAAATTTATGGGGTTGTTCAATCAATCTCATGAACGAACGGTAAGAAATATGGATGAAAACGGGGTAGAATGGAAGAAAAATGGCAGGTAGGGTCCACACACCAAGCACATCGGGTCCACAAGCTATAAATATGGCCAAGGGGTCCACAATAGGCTCATTGTGCACACTTGTCATTTGGAGATTAGAGTGCGAGAGAGAGAAGAGCAGAGCCCCCAGGATGTCATTCCCCTTGTCAGATCACCGCTTCGAGAGAGTCATACGCTTCCAGCGACCACCCGATTTGGGTGAACCGGTAGGTGACTCGATCTTGCTTTGTATTTCCATAATTTGATGCATGTTAGATTAGATTTATAACATGTTTAGGCTAGATTAAATGATAGATTAGAGTAGGAATTTTATTTTTTTTGAGGCGTAGGATGAATGCGCAGTTTTGGCGCATCAATGCGTAGCAACTGTGGACATTTGCGCAGAAAATCAAAGTGTCTACGCATTCGTTAGGGAGATTTGTGCATTCATACTAGGAGAATAATAGTGTTGCACAAGCATATAATAAAAGTGTGCATAGATACTTTTTGCGCATTTGTTAGGAAAAGCTGCGCAAATGGTCATTAAAAGTGCGCAAATGCATAAAACTGCGCAAATGCCTAGAAATGTTGCGCAAATGTGGATGAAGACTGCGCATCGATAAAAACGTGCGCAAAGGTGAAAGAAAGTTGCGCATGCATGTTTCAATGCTACGCATATGTTTAGGTGGTAGAAGTTGGTCATAATAGATAGTCAATTATGTCAAACTTGATTCGATAAGCCGATTTGATCTGTCGGCGGTTGATTGTGATCGATTTGATCAAGATTGGCAACATTGTAGCATGTTCACTAGTTAGCCAGTCTGAAATAGACAATTGATAGAATCATCTGTTGAAACACGTGATAAACATGTTTGAAATTGATATGATAGGATAGATAGACTGATAGATCAATTTATCAAAATCTGATAGGTTGATTATTGTTGACTTGAATAGGAGGATATCATAGATGTTCTGATGTCATGGGAGAGATATCCCGTCACACAGAACCTGAGACCAGCATTATCAGAGACAGAGAGACTAGTGATAGGAGCATCAGGACTGTACCATGTGATTTACACGCCTGAGATTCAGGTGAATCTAAGCATGATAATCGCATTAGCTGAGAGATGGCACTCAGAGATGAGTACGTTCCATCTTCCGACAGAGAAGATGATAGTGACACTAGAGGATGTATATCGCATCCTTCGGCTTCCCATCATAGGAGAGTTAGTGCAGTATGATCGACACGGAAAAGTCACAGAGTGCAGAGCCATCTTTGGAGATGATGACATAGAGGATGGGGAGATTAGCTGGGAGGAGATGGTCGACATGTATGACCCTCTTCCAGTGGTTCTAGCAGGCGCTATTAGGGGATTCGTATGCCCGGATCGGAGGTCACACGGATTTGCAGTTGGGTGGGGCCAGACATTACAGCGGGTGATGGAAGGGACCCAATTTGCTTGGGGTGTGTGTTTATTAGCACACTTATACCTTGATTTACATCAGGTGGTGTACCACAGGAGTGCATCTCTATCAGCAGGGGTGACACTGCTCCATGTTTGGGCATGGGAGCACATTGCAGTGACCAGACTATTGGCGATTTGGTTTCGGGGTGCAAGACAGCCCTATATTCATTTGTACTCCTTAGTTTTGTCTCAGGCAAAACTGGGACATTTAGAGTTTTGGCGCTACACTTTTGACACACTAGACATAGTGACATGGAGACCCTACCTAGGGTGCGAGCCATGGGATGATGAGCGGTAGCTTGGTTTTTGTTTTGAGGTGCGATGGCTGATAGGGCAGACACCCTTTATTATTGAGAGACAGTTGGTTAGCTAGGTGTTGCGACAGTTTGGCAGGATATAGGGTATGCCCCAGGGAGTGATCAAGTTTGCATGGACACATCAGGAGAGACAGGATTGGGGGCCCATGGCATCATTTGATGTTGCACAGCAGGATTTTTTGGATGCACCATACCAGGCATGGTCCATGAGACAAATAGTGGTTGACCCTGGGATGACTATAGATTTAGAGTAGTTTTTGAGAGATCATCCTGTGCCACGGATTACAGATCCAGCAGTGAGACCTCCAAAGAGAGATCCAGTAGACAAACGTCAGGGGAGGTAGCAAGGTCAAGATAGGAGGGGATGAGGGAGAGGAGGAGATGGAGGAGCAAATGGAGGTGGTGGAGATGGAGGTGGTGGAGATGGAGGGAGAGTTTGCCCACAGATGAGAGGAGGTGGAGTGAGGCAGAGGGGACAGGGATGGAGACAGCCGCCAGCACAGCCAGCTGCAGGAGTGCCATTACAGGTACCAGTCGCGCAGGTATAGAGACCAGTGGCTACAGTACAAATACCAGTTGCTGCAGTACAGGCACAAGGGCAGGCATAGGTTGATGTGGCTCAGGTTGATGTGGCTCAGGGTGGCAGACAGGATGAGCCAGATGTGGAGATGCCAGATATATAAGCACAAGCTGAGCAGACAGACATGGACATCGGGGGACAGGATCCCTATTTACACAGAGATGCTACAGAGGAGGAGCCTGATATTGATGCACTGCTAGTTCGACTAGCAGTTATCCAGGTAGAGGCAAACCGGGTTCCAGGTCTAGAGAGACAAATTGAGAGGATGGGCAGACAAATGGATGTGCTATGGGCAGAGAGAGATTTAGCTATTGAGAGACTCGGGGAATCAGAGATGCTGTTAGATGAGCTACAGAGGACTGAGGACCTAGGTCCTCATGGGGATATCATGAGAGCCATGATTAATGCCGAGAAGGAGATATCCTACTGGTGAGAGGCATATAGACAGGCAGTCCTGAGAGATCAGTGGATCGGGAGCTATAGAGAGAGCTCAGTTGGCATCAGATCAGTTGCATATGAGCGACAGGCACCAGCTGGCAGTGGAGGGGTATCATCACATCCTCCCAGAGCACCGACAGGTTCAGGAGGTTAGGGTGGATCCTCAGCATTAGGGAGTGCAGCAGCACAGGGCCACATTGCATCCCGTAGACATCGACATACAGAGTCTGGAGGTAGTGGTTCATAGATTTTTGAGAGATCATTGTATACACTATTGTATCATTATGATTCATTGTATTATTGCATTTTGACTTGACAGACACATTGACTATAGACACATTGTTATTGATTTATATCATTGGACATTCGGATATTTTTGTTCTGTTATGGATTGTATGTGATGTAGTTCCATCATGATTTACTTTGATGATTTATATACATGTGCGTACTGACATATGTAGGATGTGATGATGTACTTTTAGATGCATAAAATGTATGTCTTAGAATGCAAAATGATTTATATGTATGTTTTGATTTTGTTGATGCTTAATGGTTAATAATCATATGATGGTGACATAAATGCACATCTTAAACGAATTTGTTAATGCTATGTGATTATCAATGCAATATTTGTGATGAACAATGTAGATAATGAATAATAAATAAATGATATAATGCAAATGATATCTAATGTAATAAATGATAATGTACCTAAGATAATTTAAATGTAGTAATGGATAACATGATAAAAGAAAATGAGATGAAATGATAGCTATGTTTTATGATCAAATTATATATAAATGAACACTCCTAATGAAGATAAATTATGTCTCTAAATGATTTAAGTGTTAAATACAAAAAGTCATAATATGTGTGGTTTGTCCAAATGTCCTCAACTTAAATAACAATGTATCTGACACAAGAAGAATAGACTAAGAAAATAGATAACCTAATAAGAAAGGTAACCTATAAATCCCTATAAAAGGAGCACTGATATGCAAATCTAGGAAATGGTATAATGTAATGCAAAAAATGAAATATGAAATGAGTATCTCCACAACTTCGTGTAACATCTTATAACTTCATAATAACTGGAATTTGATTTTCATCATTGAGCTCGTTATGTTGCAAGAAAATGCAAGCATCATGGTATAATTAAACCAGGATGACCTGAGCACTTTTTGCATGGAGTTTAATATTGCAAACTTGACAAGCATCTAGGTATAATTGAACTGAGATGACCTGAGTTTCATTTGCATAACAGACAAGGAATATTTCCCCCTCAATCAAGGAACAAATATTTGGAGTCGAGGTATGCGATGGCGTATCACCATAAATAGTATTTGCAAAGCAACATGATGTTTATGTTGTTCATACTATGAAATGGATGAAGGCACTTACACACAGACACCCCAAATTATTGGATCCTTTGATTTCATCAGAAAATACCCCTCAAATAGCAATCAAAGAAAATACCATGCTCCATCCCGGCTATTCTAATCAATGACATATGGGAGTTTCAAACTCATGTCAAAATATATCTCGGAATAGCATAGGAAACATGATAATAATGAAATCCAGATATGAATGCATAATCTACAACAAACCAGTCTAACATGCCTGTCATGAATATACATTTCTTTTGCCAAAAATATTGATGTGGGACATGTTGATCAATTCAAGTGATGATTTATAGTCAAGATATATAGATAAGTGGTCATGTGTCGAAGAATAGATCATAGATTTGGATTCAGCATGAAGATATCATTGTAAAAGGACATTTGATTGTGTCTGCTTGCCTGGTGAAAATAACTCCATTATGTCCTCTAAGAGTCACGATTATCATAGATCCACTTCCCAAACTAGGTCAAGGACATGCCCCCAGCTAGGTGATGGACTAACTTATTATGGATGAAGAAAGACACAACAAGACTAGGATGAAGACCCTGACAAAAGATCAAGCTATGATCGGATTTTATTATGGATAAATACAAGGAATGGTGCATGAACTGGCCATTTTATTATGATATATACATGGCGGGGATGAGGACTGACTAACCATTTTATTGTGGATATATACAATGAACGGACACACTAAAAGAAGCCTAATAGATAAAGGAGCCAACTTGTCACATATAATGCCTGTTGCTAGGTTTTCACCATATGTTTTTATTGTAGTTTTTCTTTTGATTTTGTGATTTTTTTTGTATTTTTTTCTTATTATTTTCATTTACAGAATATATATATAGCCTATATAGATGCCCCTTGCATTGGGATTTCAAGGATAAAACTTCTTGAGATGGATACTATTAAGAGGCTCATCCAAGGGATCCCCTTCAGGTGTAGATAACTGATAAGCTCCAGAACTATAGACTGTTGTGATCACAAAAGGTCCTAACCAATTAGGTTTGAACTTACCCTTCTTTTCATAGTGTTGTTGATTCTTTGGATTTCCTCGAAAGACTAAGTCACCCAACTGAAAGTCTTTGATCTTTACCTTGCTATTGTATTGACGGGATAGACGCTGCTGATAAACTTTCAAATGATTATAGGTGCACTGACGGCGTTCATCTAGGAGTTCCAATTCAGTCAAGCATGCAACTCTATACTCTTCATCAGGAATTAAATCTTTAAGAGTAACACGAAGTGAAGGCAACTCAACCTCGAGGGGCAAGACTGCTTCAGATCCATAAACAAGGGAGTATGGAGTGGCTCCAGTAGGAGTACAAATGGAGCTACGGTAAGCCCATAAGGCAGGATTAAGTTGAAGATGCCAATCACGGCCAGCGTCATTGACAGTCTTTTGTAGGATTTTAACAATTGTTTTATTTGACGCCTCAGCTTGGCCGTTTCCTTGAGGATAGTAGATGGTGGAATAGTTGTGGGTAATGTGGAATTTGGTGCATAGTTCATCCATGTCCTGATTTTGGAACTGTTTCCCATGATCAGTAATGAGATACATAGGTATACCATATCTACAGATGATATAGTTTAAGATAAACATGGATATTTGTTTCCCTGTGGTGATAATCAATGGAACGACCTCAATCCATTTAGTGAAGTATTCTGTGGCAATGAGGATCCATTTGTGACCATTGGAAGATGGAGGATTGATAGTGCCCATGAGATCGAGTCCCCACCGATTGAATGGCAAAGTAGTTGTAAAAGGATGTAACTCTTGTGCTGGAGCATGGATAAGGTTTCCATGTATCTGACATTTCTTGCATGCCCTAGCAAAATGAAAGGAATCTGCTTCCATGGTAGGCCAATAATAACCCATACGCATGAGTTTCTTAGCCAAAGAGGGACCACTCGAATGTGTCCCACAAATACCTTCATGTACATCCCGTAAGGAAAGTTGAGCTTCATCATGTTCGAGACATCGCAGGAGAGTACCGTCAAAACCTCGCCGATAGTAAAATATAGCGGGAGGTTTGGCGGAGAAAAGTTCATTTTTGATTGCGGGATAGGTCGGGAGGTAAAGTGTTATCTTTGAGGTAAGAATAGATCTTTCCATAGGTTGGGGAGGCATGTCCAATCAGATGACATATAATACTCATATCAGGGTCATCATATGAAGGACAAGTCAGGGATTCCACCAAGAACTCAAAATGGGCCTTGGTATCTTCGATATCAAATAAAGAAGCAATCATTGCCATGGCATTAGCAGCCTTGTTTTCATGCCGAGGAATTTGCTCAAAAGTGATGACAAAGAAATACTTTTTAAATTCATCCACCATACGTTTATATGGCAATAACTTATCATCTTTGGTCTGGTAATCATCATTAACCTGGTTAACAATCAGCTGAGAATCTCCGTAGACATTTATTTTAGATACATTCCATTGTAAAGCCATTTTTAACCCAATCAGCAAAGCCTCATATTCTGCCACATTATTAGTGCAAGGAAATAACAACTTGAAAGATTTTGGAATAGTGTATCCTTGTGGCATGATAAAAAGTATACCAGCTCCTGAACCCTATTGAGTGTATGAGCCATCAAAGTATAATTTCCATGTTTGCATGGACAAAGCTAAGATATGAGCATCAGGAAACTCTGTGTGTATAGGTTGGTCATCTGTTAATGGAGCATCAGCTAGTTGATCTGTGATCACTTGACCTTTGATAGCCTTCCTATCTACATATTCAATATCAAACTCACTAAGCAGCATGACCCACTTAGCCAACCTGCCTATCAATGTAGTCTTGCTTAACAAATACTTTAAAGGATCAATCTTTGCAATAAGCTGAGTAGAATGTGACAACATGTAATGTCACCACTTTTGTGAAGAAAAGACAACAGCCAGACATGCTCTTTCAATAGGGGAATAATTTAACTCATATCCCACTAGAGTGCGACTGATGTAGTAAATGGCATTTTCTTTTCTTTCATGATCTTGCTGAGCGAGAAGAGCACCTAGTGAGCTTGTCATTGTTGTAATGTAGAGCAAGAGTGGCTTGCCTGGAATTGGTGACATCAGAGTTGGAGGATTTGCTAGATACTACTTGATTTTATTGAAAGCTTCCTCACACTTATCATCCCATTGGAATAAGATATTTTTATGCAGCAAATGTTGAAAAGGATGACTGCGATCTGCTAATTGAGAAACAAATCTTTGGATTGATTAAAGATGCCCCTGTAAAGATCTTAACTGACTGATGTTAGTGGGGGAAGCCATCTCCAATATTGCTTTAACCTTTTCTGGATCTACTTTGATTCCTTTAGTTGAGACAATGTACCCTAACAGTTTGCCAAATGTGACCCCGAATGCACATTTCTTTGGATTGAGTCGAATCTGATATTTTTCCATTCGGGTGAATATTTTATCTAACACTCTCAAATGACCAACTCTGTCTTTGGATTTTGCTAAAATGTCATCAACATAATCTTCCATGATGGTATGCATCATGTCATGGAAGATCATGGTCATGGCTCTTTGGTAAGTTGCTCCAGCATTTTTGAGGCCAAAAGGCATTACATTCCAGCAGTATGTACCCCACGGACAAGTAAAAGCAATTTTTTCCTGATCTTCCAGCGTAATCTTGATTTGGTTATAGCCAGAAAATCCATCCATTAATGATAACATCTCATGCCCAGCTGTTAGGTCAACAATCATATCAATATTTGGCAAAGGGAAGTCATCTTTAGGACAAGCTTTATTTAGATCTCAAAAATCAATACAAATCCTGATAGACTTGTCTGGTTTTGAAACTGGGACAATATTTGAAATCCACTCAGCATAATCAATAGCCCGAATGAATCCAACATCTAGGAGCTTTTTCAATTTTGCTTTCACCATTAGAGCAATGTGAGGATGCATTTTGCGGAGCTTCTGCTTAACTGGTTTTACACCTGGTTTGATAGATAAATGATGCATAATGAGATTGGGGTCCAAACCAGGCATATCAGCATAGGACCAAGCAAAGTTGATTTTTCATTCTCTGAAGAATTTTGCAAAAGCTTCTTTCTCTAATTCTATCAAGGATGCGTGGAGACTCTTCTGTTCCAATATTAAGTGGTACTATCAGTTCTATAAGAATGGTAGATTGCTCTCGATCTAGATAGTTTGGAAGAGTGTCAATCCTTCCATCGTCAGGTGCCTCAGAGAGGTTTTCTCCATCAGATGCATCTTTTCTTTTTACTATTTTTGGATCTAATACTGCCACTGAGTGGTTTTCACCATTAGATCTGTTGATTATTTTTATGACTGAAAGGATTGGCACTCTCTCCAAAATAGGCCATGTCATTGAGTTCTATTGGAAATCCTGACTTGTGATCCCCTGGTGGTAAATGATCCCTGATACCAAGATAGTCAATGATTGCATCATCATTATGGAAGACATCAAGTTCTGGGTGATCGAGAGAATCCCAATCAATAAGGTCAGGACGGACAAGGGGCATTGGATCACTTGGGTTGGTTTCAAAAGTAGAGATGGTATTGATGGAAAAGTTGTCAAGGTTTATGATAGTATCAGCGAGGTCTATTTCCATACTCTCATCTGAATTATCTATCACAAGATAATGGTCACTTCGCTCACGAGCAACACGAGTAGTATTACGTGGGACCAATCCTAGTGAGTCACTCATTGAACTCTCACCCTCATGGTAATTGTTACTATATTGATGGACAACATCGACTCCTATGTCTTGAGTACCATCAGATAAGGAATCCCATTCATAATCATTAGAATCAGAATCATCATTATCCTCAAGTCTATCAATGATTCTTTGAGCTATCCTTTGTTTTTCTGGATCTACATACATGCCATGCTTTCTGAATTGTAAGGCAGGAGCTTTAGATGTCTCATGAAAAGGTGGCATTTTTGCTTTTCCTTTTGTTTCTTGTGATCCTTCTCCCTTATATCCTAATCATGTAGTGTCTCGTTGATAATTAGGATTTTGCAAAATTGGTTTTATAACACCTTCTCTTTGTAACCCTAGAGGTCCAGCACCTTGATATCCCATCTTTTGTAGCAAAGTATACCCTTTTCCATAGACATCAGGTGATATATAATCATGTTTAATATCATCTTCAATTTGATGTGTCTTAAGCCAATAATTTGCATTACGCTCAGCTGCCTCTTTGGATATTGTGCCCCCACTTATAAATGTGTTATAAACAAGTGTGGAAGGGGGTTCTGATTATTGTTTAGTGATCAAAGACCTACCATATGATTTAGGAGATAAAGGTAACTCAGTGATGCAAAGAGCTTGACCTAAAGTATATTCTCCCATACTTCTTTCTTTGACATCTATCTTGATCCCGTCTGATTTAGAAGTTGATGCTATATTACTAGGGTCACCAAGCGTAGTTGTAGAAGATCCAGTATGATTATTGGGAACCAAAGAATCAAAAATCTATACATTGCTACAATATTGAAAAGGATTGGAATCTCCTTTGACAGTGATCTCCTGACCATTGTGAGGAAATTTTATACATTGATGATAAGTTGATGGCACAGCTTGCATGGAATGAATCCATGGCTTCCCAAAAGAATATTATAAGCAAGATCCATGTCCAGGACTTGACAAGAGACATATTTGACAATAGGACCGATTCTAATTGGAATAAAAACGGACCCCTTGGATGATCGCTCTTCCTCATCATAGACTTTTATTGTGATTTTATTTTTTGGATCAATGACATTTTCAGAAAATCCCAATGCAAGGACCAACTTTAACGTGCAAATATTCAAGCCAGCTCCCCCATCTATTAATACTCTTTTAATCTTGTGATTTTGGACAAGGACTTCGATATGTAAAGGAGCATTATGAGGGTGGGTAATGGCTAAATCATCATTTTTAGTAAAGGACAAATAGTGTGGGGTCGTTAAATGGCCTACCATAGCTTGAAATTGATCAGGATCTAGAGTTGTTGGAACCTGGGTCTCTAAGAGAGCTTTTTCAAGGATATCTTTGTGAGATGGAGAAAGACACAAAAGCTTTAAGATGGATATCTAGGCCGGTGTCTTTTTGAGCTGTTCCAAAAGATTGTACTGGTTGGAAGTATTGGGTATGGACTTTGGAACATAAACGGACTTGTTGTGAGTAGTGTTTGGTTTAGACTGGACTCCTTGGAGAGTAACCTTGGCTTGAGCACGAGTAGTAGCATGGATTGGTTGACTCTCTGATTTTCCCTTTATGGTAATAACATTGGCATAATATGCAAAAGGATGACGGTCAGAAATGTTACCAACATATCTATAGGGTGTGTTATTATAATTGGCTTGGTTGTCACCCTTATTGTTGGAAGAACCTCCCTTTTCATGCTCAGGAAGTGGATCTTTGAATGTCGTATGTGATTCATTCGAGACATGTCCATCAACACTAATTTCACTGCTTTCGATTAAGTCTTGGATCACATTTTTAAGTCTTTGACACTCATTAGTTATATGTCCTTTTCCTCTGTGGAATTCACAATAATCATTTCCATTCCACCAAGAAGGCTTCACTCTAGGTTCATAATCTTTCAGTTCAGGAAGCGTGATGAGTTTCTTGGTGATTAACTTTCATAATGCTGATTCGAGAGATTCCCCTAAAGGAGTAAAGTTTCTTCGAGGTGAGATAAAAGGAAATCTTGGTTTAGGTGAATCTTTGCTGGTATTTTGACTTGCCGACTGATTGTTGTATGTAGCTTGAGTAGCATTGGTCATACTTGTGAGATTTAGAAGAGGTTTTGTTGGTTGGACATTACGATTATCAACAATTCCATCATTGACAATGTTTTTGTTTTTATTCCAATATTTTGATTTGTCATTGTTGGAATTGGAGTTATAAGTGTTGGAATTGGAATTTGAGGATCCAACATTGTCTTTGGAATAAAGTTTTATCTCACCTTTTCAGACCATGGCTTCCTCAATCTTGATACCATTTTCTATGAGCTTATTGAAATTTGGTGGACATTGCAATTGTAACCTATAACTCATTTCTGGTGTAAGGTTATGCACAAAAATATCCATCTTTTCTTGTTCAAGAATTGTTCGTGGATATTTAGAAAAAAATTGATGCCATCTTTGCAAAAAAGTAAGAAAAGGTTCTCCATTCTTTTGATGTGCATTGCAAAGATCAAGCATAGTGACCTCATGTTTGATGTTATATGAATAATGAGTCACAAATTTGTCAAGAAGCTCATTGAAAGATTTGATGCCCGGGGGAAGTTTGGAGAACCATTCCATGGCTTGTCCTCCTAAACTTCACAGAAATAGTCGCATAAGATAAGTGTCATTGTGAGCGACTTCAATACAAGCAGCACAAAACTCACGAATATGGTCTTGTGGATCCGAATTCCCTTTGTATTTGTCAAATTTTGGTACCTCAAAATGAGGAGGGAATGGAATCATTGCTAAATTCTTATCAAAAGGATAAGGACATATATCATCCAAAGAATACTTCTTAGTTGATGACCCAATTTGAATATCATGAATTTGTTGTTGAAGCATCTGGATTTGTTGTAGGACGGGATCCAAGGATAATGTGTTTCCTTGCGAGTTTTGGGAAACATTACACTGTTGAGTATGTTGAGGATCATTGGATTGCTGATTATTTTGAAAAACATTCTGTTGTTGATCACTATGGGACGCATTGGATTGTTGATTGATTTGAGAAGCATTGGATTGTTGATTGATTTCCTTTGCTCCATGAGGATCTTGAGAACCTTTGAGGATATCTTGATTTTGTGTAGGAGGTGGTTCTCTAAGATTGGTAACATCAAAATCACTTGGTAACTTAGCTCCTTGTTGAGCAAGCATGAGGAAATACATCTCTTTATCCAAGCCTATAAGTCGTTCCAAGACTTGTAAAAATTTAGGATCTTGTGCAACATCCCTAAGTTCCTCATCAGTAGGTTCATCATCAAATGTGAGAGGATTAGTTTTCTTAGGAGGCTATTTGGGCCAAGGATTCTCATCATTGCATTTATTGCCTTCTATTTTGTTTAGGGATTCTGGATTAATAGGTTGTTTGAGTTTCTGAGATCGAGTTTGAACCATAAAACAGATGAAAATGATTGTAGAAAAGAAAGATTCTTGATAAAAAGATATGGAGAATGATTGGTAGAAAAGATATGATAAGTATTGAAAATTGGGGTCAAGAAACAATAATCTAAGTAAGCTTGATGGTTAAGGATGATACATCCTGAGATGATAAGCTCACCAAGATCAAAGTCTGATAGATAAGGTAAATCTTCAACACCACACTAAAAATTTTAAGATTGGAAGAAAGGGATTTGTTGACTCTTGAGGAAGGAATGATGATGAAAAGTGATGAAAGTGGTCAAATTAGAAATCAGAGGTCTATGTAACATAACTATTTTTCCAGAATCTTGCTGAAGACGAAAATGGGTATTTGAAAAAGTGATTTTGAAAATCCAAAAGCCTGTGAAAATGCTCTTTGTTGTAAATGCACAGCAACAAATGCGTAGGACAATGTAATATATGCGCAGTAAAATGAAACAAATGCGCAACAAATTTTGACAGATGCACACTGATAAATTCAAATGCGTAGTAACTTGAATCATATGCGTAGAAATTTTGAATGTATGCGCAGGTTGTCAAAATTTTTGATGATTTTGTTGTTTTGATGATAGGGAATTTTTTTTTTTTGTTTTAGTTTTTCTGATGTTTTCTAGTTTTTGGCAAAGTAAAAATGCATAAACACACACACGCAAGACAAAGATGATTTTGATCTACTTTAATCTAGTATGAATGCACAAACACGCTTACAATCCTAAGGTTGGCAAGGATGATATCTGCTGAATCCCCACTAGGATAATAAAATCCAGCCATGCAAATCCACAACAGACAGCCTAGGAACTTGGAGGCACAGGCTCCTCCTTACAGTGCACTCACTTCTGAGGCACACCAAGTTCCGAATTCAATGGGTCATTACTTCCCAAAGAACTACTATCTCTACTATGAACCGTGAGTAATGTGGGGTGTCTTCACGAGCTTGGGTGACTCCTTGAGCCAGTAGATAGAAGGTTTTTGGCCACTAAACAAAAGTTGTTAATAAGGATATCCGTTCAGGTGGTTGTGATCAAGTCATTTTCCCAATTATCCCAATCCTTTCAAAGCAAGGCTTTCACCTCTACTAAGTAGGACTTTAACGCACCACTGGGGTACTGGAGGAGATTTTGGTTGCCACAACGAATTCACACCTGTCTAATGTGAGACTAATCACACTAGCAATTTTTATATACCGGTTTGGAAGGGCTTGGCTTTAACCTGTTACCGGTTGGGTCATTCCTTGGGGTGAGTACCTCTTTTCCCACCAAAGACCGCCCTCTAAAAATTATAACAATTTCTCTTACAACCAAGATCCACGAATAGCGAGGGGAGAGGATACGTTGTTATAATTTTGGGATTACAATTATGCTATTAAGCAAAACACAACAGACACATGAATCTATGCTAAGGAAAACACACAAAGCAAAAACATGTCATATTTTAAGCCCAAACGAGATTATAGTCTATTTTGCAAACCCCTTGGCAATCTGCAAATCAAATTGTTAGAAAAATGTTTTTAGCAATGGGGTCTTCAAAAAATTACGTCCTCCAAAACAGCCTAAAAAAAACTACCAGAATGAACAGACACTCATCAAAATGTTAGCTAAAAACAAATCTAACAGAAAATTGAATCTTTCTACAGAAACTGATAAATGCGCAGAACAGTGTGATATATGCGCAGTAAGTATGGATGTATGTGCAGGAATGATGTATGCGCGAGACAGTTTAATGAATGTGCAGCCTGGTGGAATGTATGCGTAGTTACTATGTATGCGCAACGAAAATGAATAAATGCGCAGGAACAGTGGACAAATGCACAGCAATTGTAACAGAGAGGAAAACAAATGAAAATTTTATGCTAGAGAATGGATGCGCAACGAAAATGAACAGATGCACAGGAATCGTGGACGAATGCACAGAAAGAACTTGTAGAAAAACTTGTACACGGAAAACTAAAAACTGAAAGTGAAAAGCCTGGATGGGCCCTCCTTCTAGCACCAAAAATGTATGCAAATTAGTTGGATACTATTCTAAATGATGAATTAACTAATAAAATGGTTAATAAATCTATCTAATAAGCAAACTACAATGAAGAATGCAATAACAAATGAAACCAAATTAACAATTTACCTTCACCTAGAAATGCAGCTTGTCTCCATTGTCCTCCTAGCTTTGATTTCTTGAAGATGTTGAGCTCTCAGATTTCCAAATGAAGCTCTTTCCCAAGATGATCCCAAAGTGTGGAGATTGAATGAAATGAGTGCACAATTAAAACTTGATTATGCAAATATGGTGGATGAAATGCAAATGATGGGATGATAATATGGATGCTTGGATGCTTGATTGCCTGGATGCTTGATTGCTTGGATGCTTGAATGCTTGTTCTCAAAAATACCTATTAGCTTTCAAATGGAAAATGAGGCTCCTTTTATAGAGTTTTGGAGGATCTAGGCCTAGGTGGTAGAATCCTACTGTTGAAAATGAATGGTGGAAGATCCTAGGGCTAGAATTGACTTGGTTGAAGGAGTTGAGAGAAAGGGGGAGGTAGTTGGAATGTGAGAGAAAGAATAGGGATGATGTTCCTCTCACATTGACATGGAGGAGAAGAAGGTGGAAGGGAAAGACACATGTCAAGTGTCTCACAAAGACCAGAGAGAGAAAGAGGGAGAGACCTTTTCCTCATGAGGACTCTTTGCACAAGTGTCCTATGAGTCACCCTTGACCCTTAGAGGTGGCTTGAGAAGCCCCTTAGGAATAGGGAATGTCTCTTGACTTGGTTGTTGAGAGGACAAGTGGTCATGAGACCAAGTCCTATGAGGCCACATAGCCCTTAAGAATAGGACATGGGTGGGTGAGGATAAATATGAATAAATAATTAATAATAATTATTTATCTTAGCCAAGGTGATGTGTCAGGTGACTAGGTGGATGAAGTGGACTAGGGGATTTAGTCATATTTAGGTGATTGTGTATTTAATTAAATCACTTTAATAGACTTTTTAGAAGACTTGGGATATAGAATTAGACTATAGTGAATTTATTAAATAAATTGAATAATTTACTTAATAAATAGAGAAAAAAAATATTAATTAAATAATAAATATTTAATTAATTTATCAAGTCAATAGTAATTAAATAATAAATATTTAATTAATTAATGAAGCCATTTTTAGGTGTATACAATTCCCCAATGCAAAATTTATGATAATTAATTAAGATTCGATGATGTTTAGATGTGCCTTAGGTTAGGACTTTGATGTCAATTTCGTTCGATGTGTCGATATAAGAGATTAATGAACCTATAGCCCATTTTTGGGGTATTACATTTTGCCCCTCTTTGAATTGTTGTGCGAAGCGCAGTGGTTCAAAGACAGTCTGTGTATGATGTTGAAACTGATGTTTGAAATTAAAATTGATATGAGATAGAAACTGATTGAAATTGATATGAAGATAATAGGTCCTGAATGACCAAAGATAATGTTAACTATAACAACAAATGAACCAATGATTGTGAAAAAGTGTCAAAATGCCTGATTTCAAACCTCATGATTGCGAAGAAGTGAGTGACTGATTCCAGACCCGATTGTCCTTATATTGAATCACATTGGTATCACATCTGAACCCTTCAGTTTCTGAAGAACCAAGGAAATAACACAATTGAACCGATAGTTACAAAAATTGATACAATTTACAAGATTAAGAGAATACCAGATTGATATGGATCTTGATGAATCTGATATGCCTCGAGCGATGATTGATTTGCCCCGATCGATGAGGTCTTTTTATGAATCAACAACTAGACGTGGTTGTTGTCTTGATTACTGAGGAGAGATATGGTTTCAAATTTAGATTACAGACTTTGAATGATGTGTAATACCATGCCCCCTTCGGAATTAAAAGTGAAATCTGATAAGAAAAGTCAATGTTATGGTTTAGAAGCATGTTAATTGATTTGACAAAATGGTTACACACGTCCGAGAATGCATTCTGCATCGTTGGAGGGTCCAAAAGACTAAGTTTGACTAGGTGAAACCATGAGTTGACCATGGTTAACCAAGTTGAAATTTATATGGTTTGACGTAAGATAATCAGTTAAGTTGAATTATGGATTTCTGTAATGATTGAAGGTCAATTATGCAAGTAGTTAATAATATGAATGATCATAGATTTTGATTTTGATCCCCAAAATGGATTGTACTTGTTATTTTGTTGGAGGAACCTTCATGTGAGATTCAGCTCTTGTTAGATTTGAAGATGCAATTTGAAGAATCATTTAAGCATTGAAGTTTAGCAAACCATTGTGAGATCATGAAAACATGCAAAATGCAAAGAGACATGTAGAATGAAATGCAACCTAAGACCTAGGACCCAGTCACTGATCATGTGTCGATCATTCTCATCATTGAATTTTTAGGTAACCGGATAAATCAATACAATGCCCACTAGTTATGAAACCATAGACATATGAATATCAATTTGTATGCACAAGAATTGATACAACACCCACAAGCTAGGAAACCATGGATATATGAATATTGATTATGTTTTTGAAATGTTGGATTAGATATAAGCACCAAAGCATAAACGCCAGGATGACCTGAATATCATGTCCATTTTGATATAGCAATTTGTATAAGCATCAAAACATAAACGTCATGATGACCTGAATATGCCTTGTGTTTAAACATATCAAACAGTCAAGAGATCATTCTAAGTCCAGTGTGAATTACCCGTAGTGACCCTTTATCAATCACATCCTTAGGTAAGATCGCATTTCACAGTAGGAGAAAGAACTCACTCAAAAAGACAATAGTTAGATCAAACTTCCTTGAATTTTTTGGGTATCAATGGTCGAGGTACGCATGGCCATCCAATTCAAGATAGAGGCTCTTACAGTCAGACACCTTTTCAATCCAGAATTTTCAAAGTTGTTAGATTTTCACATACAAGTAGAAGATAAAGAAAAGATTATGCCCCCAATCATCACTCTCTAAATCCTATAAAGTACATCATCGAAGAGCTCAAAGGGACACAATAATGCAAAAAATCTCAATGTGAATCAGTAAGCATACCAAGAGATCAAAGCATGTAAAAAGCACAAATTGTTTTCAGTTTGTGTTTGATGTTTGATTGTGTTGTTGTAGATGCAAAATCCTTTTTAGAGACAAGACTGACTGACTGACTCAAATGAGACTTCAAAGGACTTTGATTGGATATGATACATCTAAGATACATTGGAGGCCATAGGATATGACTTTGATTGCCCCCAAGTTTGAACATTGATAGGATACATATGCTTGAGCTGATTGGTGTACAAACTGACTTATTAAAAATAGGAATGTAGAAACAAAACTGGGAGGTATGTACAAACTAATAGCAAGACTGAAAGCTAGGAAAGACCAAGATTGCACTGATAGATGGAGTGTTTTGAAACAAGTGGCACCCATTTGCCGGGTTTTCACCATCTTGGTAGAGATTCTATTTTTGCTACCAAGGTGCTTGTTTCCAGGTTTTCACCAAGGCACTTTTTTCTTTTTCTCATTTTTTTGTATTTTTCATTTTTTCAATTTTTTTTTTGTGAATCATCAAGGTGCCTATTGCTAGGTTTTCACCAAGATGTTCATTTTTTCAAGACTTTTTCCAATTTTATAGATTTTTTCAAGACATTTTACCATACACTAAATGCCATAGGCATAGAATTTCTTCAGATGGAGAATGTTGATTGGTTCTTGGAGTTGTTCTCCTTCAATCATTGAGAGTTGATAGGCACTAGAGCCAAAAGTAGCAATGATAACAAAGGGACCCAGCCAGTTGGGTTCAAACTTCCCCTTGTGTTCTCAATGTGATTAATTTTTAGGATTCTCTCTCAAGACTAGATAACCAACCTGAAATTCTCTGTGTCTGACTTTCTTGTTGTAGCCTCTAGACATTCTTTTCTGATATACTCTAAGATGATCATATGCTGCTTTCCTACACTCATCTAGTAGTTCAAGTTCTTGCAACCTAGACACTCTGTAGTCATCATCAGTTACTAGACCATGCATTCTGATTCATAGTGATGGGATTTCAACCTTAATAGGCAAGACCGCTTCAGACCAATAAACTAAAGCGAAAGGTGTAGCCCCAGTAGGCATTCTAATACTTGTTCTCTAGGCCCAGAGAGCTAAATTGATCATGAGATGCCAGTCTCTTCCTATTTTATTAACTGTTCGGTGCAAGATTTTCAATAGATTCTTGTTAGAAGCCTCTGCTTGTCCATTCCCTTGAGGATAGTAGATAGAAGACCAATGTTGTGTGATCTTGAATTTGGCACATAGATCATCTAGGTCTTTATTTTTGAATTGTCCCCCATTATCTATGATTATAGAATGTGGGATCCCATATCTGCATATGATATAGTTCAATATGAACATAGATATTTTCTTTCTAGTTGCTTGTGTCAAAGGGACTGTTGCTACCCATTTTGTAAAATAATCTGTAGCTGTGATTATATGGGTATGTCCATTGGAAGAATGAGGATGTATAGCTCCTAGAACATCAAATGCCCATTGGTGAAAAGGCCATTGTGTAGTAAAGAGAATTATATCTCTCCCTGGAGCATGAATTAAGTTGCCATGTACTTGGCATTTTTGACAATTCTTAGAAAACTTGATAGACTCTCTCTCCATTTCAGGCCAATAGAACCTAGTCCTAATAAGTTTTTGAGCTAGTGTTAAACCATTCGAGTGTGACCCAAAAATACCATCATGGACTTCCTCTAATGCACATTGAGACTCTTCCCATTCTAAACATCTAAGTAGTGTACCATCTAGACCTCATTTGTACAGATCATGACCAATGATGACATATCGGGAAGCATTTCAAATAAGGTATCTCTTTTCATGGCAGTTGAAGGTATCAGGAATGATTTGGTCTTGGAGATAAGAAAATAGGTTTTTTTATATGGATGAATCATGACCAACAACAGTGCAAATCATACGGGTTTCAGGGGAATCATATGCAAGATAAGATAGTGCTTCCACCAAGAACTCGTAGTGTAGCTCATGTTCAGGCTACTGTAATAAAGTATATAATTTTGCCATTGCATCGATAGCCTTATTCTCCGTTCTAGGTATTTGCTCAAATGTGATATATAGGAAATACTTCTTTAGATCATCTACCATTCTCTTGTAAGGAATGAGCTTTTCATCTTTATTTTGGTACACATCATTGACTTGATGGATAACAAGTTGAGAGTCTCCATGAATGTGTAGCTCTGTTACTCTCCATTCAATCGCTATTTTCATTCCATTCAAAAGGGCTTCGTATTCAACAATATTGTTTGTGCAAGGGAACTTTAATCTGAATGCTTTTGGGATTGAGTATCCTTGAAGAGTTATGAACAATATGCCTGCTCGTGAGCTATTCTGTGTATAGGAGCCATCAAAGAATAACTGTCATTCTCTAGAAGAAAGAGTCATGATAGAGGAATCTGGAAATTCCATTTGCATTAGTGTATCATCAATCATAGGTGCATCTACTAATTGATCAACAATAACTTTTCCTTTTATAGATTTTCATTCCACATATTCAATGTCAAATTCACTTAAGAGCATGACCCATTTAGCTAATCTACCTGTGAGGGTAGCTTTGCTTAGTAGGTACTTGCGTGGATCAATCTTAGCTACCAATTGTGTGGTATGAGCTAACATGTAGTGTCTCAGTTTCTGTGATGCAAAGTGTATGCACCCTAAAATGTCGCCTAGACTTTGGGCCCCTATTTCTCAATTTATCAAATCCCTGAATCTATATTTTCAAAAATCAACATTTTCAAATATATCAATTTCCTTGATCAAATCTTATTTCATCATTTTCGATTATTTGCCTTGGGCTAATCACTTTATCCTAAGTCTTTATTTATTTAAAAGGAATATTTCCTCCCCTTTTATTTAAATAAAAAATCCCCACTTTTCTTCTTATCCTATGTTGCACAAATAAAGCATTATTATTATTTTATAAAAAGGAGAAAAGTACTTTTTATCTCATATGGACACAAAAGTCAACTCCTATTTTCCTATTGGAGGATACTTGTGCACATGGATTGCTCCTCTTTCAAGCTCCATCGTTGATTAAGTCTTTTGCCTCTTAATCTCAATGGTCCATTTCACCTCATTTCTTATAAAAGGAGAGCTCTCCTCCTCATTTTATGATCATGTTTTTATGCCAATGTTATGCTGCAGGTTTTCTAGGTCATTTGGAGCTTTCTTTGAAGACAATCTTACATCCAAGCTTTGAAGATCTTTGTTACATTTCATTTAGTCTCATATTTTCTTTCATACTTGCATTGATGATGGCATTCTTAGTGTAGATTTCATTTTATGCAATAGTTTAATCTCACATAGCCTAATTAGGAAGGTTGTAATCTTTGTACTTTCCTTTCATAGCATAATTTGTACTTTCTTTTTCATAGAGTAACTTGCATACTCATATAGCTTGCATTTGCATTCATTTGGATTTCATTAGAGATATTGGCACTCTTGCCCTTGTCTTTGATTTGAAATCTCTCATTGTGTGGTTGACTAGCAAGGTCATTAGCTTAATAGCTCTAGCTGAGAGCAAATTTCAAATCTTGCAACTCCATGCATAGAGAGCTATGGATCGATTCGTGAGGGCTCATTCTTGAGTTTCCTTGCATGTAAGGATTCATAGAAGTGTGGTCACTTTTTCACCATACATTTATGGCACCCACTGTGGGGCAGAGTAGCTTAACTTTATTCTTTCATTTTTGCATTTTTGTCAATTTTTCAAATTAATTTCGGCTTAATTCTCAGTTTCTATTTTTTTGGTCCCAGTATATCGTACGATACTATTTTAGTATATTGCGTGATAGTTCGCTCCATATCATGCGATACTTTGCTTGATTGAAGTATCACCTGACTGTTTTAGGAATTATCGCCTGGTGTCAGACGAAGTATCACCTGGCTTAAGGTGAAATATCACTCAGACTTAAAATATCGCACTGTTATACAGAACTGTATCGCGTGATATTTTTGGTGTCTGTAGTGTGTCACCTGTACCAACAAAGAGCTTTAATTTGAGTTATTTAACTAAGTTTGATCTTAGATAGCTTGTTGTTTCTGTTCATTGCATTTAGACAGAGCTTATTTACATCTTCTAGTTAGAGCTTGCATTGTTTCACTTAGATTTTGGTTTTTCCTAACCTCTTGTTAGTCTAACAAGTTGTTTTGTAGGTGCTCTTGCTTGAAGGAAAGTGTCGTATAGCATGCTAAAAGGGCCACTAACTATTTTTGCAAGGCTGCCCAAACCATAAAAATAAAAAATATATATATTTAATATCAAGTGCTTGTGTTTTATTTCATTTCAAGTGTGGCAATCACTAGTTGTTCATTTTCATAGGAATCTTAATATCTTATGGAAGGGATTTTGAGTTGATAGGAGAAGTATGCTCTTCACCCTTGTGGTGAACTAGAAAATCTTGACCCATCTTGGAATTTTGGAAGCAAGAGGGTAATTGAACCTCTTTTTGGTGTGTTTGGGAGAAATTTTTGAGATAGGGGAGTATGCTTTTCACCCTTGTGGTGAACCAAAAACCTTAAACCTCAAGAGTTAATCTATTCTTTGTTTAGCATTAGAATCCTTTAGTGGGCCTTCTCTTGAGCAATCAAGAGGAGCGACCCAAGTGGGGACAAGCTAATACAGAGCTATTCTGACCCACTATAAACTCAAGGCTATCGAGGACAAAAAACCTTGGTAGACATAACACTTGTCTTTGCTTGATGTGAGTAGCTCATGGGATTGCGACCATGGGGAAAGCATTGAGCAAGAATGCTTAAGGAACTCTTGAGGCTGTGAGGTCTGAGTCCTCTATGAGGAGCAAGAGGGGTGTTGTGAACGGAAGCCCTAACTATGAACCATTAGATAGAAGCCACCCTATTTTGCCGCTTATCTTCTTAGTGCAAGGATTGGTCCAAGTGGAACAACCTAGATCACTTTAAGATACTCACCATATGTGTTCCTTTGGTTGTGTCTTTGGCACTTCCATGACAAAGCCAATATCTATTGTGGGTAACCACTTTGTGTGAGGCAAGGGAACATCAAGTTGTGGGCTAAGTTGGTAAATATTGAGCCTTGACTTTTTAGGATAGATTTGCTTGAAGTGTCTTCGATTGTGTGATACCAGTATAAATGTTCTCAATGTACAAATAATTGGTAGCATTCATAGGGTGCTTTTTCAATTTTGATATCACAAGTGTTTGTCTTGGAAAGTTTGCTTTTGCCCTTGTTTCAAGTGTTTTAAGACATGTTTGATCCCATGCTATTTGCAAACCTATCAAATTTCTGCTTATATTGTAATTGAAATAAAAAACATCAACCCTCAAACTGAAAACTTTGATCAAACAGACCCAAAAATGCAAATTTTACACAATTCCGGTCAAGATTTGAACAATTCTACAACAGTATCGCCTATAGTGAGAAGTTATATCACATGATAGTTCCCGCCTGCTGGACTATCACCTGCCTTGCTTGGTGTTTATCACCTGGAAGTTATCAAGTCTATCACCTGGTAAAAGGAGAAATATCGCCATGTTATAGGTATATCACCCGGTTAGCCTGGAGTCTATCGCCTAGGTAGTTTCTGTTGTGTTTCCAGTTCAGTCAGCTTCAATTGTTGTTAGTCAAATTAGGTCTTTGAGTAGGTTTCTTGCTCTGTCGTTAGAGACCTATCTTGGCTCTAAATCTCTAGTTTTTTCCCTCTAGGGACAGCATCCATTGATTTACAAGGTCACTTTGGAAATAGTTGTCAAGTTAGAAGGATATTCTTGGTGAAAAAGTTTATCTCTAGAATTGTTAGCTACATTCTTGGAAAATTTTAGTACTCTTATTGTCCAAATCATTTTCATTTAATCTCAATTTCAATTATATTTTGGCCTAGTCCAACCTCCTAGTTCAAAAGTGCAAGGGTAGTCACCCTTTGATTTGAGGCACCTCTTTGACAATGTTGGTAAAGCCCCTTTTGATATTTCTATCTTTTCATTTCTCTTTGGACAATAGAGAACTTTGATTATCCTAGTTTGGTGTTGATACTTTGAGAGGTCACCCTATCATTAAGAATCTTTTTCTTTCATGTCAGTTACAACAAGGTACCAAGTCAGTCAAGGGAAGCAACCCCTGTTGTCTTTAGCTAGTTACCACCAATTAAGACTCATCAACAACACAAGGGAAAAGAACCCCTTTTTGAACAATCTCCTAAAAGTGAACCTGAGGTTTGTTTTAATCCCAGTGAAGTGAGTACCTCTTTAGCACCTCTTTCATCAAGTATGGACATGAGTTACACTTTCACTCGACAACAAAGAGAAGCAATGAACCAAACTCTTGATGACATATTTCAACAGCATAGGGGTAACATGACATCTGCTAGGTCTGCATATGCTAGCCTACCTGGATCACCTCCTATCGGCACAAGATATCTTGATGCTCACTAATGAGCTGAGAGACATTACCAACAAACTCACTAAGATTCAGGGTCACAACATGAAGACCAGAACAACAAATCTAGTGACCACCATATCAATGCAGCTAATGCAATCATACATTCAAGGCAATCTTCTCCACTAAAAGATACCTCTCAATATGCAAGAACAAGATTAAAAAGCATTGAAAGGGAGAAGCAAGCCCATCTAGATGAACAAGCTACCAAAAGGGAAAAATTTAGACAACTAGAAGAAGAGGAACGTGCATTATTGGACATAAGAAAAAGAGTCGCTCAAGAAGAACAAGATAGGCTCTATGCATAGCAACTCCAAAATCAATTCAATGGGAGGGGTACCAATAGTGGGACCAACTCACCCCCATCTACCCCCTCACCAAGTCCTAGAAGAAGGTCAAGGACACCCTCAAGATCCCCAAGTCCTAGGGATAGAAGGACTTCAAGATATGATCACCATAGGAGACAGTCACCTCCTAGACATTCACAGCAACCCTCCCAATGAGCACATCATGGCTCACAACATGGAGGAAGTTATGTTAACTTTGGTCATATGGATTTTATGACTATGCAACAAGAACCCTCTTTTCAAGCATATGTAGAAAGATATGTGGAACAAAACAAGGATCAGTTTCTAGAAAGTCTCATCAACAAAGGTGCTAAGGTCCCATATGATTTTGATGTGCACCAAAAGATTAAGAAACAAAGTCCTTCAACCAATGAGGTGATCATGCAAATGCAAAGAGACATAGAGAAAATGAGAGCTCCTAAGAGTAAATTCAACTTGGACTCCATATGTCCCAACCCTATCGACAAAAGTGTGTTGATGATTGAATTTCCTAAGAAGGTTAAGTTCCCAACTTATGAAAAATATGATGGCAGTGGTGACCCTAATGACCATGTTAGAAAATTTTATATAATGAGCTTTTCTTTTCATCATGAAGACTCCTACTTAATGAGATTATTCCCAAGGAGTCTAAAAGGTCAAGCTATGGAGTGGTTCACCAACCTTACTCCTCCAGTGAAGACATTTAAAGAACTTGTCCAAAGATTTGTCCAACATTTTGCTTACAACTTATCAAGGTCAGTCACCATGCTTGATTTGTGCAAACTCAAACAGAATCAAGGGGAATCCTTTGTTACCTTTCTACAAAGATGGAGATGTTTGTGCTTGAAATATCCAAGGACAATTCCTGAAGAGGAAAGAATAGACATCATTATGAGCAACTTGGTACAAAAATTAAGGTATGAAGTAAGGAAGATCCCATTTAATTCTTTTGATACCATGGTAGAAGTGGTATGTCACATAGAGGATGTCCTAAAAGAACAAGGAATTTTGGCCAAAACAACTAATAACAACAATAATAATGGTAATAAGGACAAAAAGAACTCCTATTGGAATAAGAATAAGCAAGTGGTCAATGACGGAGTTGTTGACTCATCACAACCTAAGAATGAAGGAGTTCTTAATCTCTCTAATGCAGTCCAAGCCATGAAGTTGCAAACATCTTCAGTACAACAAGAAAATAAACCCAAGTATCAAGGGAGACCTAAAATAGAAAAGAGACAATTTACCAAACTTGGAGACTCATATGCAGACATTTTCAAAACATTGATTGCTCATAATTTGGCACAACCTGAAGATACTACCAAACACTGCATACTGGATCCTAAGCCTCATTGGTGGGATGAGATGACTTTTTGCGTCTTTCACAATGGAATTGGACACGATATAGAAAATTGCTTTAGACTTAAGCATCTTGTCCAAGATCTTATTGAAAGTGGAAGATTACAAGTTGATGGGTTGACCACAAACGCTGACCACAAAGCTTTTAAAGAACCCTTGCCAAAATATGAGAAAGGAGACAACTCTAAGGGTAAGAATGGCAAGGCCGCCATCCACTACACTTACACAGCCACTGAGAATGTCATTAATATGCTTGAAGTTGTTGATGATAATGTCAACATGATGAGAGGGAAAGACCCCTATGGTTATGACTCACCTCCCATATTTGATGAAGAACCCGTTGTTGTGCTTAGAGGTCCTCACTCATGAAGGATGTCCCAACCTCTCAATGCTATCACTAGGAGTCAATCTCAAGCTCCCATCATTATTAGAGGTCCTAACTCCAGCAAGTCTAAACAGCCAATGACAAAGGGTGTTCTTCCTAAGCCCGTCGTTGGTCCTGATTTGAACTATAACCTTGTTGATCAATTACAATAGACACCAGCGTAGATATCTATTTTTGAGCTTTTGGAATTGTCCCCTAAGCATAAGTGTGTCCTTGAGGATGCTCTGCAATCAGCTAGTGTCCCTAATGATATAGATGTAGACCAATTCCAAAATATGGTCAACCACTTGGCTAGCCCTCACTACCTTACATTCTTGAAAGAAGATGACAAGTCATTAAGCCACCCACACAATTTGGCCCTTCATATAGAGGTTATGATCCACAAGACCCATGTGAGGCGCGTGTTGATAGATGGGGGTGTTGGGCTTAATATCTACTCTTTGAACTTATTGATGGCCTTGGGTTATTCAGAAGAAGTCATTGATACAAGAAAGAAGATCACCATTAAGGCCTATGATGAAGAAAAATGTAGCTCTAAAGGGTTGGTTGTTCTTCCTATTTGAATTGGTCCTATAGAGAAAGACATTTTGTTTCAGATTGTTGACGCCGGTCCTTTGGCTTACAATATTTTGTTAGGTAGACCATGGATACATGAGATGCAAGTAGTCCCATCTACTTATCATCAGTGTGTGAAGTTCCCTTACAATGGAGTAGAAGTTTGCATACCCGGGGATAGCACATTGTCAGTCAACACAATTTTAGCAGGGTCTCACATTCCTTTGAATAGGGAGGCTGACATTTTTGATACTACATTTGAACAATGCAAAGACAAATTCAAAGCCATGGATCTTGGCATGGGGGATTACAAAATTGCCAATTTCCCCTAGGTCTTATGGAAAACCTTCTCAAGATATGAAGCCCTAATCTTTAGCCATGAGATTGTTTGTTAAATTTGTAGAGTCCTCAGTTCTGATTCAAGGGGAAAAAGAAGAGGTTGCCGTTAGGAACTGGATTTACCGAGAAGAGAAATACAAACATAATGAAAATTTTGCACCTTCTCCTAGCGCTTATGGGAGAGGGTATACATTGGTCAAGAATATGGGTTATCTAGGACATGGTCCCCTTAGTCATAGGTTGGATGCTAAAGTTGAACCTCTTAACCATGCCCTTTTCAGATGAAGGAATAAGTCAACAGTTGGCTTAGGTTTTGCAAATAAGAAATAGAAAAGTGTCCCTGTCTTAGCTGCGACAGACAGTGACAATGACTCAGAATACACACCTAATCTCTCTAATCAACAAGACATGTTTGATGATTGGGTGCCTTCAACAAATCTCCTTTGGGGAGATTCAAAAGATTCGACAATTGACAGTCCTACTATCCCAGCTGTGATAGATAGTGACTATATGAATGCTAGATTGACAATGGAAAGTGTTGCTATCCTAGCTATGACAGATAGTAACAATGCTAGTGCTACAGAAAGGGAAACCTTTCCTAACCTTGAGGCTTCTACATCACGAGGCCCAAATAATGATTCGGAGATAGACTCACATGAATTTGAATGGGACTCACTTTCAGATGCAACAGTTGATTTGGACATGGATGTTGTCCATACTTATATTACCCAACCCGATGTGACCGACAAGCCTAGCGTGGGACTAGAGGATTGGACTCCCCAAATTGCTTTAGTGGACGATGCTTCATTTGGTAGGACGAATCCCAATTCGGGTATCTTAGAAGGAGACTTGATGAATCCCAATTATATAGTCACTAGAAATAACACTTTCCACATAAACAATGTTGAACCAATCATTGACTTACCCCTCATCAACCGTCATTTGATTGATTGGTTTCAACTCTCTCAAGAGCCACAACTCCTCACATTTCAGAATGACTATGAAATTGCCTATTACCTAAATGCTCTTGAACCCATAGTCTCTTCCACTAGTGAACCTACAACAAGTATGATAGAGCCTGATATTAAGTACCTTAGTCTAAAAATAAAAGAAAAAGAAAAATGGTCTTGATGGAGAAAACCACTTTGTGGCGGTGTCAGAACCCAAAATAGTAAAAATAAATGACGTATCTGAGGGTGAAAACCTCTTCAAGGTGCCTAAGGATGGGGTACTTAATAACTTGTCGAGTTACTTCCAAGACAGGTCATCAGTTCTCATTGAGCCAACACAACCAGTGAACTTGAATATAGAAGAGGCTCCTCAAATAGTGCACCTAGCTCAGTCTCTATCAGTTGAAGAAAAAGAGGCATATACAAAGTTTTTGCAAAAGAAGAAAATCAACTTTTCTTGGACATATTCAGACATGCCAGGGCTTGACACTAATCTTATTATGCATCATCTATCTATAGCTCCAGGAATAAAATCGGTCAAACAAAAGTTGAGGAAAATGCACCCTCACATAGCTCTCCTTGTAAAAGCAGAATTAGAGAAGCTCGTAAGAGCTGGATTTATTAGAGCTATTAACTATGTTGAGTGGATCTCAAATATTGTTCTAGTTTCAAAATATGATGGATCCATTCGCATATGTACAGACTTCAGAGATCTCAAGAAAGCATGCCCAAAGGATGAATTTCCACTCCCAAACATAGACATGATAGTGGATATGATGGTGGGTTATGAGATATATTCCTTAATTGGATGTTTTTTTTAGATATAACCAGATAAAAATAGCTCCCGAAGATCAAGAGAAAACAACTTTCACATGTGCATGGGGAACCTATTGTTGGAACGTCATGCCATTTGGCCTAAAGAACGCAGGCACAACATACCAATGAGCTATGACCACAATTTTTCATAATATGATGCATAAGAACATGGGAGATTATGTGGATGACACTTTGGCTAAGTCTAGGAAATGGGATACACACCTTGATAATTTGGAAGTAATTCTAGATCGCATGGAATAGTTTCAGCTTAGATTGAATCCGAAAAAAGTGTGCATTTGGAGTTGCCTCAGGAAAACTTCTAGGATTCATAATTTTAGCAAAAGGAATAGAGGTTGATCCTGAAAAGGTCCAAGCTATATTAAATATGCCACCTCCAAGAAACATTAGCCAGATGAGAAGTCTTCAGGGATGAATCCAATCCATAAGGAGGTTTATTTCATAGCTTGTAAATAGAGCACAGCCTTTTAACAAAACATTGCATAAAGGAGCCACATGTATATGGAATGAGGATTTCCAAAAGAGCCTTGATCAAATAAAACAGTATTTGGCTAATCCTCCAATTTTGATGCCTCCTATTCCAGGGAAACCTTTGATTTTGTACATTTCAGCGACAGATTCTTCCTTGGGGGCATTGTTGGCTCAATTGGATGACACTGGGAAAGAAAGGGCCATTTACTACATTAGTCATACTCTCGTATCTTATGAGATCAATTATAATGGCATTGAAAAATCTTGTCTTGTAGTAGTGTTTGCTTCCCAAAAGTTGCGACACTATATGCTTGCTCACACTATACATTTGGTTGCAAAAATTGATCCTCTTAAATATTTACTTAGCAAGGCTACCCTCATGGGTAGACTTGCTAAGTGGATGATGGTTTTATCTAAATTTGATATAGAGTACGTTGAGAGAAAGGCCATAAAGGGACAAGCTATCAATGACCAATTAGTTGATTTTCCAGTTAAGGATAGTATGCCTATTCAAGTGGAATTCCCATATGAACATTTACTGTATATGACCTCTTGCACTTGGAAGATGTTCTTTCATGGTTCCAACATGCAAAATGGATCAGGTGTTGGAGTATTGTTTGTCTCCCCACATGGGTACAACATACCAAAGTCTTAAAAACTTCTATTCCCATGTACAAACAATATTATAGAGTATGAAGCTTTAACCAATGGATTGAAACTAGCTATAGAGTGGAACATAACAGAGTTGCATGTCTTTGGGGATTCACAATTAATTATCAACCAAGTCAATGAGGAGTATCAAACCAAGGATGACAATTTGATACCTTACAAAAAGATGGTTGATTCATTGAGATGTTACTTTACATTGGTGGCATTTCAACAAATCCCTAGAGCAGAAAACAAAGCTGAAAATGCTATGGCTACATTAGCTTCACTCCTATAGTTGGAACAGCACGAGTCTAGATTTGAATTCCTAGTGGAAGAGCTACACCATCCCATATTTGACTCATCTGAAAGCCATGTCATTTGTACCCTTGTCACACATGAGTCTTCCCGCTATGGTGCTATCTATTCATATCTACGTGATGGCATCATCCCTGATACTTTCAACCATTCTGAACACTGAAACCTCATCCGTAACACCTCTCGCCGCACCCTTATTTCTGGTGATCTGTATAGGAGGAGTTTAGATGGGACCCTTCTTAGGTGCTTGGAAAAGGAGGAATCTAACCAAGCATTAGTTGACATCCACGAGGGCATTTGTGGTGGACATTCCAATGGTCTTGCCATGGCCCGAAGGTTGCTTGGGGTGGGGTATTACTGGCCCACAATGCAAACAGATGCAGTAGCTTTCTCTAAGTCTTGTGAGAAATGTCAAAAACATGGAAACCTAATTCATGCTCCAAGTAGGGAGCTAATTCCTTCTATTTCTCATTGGCCATTTCAGCACTAGGCCTTTGACCTTGTTGGGAAAATTCACCCCAACTCATCAGGTGGACATAAGTTTATCATCACAGCTACTGATTATTTCACGAAATGGGTAGAGGCAGTTCCTCTTTCTGTTGCCTTAGGCAAAACAGTTTCACTCTTTATTCTGAATCATATTATTTGCCGATTTGGAGTGCCTTCTGAGATCATCACTGACAATGGAGGTCAATTCAAGAATAAGGACCTAAAGCATTTATGCAAAAAGTTTAAAATCAAGTAACATTAGTCCTCTATTTATTTTCCACAAGGAAATGGACAAGCAGAAGCCTCTAATAAAACCATTCTCAAGATTCTTCATAGGACAGTACACAAGAATGGTAGGGATTGGCACTTGCAAATCAATCTAGCACTATGGGCTTACAGGACAAGTATTCGTACACCTACAGGGGCTACTCCTTTTGCCCTTACCTATGGCGCTAAAGCAGTATTGCCTTTAGAAGTAGAGATCCCTTCACTCAGGGTCTCTCTCAAAGGTTTAGTAATAGATGAAGATTATCGTGCCATGAGGTTACAGGAATTAGAACTTCTAGATGAGAAGCGCAGGGCTTCATTTGATCATATGAGAGTCTATCAGAAGTGTATGTCCAAGGCATTCAACAAGAAGGTTCACCCTAGAGAGTCTCAGATAGGTGATCTTGTTTTAAGAGAGAACCCTAAGAACCAAAAAAATAGAGAACAAAAGGGTAAATTCGAACCTAATTGGCTTGGGCCATATGTCATCATAACTGCTTTTGGGATAGGTGCTTACTTATGATCTGATGAAGATGGAGAACAGCTCCCTGAGCCCATCAACATTTTGCACCTTAAGAAGTTCTATCCTTGATGCCCATTCTGTCTGGGGGCATCTTTTGTATATATTTTATGATCCTGAAAAAATATTAAAAAATCAAAAAATAGCACAAAATTCAAAAAAAATATAAAAAGTGCCTTGGTGAAAACCTGGAAACAGGCACCTTGGTAGCAAAAATATAAAAAAATGAAAAAAAAAAAGAAAAAAGAAAAGAGAAAAGAGAAAAATTGCAATAAAAATCCAAGTGGTGAAAACTTGGAAATAGACGCTACTTGAGGCCTTTGCACCCTTGTCTCTTAGCATGCGTCCTCGACATTTAGCCATTCTCCATCATGCCTTGACCTTATTTGAGTTGATCTGGAATTGGTCTTTATTTTGTCTTGGGGGCATAACTATTGGCATAGGTCCTTTATGTGCATTTGTCTCTTGGGGCATTTCACAACAGGGGTTTTTCAACACCACCCTAAACAGTGTTTCTCAACACTATCCTAGCGTCAAGTGTTTCTCAACATTTATCAGATGTCTTACCCAATAGTTCAAGTGTGATGCGATATTTCTCATTGGTAGATGTGATAACCAGAGTCTGACTCTATGACCAACACACACGCACTTAAAACTCAACTCGATTGAGATATGTTGACTTTATTTTTCTTTCTTTGTGTGTTGTCTATAAGGATTTCTTTGATGAGTGGTCTCTCCATGAAAAGTTTTCAATGATGCATAGCTAGAAGACTGAGGGTATGAGAACATTTTTTATTTCTTTATCTACTTGTGGGAATATTTTTTTGATCCTAACTGTCACGAGCATTTATGCTGGTCTTACTTGACACTATGGATTGACAAGGTATTATCCTTGACTATTTAGCGAGTGCATGCTTCTAGCTATCTTGACTTTCATGTGTCTTGATACAAGCATAATCTCACCATATTAAACTTAGGTAATCTCACTGCATTAGTCATCTTGACCTTTATGTCTTTGATGCTTAGGTGGGATTTCCACATTTCTATCTGATAAAGATCATATTCATATCCACATAGTTATGCTAGTGTGCATTATATGATCTTATGATGCTACCAATAATGCTCGATGATGATAATTATATGTCTATAAGCGTCATGACCTTGTAAGTCAACCATTTTTCATAAGAGCTTGCATTTTTAGGGTCATGTTAGTTTAGTTTTGCATCTTGCATATGGAGAGAGCTCTCCTTTTCATCTTACGTGGACCTGTCGATCAACTGCGCTCACCTTTCCTTCTTCTCGATCACCTCTTTCACTCCTTGTCTTTTTCATCTCAAACCTGTTCCTGTTCATCACAAGGGGTCAATCATATCATCATATCTATATCTCAAAAAATGTCATTTTCAGAACCATGAGTCTATATCATATACATGAGAATCTACACATCCATCTATGAGAGATAACATACATAAGCACATACATAAACATTTTGAGCAAATATGACAAGATAATACATATGCAAACTGATATACACATCCAAGTGAGATAATCAAACATTTAGTATATCTCATATATAAAGAGCAAAGTCATGGTACAATGTCATCAATGATATAAACCATACACATGAGATCCCAACTGGATCAAAGTCTCAATGGTATAAACCTAGCCTAAACCTAAGAACCACTGCCATCTTGAGGATCGATAGTTGGAGGCTGAGGTGGTGCACCAGGTGCCACCTCGGTGTAGCTGGGAGCTCTCTGCCCTACTGGTACTACCTGTGGATATAGGCCATGGTAGTAGGCTGCTCGGGCTAACTCTCTCCTGATCTCAGTAGCATCTGCATGCATTATCTGCTCTCGACAGACTATCTCAACTCTGAGATCAGCTATCTACTTATCTCTCTGCATCCTCAGGTCCACTAGTTGCTACTCCTATACCACTATGGTGATCCTCAGCTGTTGAATCTCTGCCTCAAGAATCTAAATGCAGGCTCTCAAATCATCTCCTGCAGTCAGGCCTACATGTGGTGGTACCTATCCCTGCC
The DNA here is from genome assembly GCA_027943335.1 of Chamaecyparis obtusa. NCBI lineage: Eukaryota > Viridiplantae > Streptophyta > Pinopsida > Cupressales > Cupressaceae > Chamaecyparis > Chamaecyparis obtusa. Next base: position 240,395 of record BSBK01005745.1, on the reverse strand, counting down.
CCTGTGAAGGTCTCTGCACCTCCTCACTCCTTGAGCTCTGACCTTGTGGCCGTTTCCAGCCACCAGCTCTGGATCCCTCTCTAACCTCTCTCGCCTGACCTCTACCTCCACCTCTGTCCTCATCATCTCATCCATCTTCTCCTCCTGGGGCAACCTGTGTTACATCTGGTATAGTGAATTGAGGGAATGGGGCCCTCCACCACTCAGTCCTATATGATGCATCAACACCTGCATCAGCCATATTTGGGAGATACTCCTAGGGCTCCCTCCTGATCGCATCTGTCTCCTTGATAGCTCGCTAATAATCCAACATGGGTAGCCACCCATGTCCCTCCTCATCTCTAGACCTCGCATAGGTGGTGGTCTCTATGGAGACTTGCTACTGTCTCCCAAACTATCACCATACCCGAGTGATGCAGAATCTCTCCACAATCTCTAAGTGTCGGCCTACCAATGGCTGAGTGCATAGCATATAACTCAGCTCATCCTCTACATCTCCCCATGCCTCCACATCCTTGTATGGCCTCCATGTAAATGATGTCATCTCATCCAAGATCTGCCTATAATGTGTCACATCCCCAGTATGAGCATGTGATATATATCCTCCGTACCTATATATGTACGAGTATCTTCGCTCTCTCGGCTGAACCCTGGGGCACACCACAGTGATGTGCTCCCATGCCCACACTTGTTCCAGGATGGCACCACACACCCATGTCTAACCATCCCTATAAATGATCTCATGAAGCTCATGATACATCTCTGCAAGTATGGCTGGTCCCCATGCCATACGACGAGGTCTGCCTACCAAATCTGCTAGCAACCTGCCCCATCCAAGTAGAAATCCCTTCTGACTATGATCAGTCATCAGGGCCTATCTAATAAATGATGCCACAATACATGGCACTAGAAATTCTTGGCCAAAGTCATCCATGAGCCGCTCCCAACTGACATGCCGATCCACAATGGTCACATCCTGAAACATCTCCTAGATGACCTGTTGCCCCTCAGTGGCATCCTGATCATAGTATACCTATGTCATCACACAAAATCATGTCAGTTTCTATTACATGGAAACATTACATTCATGACTATCCATAAGGTATGATTATACTTACAGGCTCACCGTGGCATGGAACCTGTAGTATCCTGTAGACATCCTCCAGTGTGATGGATGCCTCTCCTGTCGGTAAGTGAGATGTGTTATGCTCACTATGCCATCGCTCAACCAAGGCTATTAGTAGCCCATGATCAACTTGGACATACGGGAACTGCAACAGATATCAAAATCCCATCACCCTGATGTCATCCTCGCCTGGATCATCTAGATCTCAGACGCATCTCAGTCCCACCACCTTTGGCACTCTAATAATCAGCACCAGGAAGTGCTCCTGCAACCATTCAAACCAAGCCATATGTTAGTAGATACTATGATGAAAATCAGTACAGGACATCTAAAGCATAAAAATTGTCTGGACCCATGTCTTACTTTGCTCAAAATAATTAAAATTTTTAAGTTTTAAGAAGAAGTATCATGCGATACTTCTCCCTATAGTGGTGCAATACACCTTTGACCATGTGATACTTCACCTGATATCATGCGATAGTTTGCCAGTTATTGTGCGATACTGGTGTCTCTACGCGTGTGATACTTTGGGGACCTGCGAAGTATCGCACGATGTTCCTCCCCAAAGGGCGCGATACTTATAAAGTATAGCGCGATAGTTCACCTAAAACTAAAAATTTCAAAATTTCAAAAATGTGCTAAATATGTCCTAGGTGCAATAAATGACTCAAAAGTAGCTAGTTTTTGAAAACATATTGGGGCACCATAATGTGGAGGCCGGTTGTGCAACTGGGAGCGCTCAAATCGATGTCTATGGATGAGAACTGTTGCCTGCTAGGCCATTTTCTCTCTAAGCTCTCAAGATTCTCAAAGTTGCTAAATGACAAATGATTTTGAAAATGACCCTTTTACCCCTTAAATAGCATTTTGACTTTTTGACCTAATTATCAAAACACCTCATAATTGTGCAAAAATTACACCCCTAGCTAATTTCGACATCCTAGATCCGTTTTCAGACTTGAAATTGAAATCCAAGTTAATCTTGATAGTCAAAATCACATTTCAAATTTTCTCCCTCTTCTGCATAGTTGGCTAACCATTTGAGGCCTGATCCTTCGATCTTTATTAGGGCATCTTCATTTCTTCATGCCCATCTCTTTCAAACTGCTAGTTTATCATTCATTATCACTCATTTCATTTCTCTAAGATTTGACTTACTTTTTATCCTATATCTTTCCCAGTCAAACTTAGTCAACCTGGGGCATGTTTTCACTGTCTAATGGTTATCTTGTTATCATTTATCTTTGATTGTGATTTCATTATGATTTGATCATCTTTATCAATTTTCTACTTCTCTACCTGATTTCAATTTCGATTCTGAGGGGGCAATATCTATTGGATTTTAATCCTTGATTCCTTAATTTTCTTGATTCAGACATCTTTCTGTGAGCTTTTGCTCAAGCTTGAGATTCTTATCTCTTATTTTGGATATGATCCCGAATCGACCTCATGTCCAGAATCCTTTGTCTATGTTTGTCCGGGTGTGATCCCAAATCGACCTCACATCTGAGTTGTTTTGTGATCCTAGATCGATCTCACATTTCAATTCTTCTTTGACTACATGTGTTCCCAAATCGATCACACATTATTCAAAGAGGGGCAAATGTATGCACCCTAAAATGGTCGCCTAGACTTTGGGCCCCCATTTCTCAATTTATCAAATCCCTGAATCTATATTTTCAAAAATCAACATTTTCAAATATATCAATTTCCTTGATCAAATCTTATTTCATCATTTTCGATTATTTGCCTTTGGGCTAACACTTTATCCTAAGTCTTTATTTATTTAAAAGGAATATTTCCTCCCTTTTTATTTAAATAAAAAATTCTCACTTTTCTTCTTATCTTATGTTGCACAAATAAAGCATTATTCTTATTTTATAAAAAGGAGAAAAGTATTTTTTGTCTCATATGGACACAAAAGTCAACTCCTATTTTCCTATTGGAAGATACTTGTGCACATGGATTGCTCCTCTTTCAAGCTCCATCATTGATTAAGTCTTTTGCCTCTTAATCTCAATGGTCCATTTCACCTCATTTCTTATAAAAGGAGAGCTCTCCTCCTCATTTTATGATCATGTTTTTATGATAATGTTATGTTGCAGGTTTTCTAGGTCATTTGGAGCTTTCTTTGAAGACAATCTTGCATCCAAGCTTTGAAGATCTTTGTTGCATTTCATTTAGTCTCATATTTGCTTTCATACTTGCATTGATGATGGCATTCTTAGTGTAGATTTCATTTTATGCAATAGTTTAATCTCACATAGCCTAATTAGGAAGGTTGTAATCTTTGTACTTTCCTTTCATAGCATAATTTATACTTGCATTTTCATAGAGTAACTTGCATACTCATATAGGTTGCATTTGCATTCATTTGGATTTCATTAGAGATATTGGCACTCTTGCCCTTGTCTTTGATTTGGAATCTCTCATTGTGTGGTTGACTAGCAAGGTCATTAGCTTAATAGCTCTAGCTTAGAGCAAATTTTAAATCTTGCAACTCCATGCATAAAGAGCTATGGATCGATTTGTGAGGGCTCATTCTTGAGTTTTCTTGCATGTAAGGATTCATACAAGTGTGCTCACTTTTTCACCATACACAAAGATCTCAGCTAGACAAGCATTCTCAATCATTGAATAGTTCTTCTCATATGCAACTAATGTTCTATTGATATAGCATATAGCTCTTTCCTTTTTGGTTGCATCATGTTATGCTAGCAATGCCCCCAGTGATGTATCTGTTGCGGAGACATATAAGATCAAAGGCTTCCCTGGAATGGGAGGCATCAAGATAGGAGGATTTGATAGATACTTTTTGATATGATTAAAGTTGTTCTCACATTCTTCATTCCATGCAAAGGTCACACCTTTATTTAATGTTTTTGTAAAAGGTTGTGATATGTTTGCTAGCTGTGATAAGAATCTTTTGATAGATTGAACTGTTCCTTGCAATGTCCTCATTTGACTAATATTCTTTGGAGGTTGCATTTCCATGATAGCCTTTACTTTAGCTGGATCAACTTCAATGCCCTTCTTTGAAACTATGTATCCTAAGAGCTTTCCAGAAGTGACACCAAAAGCACACTTCTTAGGATTTAGTCTAAGATTAAATTTTTTCATTCTATCTAGTATCTTGCTCAAGTCATTTAGATGTTCAGCTCTAATCATAGATTTTGCCAAAGTATCATCAACATAATCTTCCATAGTCCTATGCATCATGTCCTGGAAAATAGATGTCATGGCTCTTTGATATGTAACACCAGCATTCTTAAGCCCAAATGGCATGACATTTCAACAGAAGGTGCCCCATGCACATGTAAAAGTAGTTTTCTCTTGATCCTTTAGAGCAATTTTTATTTGATTATACCCAGAAAAACCATCCATTAAATAATACATCTCAAAGCCCGCAGTCATGTCCACTATCATATCAATGTTAGGTAGTGGAAAATCATCCTTAGGGCATGCTCTATTTACATCTCTAAAGTTTGTGCACACTCTGATTGATTTATCTAGTTTTGAAATAGGTACAATATTAGAGATCCACTCTACATAATCAAAAACTCAGATGAATTTGGCTTTTATGAGCTTCTCTAATTCAGCTTTTACCAAGAGTGCAACATGAGGGTGCATCTTTCTCAATTTTTTCTTGACAGGTTTGACATTTGGGGCTATAGATAAATGATGCATTATAAGATTAGGATCCAACCTTGGCATATCTGAATATTTCCATACAAAGTTTATCTTCTTTTCTGTTAGGAATGTTGTAAATTTTTGCTCCTCTTCTTTTGATAAGGATTGTGCCACATGGATCAACTGTGGTTCTTCTGTTGTTTCCAAATTGATGGATTGAGTGGGCTCAATTAGAACTAGACATCTATCATGTAAATGACTCGGAAGGACATCAAATATCTCATCCTTAGGCACCTCAGAGAGGTTTTTACCTTTGGATACATCTTTTATTTTTACTTTTGTAGGTTCTGAGACTGCCACATGTATGGTGAAAATGTGACCACACTTCTATGAATCCTTAAATGTAAGAAAACTCAACAATGAGCCCTCACAAATCGATCCATAGCTCTCTATGCATGGAGTTGCAAGATTTGTAAAATTGCTCTCAGCTAGAGCTATAAACTCATGACCTTGCTGGTCAACCACACAATGAGAGATTCCAAATCAAAGACAAGGGCGACAATGCCAATATCTCCAATGAAATCAATATAGATGCAATGCAATGCAAACTAATCTATGAGAATGAAAAATGCAAGCTATGCTATGAAAGGAAAATACAAGTGTTACAAATCCTCCTATTAAGCTATGTGAGATTAATCTATTGCATAAAGGAAATCTATACTAAAAATGCCATTATCATGCAACTATGATGTAAGAAAATAAGCTAAATGAAATGTAACAACAATGTCTTCAAAGCTTGAATGCAAGAATGTCTTCAAAAAGCTCCAAATGACCTAGAAAACCTACAGCATAACATTAGCATAAAAACCTAAGATATGAAAATGAAGGAGAGAGCTCTCCTTTTATAAGAAATGAGATGAAAATGGACCATTGAGATTAAGAGGCAAAAGACTTAATCAACGGTGGAGAAAAATAGAAGCTTGATCCTTGTGCACAAATATCCTCCAATAGGAAAATAGGAGTTGACTTTAGTGTCCATATGAGACAAAAAGTATTTTTTCTCTTTTTATAAAATAAGAATAATGCTTTATTTGTGCAACATATGATAAGAAGAAAAGTGGGGATTTTTTATTTAAATAAAAGGGGAGAAAATTTCTTTTAATTAAATAAAGGCTTAGGATAAAGTGATTTTATTATTTAATTAAAAGAGATTTTTAATTAATTAAAAGGGAGCATGTTCTCTTAATTAAATAAGATTTTTATTTTTTTTCTCTTTTAAATTAAATAAGGCTCAAACTTTAGGAAATATTGAATTGATTATGATTTGATCAAGGAAATTTATATAATTGATATTGTTGATATTTGAAAATATTGATTCAGGGATTTGACAAATTGCTGAATAGGGGCCCAAAGTGTAGGCGACCATTTTAGGGTGCATACATTTTCCCCTCTTTGACTAATGTGTGATCATTTCGGGAACACATGCAGTCAAAGAAGAATTAAAATGTGAGATCGATTTGGGATCACAAAACAACTTAGATGTGTGTTCATTTTGGGAACACATCAGGACAAAGATAAGCAAAAGCTTAAAGACAAGACCAACACCGTCGCTGCTAGGTGCAAATCAAGCCTTAAACAAAACTATTGCCGTCGCTGCTAGGTAATAATCAAGTCTGAAAAATAGGAGATAAAAATTGAAAGACAAAATCACCACCGTCACTGCTAGGTGGTAATCAAGTCTGAAAATAAGAATCTCAGGCTGAGCTGAATGATAAAGCTGAATCAAAGATTAAAGCTGATAGGTACTGCCCCCTTGGAATCGAAATCAAAATCAGATAGAGGAGAACAACAAATTGATAAACCTGATCAAGTCACAATAAATCATAATCGAAGGATGGAGCATGATAAGATAACCATCAAATAGTGAAGATATGCCCCAGGTTGATGAGGTTTGACTGGGAAAGATATAGGATAAAAATTAAGTCAAACCTTAGAGAAAGGAAGCGAAAGGGGTGAATGAAAGACTAGAAGTTTGGAAGATATGGAAAGGAAGAAATTCCATCAAAGATCAAAGAATTATGCCTCAAAAGGTCAGTCAACTGCGTAGAAGAATGAGAAAGCTTAGAAACGCGACTTGAATTTTGATTTTGAGTCTGAAAATGGATAGAAAATGATGTGATATGAAATATCAGAAATGAAAGATATGATCAAGAAGAATCAAAAAATAAGCACAGTTGACCAACTAGTCCGTAGATGATAAAAAGGAGAGCTCTCTCCATATGCAAGATGAAAAAACTAAACTATGATGAACCTAAGAATGCAAGCTACTATGAAAGTGGTTGACTTGCAAGATCACAACACCTATAGACATCTAATTATCATCATCGAGCTTTATTGGTAGCGTCGTAAGATCATACAATGCACACTAGCATAACTATGTGGATATGAATATGATCTTTATCCGATAGAAATGTGAAAATCCCACCTAGGCATCAAAGACATGGAGGTCAAGATGACTAATGTAGTGAGATTACCTAAGTTTGATATGGCGAGATTATGCTTGTATCAAGACATAAGAAAGTCAAGATAACTAGAAGCATGCACTCACAAAATAGTCAAGGATAATACCTTGTCAATCCATAGTGTCAAGTAAGACCAGCATAAATGCTCATGACAGTTAGGATCAACAAAATATACCCATAAGTAGATAAAGAAAGAAAACATGTTCTCATACCCTTAGTCTTCTAGCTATGCATCATCAAAAACTTCTTAGGGAGAGACCACTCATCAAAGAAATCCTCATAGACAGCACACAAAGAAAAAAATTAAGTCAACATATCTCAAGCGAGTTGATTGTTTAAGTGCATGTGTGTTGGTCATAGAGTCAAATTCTGGTTATCACATCTATCAATGATAAATATCGCATCAGACTTAGACTATTGGGTAAGACATCTGATAAGTGTTAAGAAACACTCGATGCAAGGGTAGTGTTGAAAAACACTATCTGGGGTGGTGTTGAAAAACACCTGTTGTGAAATGCCCCAAGAGACAAATGCACCTAAAGGACCTATGCTAACAGGTATGCCCCCTAGATAAAGACAAAGACCAATTCCAGACCAAGTCAAATAAGGTCAAGGCGTGATGGAGAAAGGCTAAGTGTCGAGAGCGCATGCTAAAAGACAAGGGTGCAAAGGCCTCAAGTAGCGCATGTTTCTAGGTTTTCACCACTTGGAATCTTTTTTTATTTTTATTTTTTGATTTGATTTTTTTTTTTGTATTTTTGCTACCAAGGCGCATGTTTCCAGGTTTTCACCAGGGCACTTTTTCTTCTTTTTTTTTTGTATTTTTTCAATTTTTTGATTTTTTTAATATTTTTTCAGGACTTTATATGCTTTTTAGGATTTTTTCAACATCATATATGAATTTTTTTGGTATTTTTTTGCAATATATATATTTTTTGGAGATACATCAAAGCGTCTATTACTAGATTTTCACTAAGATGATCATTTTTAAAAGACATTTTCCAATTTTTAGAAATTTTTAACAATATACCATTTTTTTGAATTTTTTCAGGATCAATAAGATATGTACAAAGGATGCCCCCAGACAGAAATGAGCATCAAGAATAGAACTTCTTTAGGTGCAAAATTTTGATGGGCTCAGGGAGCTGTTCTCCATCTTCATTCGACAGTAAATATGCACCTGTACCAAAAGCTGCTGTAATAATGTATGGTCCAAGCCAATTAGGTTCAAACTTGCCCTTTTGTTCTCTATTCTGTTGATTCTTAGGGTTCTCTCTCAAAACAAGATCACCTATCTGAAATTCCCTAGGGCGAACCTTCTTGTTGAATGCTTTGGACATACGCTTCTGATATACTCTCATGTGATCAAAGGAAGCCTTACACTTCTCATCTAGAAGTTCTAGTTCTTGTAACCTCATGGCGTGGTAATCCTCATCTGTAATCAAACCTTTGAGAGAGATTCTAAGTGAAGGTATCTCTACTTCTAAAGGCAACATTGCTTTAGTGCCATAGGTAAAAGCAAAAGGAGTAGCTCCTATAGGTGTACGAATGCTAGTTCTATAGGCCCATAGTGCCAGATTGATTTGTAAGTGCCAATCCCTACCATTCTTGTGTACTGTTCTACGAAAGATTTTAAGAATGGTTTTATTAGAGGCTCATGCCTATCTATTTCCCTATGGAAAATAGATGGAGGACCAATGTTGCTTAATTTTAAACTTCTTAGATAAATGCTTTAGGTCCTTGTTCTTGAATTGACCTCCATTATCAGTAATAATCTCAGAAGGCACTCCAAATCGGCAAATAATATGATTCAAAATAAATAGGGAAACTGATTTGCCTGAGGCAATAGAAAGAGGGACTGCCTCTACCCATTTCATGAAATAATCAGTAGCTATGATGATAAACTTATGTCCACCTAATGAGTTGGGGTGAATTTGCCCAACAAGGTCAAAGGCCCAGCACTGAAATGGCCAATGAGAAATAGAAGGAATTAGCTCCCTCCCTAGAGCGTGAATCAGGTTTCCATGTTTTTGACATTTCTCACAAGATTTAGAGAAAGCTATTGCATCAGTTTGCATTGTGGGCCAGTAATACCCCACCCTAAGCAACCTTCGGGCCATCAAAAGACCATTAGAGTGTCCACCACAAATGCCCTCATGAATGTCAACTAACGCTTGGTCAGATTCCTCCTTTTCCAAGCACCTAAGAAGTGTCCCATCTAAACCCCTCCTATATAAATCACCAAAGATAAGGGTGTCGTGAGAGGCGTTATGAATGAGGTTTTAGCATTCAGAATGGTTGAAAGTGTCAGGGATGATGCCATCGCGTAGATATGAATAGATAGCACCATAGCGGGAAGACTCATGTGTGACAAGGGTACAAATGACATTGCTTTCAGATGAGTCAAATATGGGGTGGTGTAGCTCTTCCACCAGGAATTCAAATCTGGATTCATGTTGTTGCAACTGTAGGAGTGAAGCTAATGTAGCCATAGCATCTGCAGCTTTGTTTTTTGGTCTAGGGATCTGTTGAAATGTCACAAAGGAAAAGTAACATCTCAATGAATCAACCATCTTTTTGTAAGGTATCAATTTATCATCTTTGGTTTGATACTCCTTATTGAATTGGTTGATAATTAATTGTGAATCCCCAAAGACATGCAACTATGTTATGTTCCATTCTATAGCTAGTTTCAATCCATTGGTTAATGCTTCATATTCTACAATATTGTTTGTACATAGGAATAAAAGTTTGTAGGATTTTGGTATATTATACCCATGAGGAGAAATAAACAATACTCCTGCACCTAATCCATTTTGCATGTTGGAACCATCAAAGAACATCTTCCAAGTGCGAGTGGTCATGTATAGAATGTGTTCATCTGGGAACTCTACCTGAATAGGCACACTATCCTTAACTAGAAAATCAGTTAACTAATCAGCAATAGCTTGCCCTTTTATGGCCTTTCTCTCAATGTACTCGATATCAAACTTAGATAAAACCATCATCCACTTAGCAAGTCTACCCGTGAGGGCAACCTTACTAAGCAAGTACTTAAGAGGATCAATTTTTGCAACCAAATGTATAGTATGAGCAAGCATATAGTGTCGCAACTTTTGGGAAGCAAACACTACTGCAAGACAAGACTTCTCAATGTTATTATAATTGATCTCATAAGATACTAGAGTACGACTGATGTAGTATATGGCCCTTTCTTTCCCAATGTCATCTAATTGAGCCAACAATGCCCCCAAGGAAGACTTTGTTGCTGAAATGTACAAAATCAATGGTTTCCCTGAAATAGGAGGCATCAAAATTGGAGGATTAGCCAAATACTATTTTATTTGATCAAGCTCTTTTGGCAATCCTCATTCCACACACATGTGACTCCCTTATGCAATGTTTTATTGAAAGGTTGTGCTCTATTTTCAAGTTGTGAAATAAACCTCCGTATAGATTGGAGTCATCCTTGAAGACTTCTCATTTGACTTATGTTCTTTGGAGGTGGCATATCTAAGATAGCTTGGACCTTTTCAGGATCAACCTCTATTCCTTTTGCTGAAATTATGAATCCTAGAAGTTTACCTGAGGTAACTCCAAATGCACACTTTTTCGGATTCAATCTAAGTTGAAACTGTTCCATGCGATCTAGAATAACTTCCAAATCATCGAGGTGTGTATCCCGTTTCCTAGATTTAGCCAAGGTATCATCCACATAATCTTCCATGTTCTTATGCATCATATCATGAAAAATTGTGGTCATAGCTTGTTGGTATGTTGCTCCTACATTCTTTAGGCCAAATGGCATGGCGTTCCAACAATAGGTTCCCCATGCACATGTGAAAGCTATTTTCTCTTGATCTTCGAGAGCTATTTTTATCTGGTTATATCCGGAAAACCCATCCATTAAGGAGTATATCTCATAACCCGCCATCATATCCACTATCATCTCTATGTTTGGGACTGGAAAGTCATCCTTTGGGCATGCTTTGTTGAGGTCTCTAAAGTCTGTGCAAATGCGAATGGACCCATCATGTTTTGAAACTGGAACAATATTGGAGATCCACTCAACATAGTCAATAGCGCAAATGAATCCTGCGTGTAAGAGCTTTTCTAATTCAGCTTTAACAAGAAGAGCTACGTGAGGGTGCATTTTCCTCAACCTTTGTTTGATCAGTTTTATTCCTGGAGCTATAGATAGATGATGCATAATAAGATCAGTGTCAAGCCCTGGCATATCAGAATATGTCCAAGAAAAGTTGATTTTCTTCTTTTGCAAAAACTTTGTATATGCCTCTTTTTCTTCAACTGATAGAGACTGAGCTAGGTGCACTATTTGGGGAGCCTCTTCTGTATTCAAATTCACTGGTTGTGTTGGCTCAATGAGAACTGATGACCTTTCTTGGAAGTAACATGGCAAGTTATTAAGTACCCCATCCTTAGGCACCTCAAAGAGGTTTTCACCCTCAGATACGTCATTTATTTTTACTATTTTGGGTTCTGACACCACCACAAAGTGGTTTTTGCCATCAGAACCATCTTTCTTTTTTTCTTTTTCTTTTATTTTTAGACTGAGGTACTTAATATCAGGCTCCTTCATACTTGTTGTTGGTTCACTAGTGGAAGAGACTACGGGTTCAAGAGCATTTAGATAACAGGCAATTTCATAGTCATTCTGAAAGTTTAAGAGCTGAGGCTCTTGGTGATGTTGAGACCAAACAATTAGGTGGAAATGAACAAGGGGTAGGTCAATGACTAGTTCAACATTGTGTATGTAGAAGGTGTTATCTCTGGTGACCATACAATTGGGATTCATCAAGTCTCCTTCTAAGATACCCGAATCAGGATTTGTCCTACCAAACAAAGCGTTGTCCACTAAGGCAATTCGAGGAGTCCAATCCTCTAGTCCTACACTAGGCTCGTTGGTCACATCAGGTTGAGTACTATAAGTATGGACAACATCCATGTCCAAATCAACTATTGCATCTGAAAGTGAGTCCCATTCGAACTCATGTGAGTCTGTCTCTGAATCATTATTTGGGCCTCATGATGTAGAAGCCTCAAGGTTAGGAAAGGTTTCCCTTTCTCTAGCACTAGCATTGTTACTATCTGTCGCAGCTAGGATAGCAACACTTTCCATTGTCAATCTATCATTCATATAGTCACTATCTGTCGCAGCTGGGATAGTAGGACTGTCAATTATCAAATCTTTTGAATCTCCCCAAAGGATATTTATTGAAGGCACCCAATCATCAAACATGTCTTGTTGATTAGAGAGATTAGGTGTGTAGTCTGAGTCATTGTCACTGTCCGTCGCAGCTAAGATCTAGACACTTTTATGTTTCTTATTTGCAAAACCTAAGCCAACTGTTGACTTATTCCTTTGTCCAAAAAGGGCATGGTTAAGAGGTTTAGCTTTGGCATCCAAATGATGACTAAGGGGACCATGTCCTGGATAACCCATATTCTTGACCAATGTATATCCTCTCCCATAAGCTCGAGGAGAAGGTGCAAAATCCTCATTATGTCGGTATTTCTCCTCTCAGTAAATCCAGTCCCTAACGACAACCTCTTCTTTTTCCTCTTGAATCGGAACTGAGGATTCTACAAACTTGTCAAACAATGTCATGGCTGAAGATGAGGGTTTCATATCTTGAGAAGGTTTTCCATAAGACCTAGGGGAAATTGGCAACTTTGTGAATGAATCAATTTTGTAATCTCCCATGCCAAGATCCATGGCTTTGAATTTGTCTTTGCATTGTTCAAATGTAGTATTAAAAGTGTCAGCCTTCCTATTCAAAGGAATGTGAGACCCTGCTGAAATTGTGTTGACTGACAATGTGCTATCCCTGGGTATGCAAACTTCTACTCCATTGTAAGGGAACTTCACACACTGATGATAAGTAGATGGGACTACTTTCATCTCATGTATCCAAGGTCTACCCAATAAAATATTGTAAGCCAAAGGACCGGCATCAACAATCTGAAACAAAATATCTTTCTCTACAGGACCAATTCGAATAGGAAGAACAACCAATCCTTTAGAACTACATTCTGCTTCATCATAAGCCTTGATAGTTATCTTCTTCCTTGTGTCAATGACTTCTTCTGAATAACCCAAGGCCTTCAATAAGCTTAAAGAACAAATATTAAGCCCAGCACCCCCATCTATCAACACACGCCTGACACAGGTCTTGTGGATCATAACCTCTATATGAAGGGCCAAATTGTGTGGGTGGCTTAATGACTTGTCATCTTCTTCTGAGAATGTAAGGTAGTGAGGGCTAACCAAGTGGTTGACCATATTCTGGAATTGATCTACATCTATATCATTAGGGACATTAGCCGCTCGCAAGGCATCCTCAAGGACACGCTTATGCTTAGGGGACAATTCCAAAAGCTCAAAGATTGAAATTTGTGCTGGTGTACAATGTAATTGGTCAACAAGATTATAATTCAACTCAGGACCAACAACAACTTGTAATCTTCCACTTTCAATAAGATCTCAGACAAGATGCTTAAGTTTAAAACAATTTTCTATATCATGTCCAATTCCATTGTGAAAGACATAGAAAGCCTTCTCATCCCACCAATGAGGTTTAGGATCCGGTATGCGAAACTTTGTAGGATCCTGAAGTTGTGCCAAATTATGAGCAATTAACATCTTGAAAATGTCTGCATAGAAGTCCCCAAGTTTGGTAAATTGTCTCTTTTCTATTTTAGGTCTCCCTTGATACTTGGGTTTATTTTCTTGTTGTGCTGAAGATGTTTGCAACTTCATGGCTTGGACTGCATTAGAGAGATTAAGAACTCCTTCATTCTTAGGTTGTGATGAGTCAACAACTCTGTCATTGACCACTTGCTTATTCTTATTCCAATAGGAGTTCTTTTTGTCCTTATTACCATTATTATTGTTGTTTTGGCCATTGTTGTTATTAGTTGTTTTGGCCAAAATTCCTTGTTCTTTTAGGACATCCTCTATGCAACACGCCACTTCTACGATGGTATCAAAAGAATTAAATGGGATCTTCCTTACTTCATACCTTAATTCTGGTACCAAGTTGCTCACAATGATGTCTATTCTTTCCTCCTCAAGAATTGTCCTTGGATATTTCGAGCACAAACATCTCCATCTTTGTAGAAATGTAACAAAGGATTCCCCTTGATTCTGCTTGAGTTTGCATAAATCAAGCAAGGTGACCGACCTTGATAAGTTGTAAGCAAAATGTTGAACAAATCTTTCCACAAGCTCTCTAAATGTCTTAACTGGAGGAGTAAGGTTAGTAAACCACTCCATGGCTTGACCCTTGAGACTCCTTGGGAATAATCTCATCAAGTAGGAGTCTTCATGGTGAAAAGAAAAGCTCATTATGTAGAACTATCTAACATGGTCGTGAGGGTCACCAACGCCATCATATTTGTCATAGGTTGGAAACTCAACTTTTTTAGGAAACTCAACCAACACCACACTCTTGTTAATTGGGTTGGGACATATGGAGTCCAAATTAAATGTGCTCTTAGGAGCCCTCATCCTTTCTATATCCTTTTGAATTTGTTTGATCACCTCATTAGTTGATGGATCTTGCATCTTTACCTTTCGGTCCACATCAAAATTATATGGGACCTTAGCACCTTTGTTGATGAGACTTTCTAGGAACTGATCTTTGTTTTGTTCCACGTACCTTTCTACATATGCTTGAAAGCATGGTTCTTGTTGCATAGTCATAAAATCTATATGATCAAAGTTGGCATAACTTCCTCCATGTTGTGAGCCATGATGTGCTCATTGGGAGGGTTTCTTTGAAAGTCTAGGAGGTGACTATCTCCTATGGTGATCATATCTTGAAGTCCTTCTACCTCTAGGACTTGGGGATCTTGAGGGCGGCCTTGACCTTCTTCTAGGACTTGGTGAGCGAGTAGACGGGGGTGAGTGGGTCCCACTATTAGTACCCCTCCCATTGAATCAGTTTTGGAGTTGTTGTGCATAGAGTCTATCTTCTTCTTCTTGAGCGACTCTTTTCCTTATGTCCAATAATGCACGTTCCTCTTCCTTTAGTTGTTTAAATTTCTCCTTTTTAGCAGCTTGTTCATCTAGATATGCTTGCTTCTCCCTTTCAATGCTCTTCAATCTCATATTTGCATATCGAGAGGTATCTCTAAGTGGAGAAGGTTGCCTTGACTATCTGATTGCATTGGCTACATTGATGTGGTGGTCACTAGACTTGTTGCTTTGGTCTTCGTGTTGTGACCCTGAATCTGAGTGAGTTTGTTGGTGATGTTTCTCAGCTCATTGGTGAGCATCAAGATACCTTGTGTTGATTGGGGGTGATCCAAGTGGACTAGCATATGCAGACCCAGCAGACATCATGTTACCCCTATGCCATTGAAATATGTCATCAAGAGTCTGGTTCATTGCTTCTCTTTGTTGTCGAGTGAAGGTGTAACTCATGGTCCATACTTGATGAAATGGGTGCTAAAGAGGTACTCACTTTACTAGGATTACCTGTCAGATTAAAACAAATCTCAGATTCACTCTTAGGAGATTGATCAAAAAGGGGTCATTTTCCCTTATGCTGTTGACGAGTCTTAACTAGTGGTAACTAGCTAAAGACAACAGGGGGTTGCTTCCCTTGATTGACTTGGTACCTTGTTGTAACTGACATGAAAGAAATAAATTCTTAATGATAGGGTGACCTCACAAAGTGTCAACACCAAACTAGGATAATCAAAGTTTTCTATTGTCCAAAATGAAATGAAAAGATAGAAATAAAGGGGCTTTACCAACACTGTCAAAGGGGTGCTAAAATCAAAGGATGAATATCCTTGCACTTTTGAATCAGGAGGTTGGACTAGGCGCCAAAAATGTATGGTGAAAATGTGACCACACTTCTATGAATCCTTACATGCAAGAAAACTCAACAATGAGCCCTCACAAATCGATCCATAGCTCTCTATGCATGGAGTTGCAAGATTTGTAAAATTGCTCTCAGCTAGAGCTATAAACTCATGACCTTGCTGGTCAACCACACAATGAGAGATTCCAAATCAAAGACAAGGGCAACAATGTCAATATCTCCAATGAAATCAATATGGATGCAATGCAATGCAAACTAATCTATGAGAATGAAAGATGCAAGCTATGCTATGAAAGGAAAATACAAGTGTTACAAATCCTCCTATTAAGCTATGTGAGATTAATCTATTGCATAAAGGAAATCTATACTAAAAATGCCATTATCATGCAACTGTGATGTAAGAAAATAAGCTAAATGAAATGTAACAACAATGTCTTCAAAGCTTGAATGCAAGAATGTCTTCAAAGAGCTCCAAATGACCTAGAAAACCTGCAGCATAACATTAGCATAAAAACCTAAGATATGAAAATGAAGGAGAGAGCTCTCCTTTTATAAGAAATGAGATGAAAATGGACCATTGAGATTAAGAGGCAAAAGACTTAATCAACAGTGGAGAAAAAAAGAAGCTTGATCCTTGTGCACAAATATCCTCCAATAGGAAAATAGGAGTTGACTTTAGTGTCCATATGAGACAAAGTATTTTTTCTTTTTTTATAAAATAAGAATAATGTTTTATTTGTGCAACATCGGATAAGAAGAAAAGTGGGGATTTTTTATTTAAATAAAAGGGGAGGAAATTCCTTTTAATTAAATAAAGGCTTAGGATAAAGTGATTTTATTATTTAATTAAAAGACATTTTTAATTAATTAAAAGGGAGCATGTTCTCTTAATTAAATAAGATTTTTATTTTTTTTCTCTTTTAAATTAAATAAGGCTCAAACCTTAGGAAATATTGAATTGATTATGATTTGATCAAGGAAATTGATATAATTGATATTGTTGATATTTGAAAATATTGATTCAGGGATTTGACAAATTGTTGAATGGGGGCCCAAAGTCTATGCGACCATTTTAGGGTGCATACACCACAAAGTGGTTTTCATCCTCAGAACTCCTTTTCTTTTTATTTTTATTCTTATTTTTCTGACTAAGATACTTGATGTCTGACTCTGTCATGCTAACACTCGGTTCACTGATGGAAGTGCTCATAGGCTCAACTTCATTGAGGTAGCAAGTAAGGGCATAGTCATTTGGGAAGGTATAAATACCATGGCTCAGATTTGTGGAGGTTTGATCAGTAAGGTCTGGATATTGGATAGTCAAAGTGGGGAAAGATTGGGAGATGGTGTTTACGGATATGGATCTATCATCATTGGTCCTAACCCGATGCTCAAGTTCAAAGGTGATATTATAACTTAAGACATTCAATTCGTGAATAGGCTCAATGTCATTGTGGGAGTCCAATTCAACCATAGGTGGATCAGACTCGATAAGTTCATCATTTTTCTCTAGACTTACATTGGGTTTAGGTTCATATTGGTGAATAACATCAACATGTTTCTCTATAATAAGCTCATCTTCTTCTGGAATGGCTCCCCATTCATAGTCATTAGATTCTTCATCTATGCCTCTAGGAAATCTAAGAACATGAGTAAAGCTAGGGTGAATACCCCAAGAAGGGTTACCCTCAGATTCTAATTTAAATTCATACTCATGAGAATCTGTCTCAAAATAACTACCACCTTCCTCTTCTTGATTATTTTCGAGATTAACTGGTTCTTGTGTTGCAACTATCTCTTAATTGATAGTAGGTTCTTGTGTTTCTACTACATTAATTCTTTTGATTGGATCATCTTTATCATCAAGAAGTTCTTTGATTTCTTTAGGCAAACGCTCATAAGGGATAAGTTCAAAGCTGTCTAAATCATTATCTAATGGTTTAGTTTCTTCCTTCTTGAGAAGAGGTTCTCCTGGTGCGATCTGCTCTATGACATGGGAACAATTACCTTTGAGGTGGAAGGGTTTCTTTTTAAAGCCTAGGCCAACAATATCTTTGTTTGCCCTACCAGTATGTGAAATAGGTGTTATAAGACCTTCTTCTCTGACTCCTAGAGGTCCTTTACCTGAATATCCCATCTTAGCTATTAATTTATCTCCTAGACCTTATGCCTTAGAAGGGATGTTGGATACTGTAGAGTAACTAATTTGAACAACTTGAGATTCTGGTTCATCTTTGTATAGCCATGTAAGCACAGCTTCATCCTCTTCAAATTCTTGCTTGGAGACTTGTTCTACTACAAAATTCTTTCTATATGCCTCAAGAGGTTCTTTAGAATCTGGTTTGGATTGTTTTAAAGATTGTCCATAAGACTTAGGTGAGATAGGGAGAGATGTCAAAGATAAGACTGGCTCTATAGTGTATTCTCCCATACCATTTTCTTTGATATTGACCTCTTTTGCAATGTCTTCCATTTTAGATGTGGATGCTTCTTTAGTTGGCTCAATGGAAGATTCTCTATTATTAGGCACAAGTTTATTTGCACTTTCCTTCAATGTATTGCAAGTGGTGGATATGTCTGCTGGAATAGTGACCTCTACTCCTTCATAAGGAAATTTTAAGCATTGGTGGAATGTAGAAGGAATAGCCTTCATCTCATGTATCCATGGTCTCCCTAGAAGAATGTTGTAAGCCAAAGGTAGATCAAGAACCTGACATATAGTATCTCTAATAACTGGACCTGCTCTGATAGGTAAGACAATGGTGCCTTTAGAAGATCTCTCTTGTTCATCATAGGCCTTTATAGTTATTTTTTTTCTAGGATCAATAGCTAATTATGAAAATCCCAATTGTGTAACCAAGCTATAAGAATAAATATTTAGGCCAGGGCCTCCATCTATCAACACACATTTGACTCTATAGTTCTGGATCAAGACTTCTATATGCAAGGGTTGGTTATGTGGGTGACTCAAGGAGTTGTCATCTTCCTCTGAAAAGGAGATATATTGCGGAGATGTAAGATGTCCAACCATAGTCCGGAACCTGTCTAAATCAAGGTCATCTAGAACATTGGAACCAAGCAAAGCTTTGTCTAGAATGGCTCTATGAGCTGGAGATATCCGAAGCAACTCAAACATGAAGATTTTTGCATTAGTGTGTTGGAGTTGTTGAACAATGCTATAAGATGTTGGCCTCGTATCTTTAGGATTGGAAGATTTAGAAACAACCTTCTATTTGGAAGCAGAAGAAAGATTGAAGGGCATCTTAGGGACATTTGATGAATTTGGGATTTGTCCATTCAGATGTGCCTGAGCTTGTGATTGAGTCACTGCATTAGCTGAAGTATGATCTCTATCTCTTTGCACAATTATGATGACATTGCAATGCTCAGAGAGACAAGGTTCAACCATATTGATAACAACATTATTTTCAGGGTAAGCATAATTGACCTTTGCCCCCATATTAGGCTGAGAAGATGAAACTTCTTGACCATGTTTCAGAAATGGTTCTATGAATGTTGTATGATCATTATTGCTCTTATGATTGTCAATGGTGATATCTCCCTTATCAATCAGATCTTGAATAGTATGCTTCAAGCGTAAACAGTGATTAATTTTGTGACCTTTACCTCAATGGAAATCATAGAATTCATTCTCCCTCCACCATTTTGGTTTAGGATCAGGATCAAATTGTCAGATTTCAGGCAAGGAGATGATGTTATTAGCTAGTAGAGTTCTCATAGCTGATTCTAAAGATTCTCCAAGAGGAGTGAATGTTCATTTATTATGAGCGGACCACTTTTTATACTCTGGCTTCTTTTGAGATGATTCAGGCACCTTTTGTTCTGAAGCTTTGATGGCTTGGGTGCCAATAGTTAGATTGAAAGCTGGTGCCTTTGATGGGGCACGGATAGTATCAATAACACCATCTATGACAATGCCTTTATTCTTGTTTCAGTTTTTGTTTTTGTCTTTAGAACTGGATCCTAATTCATACTTGTCCTTTTGAAGTGTGATTTGTCCTTTTTTCACAAGTACTTTTTCAATTTTGATCGCATTGTCTACCATCTTATCAAAAGATGTATGATATTGCATTTGTAAAGGGCAGTCGATCTCTGGGATAAGATTACTGATGAAGATTTCTAGTTTCTCAGTTTTTGGAATAGGCCTAGCATATAGAGAGAATTTCTTCCTCCTTCTTTTGAGAAATATCAAGAATGGTTCACTTGGATATTGCTTGAGATTACAGATATCAATCATGGTGACTGGATGTTGAATGTTGTAGGAATATTACTGATAGAACAATTTGATAACTCCTCAAAATTTTTGATAGTAGAAGGCAATCTAGACAACCAATGAATCATTGCTCCTCTCAGAGATCGAGGAAAGAGTCGCATAAGATAGGTTGGTTCGTGCATGAAATCCATAGATTGTGTATAGAATTCTTTGACATGATCTTGAGGATTAGAGTGTCCATCATACTTATCATATTTTGGCATCTCCACTCTTTTCGGGAATGGTGGCATGTACAAGTCTTTGTCAAATGGAAAAGGACATAGGGCCTCCATGGAAAACTCCTTGGGTTCCTTTTCTTTCTCAAGATTATTAAGTTTGACTTGCATGGCATGCATCTATTTCATCATAGTTGTGAGTGGAGTTTCTTCCTCATGTGTAATGATATCTTCAACATTAAATTTGGGAGGAAGTTTAGCTCCTTGATGAGCTAATTGTAAAAAGTATGCCTCTCTATCTTCTTTCAAGAAATGCTTCGTCATTCGTTTGAAGTTATCATCATTTTGATATTGAGCAATTTCTTCAGGTGTGGGTTCCTGATCTGCACCATGTTGAGATTGAGCTCTTTGAGAGCCAAAGTTTGTCCCTGCTTGAAACATGGTAGGATTTTTCCCTGGGATAGATTGAGGTGGAGTTTGTTGATTACCTCTATGAGTTGATGAAGGAGGAATGTAACCAGTTTTTAATCGAAAGTTGCCAAGAGTTGCTCAAGAGTTGGACCCCTGGTAGTGGTTATAGGTAAGGTATGAGATGCTTCTCCAAATTTCTTGTTAGAGGAAGCTCTAGTTTCCACCATTAACCTTGGGTGAAACAAAAGAATATGATGAAGACAACTGAAGAAAGATTTGATTCAAGAAGATCAAATGATGCAACCTTGTCAAGGTTTGATTGATTGAAGCTTAGATTAGACGTAAATGAAGGAAACTATGCCCTGGATGTATGGGTAGATTCCCAAAAGATAGCGGACACGAGTTCACCACACTTAGTCATTTTGATGATTGATTGAAGATTGATAGCTATGACAAGGTTTTGACACAAGATGATAAAGACTCAAATCAATTAAATAGAAGGCTAAATCAGATTCAAAAGGCCACTTTAGGAAAAGGATTAGATTCTTAGTAGTTTGCTGCTCTATTCCTAACACAGTGATTTTCTTGACAGACTCTAGAAATAGGCTGGAAAAACTGGATATCTAGCAATTTTGACAACTTTCTGGCAATTTTTTCAAAACTTCTCAAATGACTTTCTGCAGGCTCGTACGACAGTGGGTATAGAATGAAATGACAATTGACAAGATCGTACGACAGTTGACAACAGGAAAATTGACTTTTGAAAATGACTGGCAAAAACACTCGTATGACAATATACCAGTTACCATATGATAATCAGGGGGTTATGAAATGACTCTTGACCAAAACTCGTACGAGTTTATGACCTGATGAGATGACTTTTGACTCCAGAAAGGAATTTCACTTCAATTTCTATAATTTTTTGGGTTTTCAGTTTCAGATTGTTTGTAAATTTCAATGTCCAGATTTGAGGATTGTAACAGATTTGTTCATTTTCAGTAACCAGATAGATACACAAGCACGCAAAATAGCAAGCAAGTGATTTCAAGCATGTCTGAAAATAATGAACAAGGGCAAAAGAAACCTTGCGCATGAACAATCAAGTGACTTATTTGTGCTAATCCTTAGAAGTGCTAATTGTGTATGTTCCAAAAAGTTTTGCAATAACGCACATATTCCTAGAAAATGAAAATTTGGCCTCACTAGGGTTTTTAGTAATGGTCTGACTCTGCAACTTTTATGATCCAAGAGGGTGAACTCCAATCTAGGCACACTGAGGTTTTGACACAGTCCGAGAACTTAATCTTCAAGATCTTCTAGGGAGATCTGATAGCCCAATAAGAGACCACACCTGTGGAGATTTCTTCCAACAAGACATTTATATAGTGGTTGTCACTACCACGATGAAAATGGCTATTATCACTTGAGGTTCCGTCAACATGGTTGACCCAATTAAGGGAATGTCCACTATAGTTAACCCTCTCTAAAGGTGACTCACAAAATATACCACATGGAGACTAGTTCTAGATTCAAGGATCTAAGTTTCTGGTACTACCCAAAAAGGGAGTAGAGCACAATCCTCTAGCCTTTTCACTTTTAACCCAAACAAAGCAGACAGATTAATCCGACACGCTAAGGCCAAGATTATCTCACAAAGATCTATGATGTCAACCACTCATGATCTATCAACCTCTCTAGAGAGAGAATGTATCAACCAAAAGCTGAAGACGCACAAATCTAGTAGAACATGAGACTCTCTCAGTATCCTCCCTACCTACAAGGGTTCCTTTGTTGAGAAGAGTTTCATTGGAAACCCACTCTCTCAAGAGCCATGAATAGTGTTCATAGGGCCTATTTACTATGTGTAACAAAGATGCTGAAAGCAAATCTATGTTCATTTTTAGAGTCCAAATGAAATGTGTGATATGAAAGCAATAAAGATCACACAAGCTTGACACGCAAGAGTTCTTTTTAATCCAAATCGAAATGTTATCAGCTGAAAAGATTACCTGAATTCCTTGCAACACGCTTAGTAGATTCTTACCTATTTTTAGTAATTCTTGCACTTTTTCCAATCAAAAACCAATGAAAATCAATCAAAAATAGAGAATTTCAATTGTTAGGGTTAGCTACTAGTCGAAATCTAAAAACCAAATTTGACAAACTGCCTGAAAAAGTGAAACGACAATTGAACCCTGGTACTAAAACTCGTATGATAGTGGGTTACCTCCCAGACGACAATCTAGAAGCTCATACGATAATGGGTATCAGATCATACGACAATTGAGCTTCCAGATGACAGTGGGTTTCGGCTTGTGTGATCCTCGATCAAATCAACTATCGTACAATGGTGGGTATCTCCTGGTATGAGTTTTTGACAAAACTAATATGAAAATTATACGGACAGAGAATAAAAATCGCAGCTTGTAACAAAAAAAGACAAGAAAATGATAGAAATTGATAAAATTTGAAGGGAAACCCATTTTAGGGCCCCACAGTGGGCGCCAGAAATGTGTGTGTAAATTTTGTACCTATTTGTAGACACAACACTTTAGTAAAACATTAGAGGTTAGCTAAAATCAAAATCGTGCAAGTAATTGAAAATTAAACTAACTAGGTGATTTATTGCCTTCTAATAGATATGAGTATGTATTCTCAGATTGGACCGAGATCAGTGACCTTGACGACACCTAAACGAAGGATTTGAATGCAAAATCTAGATATGAGATGAATGCAAATTAATCTATTTTTTTGGATTTTAGATGCAATAAGATGAAAAAGTGGATATGAAACTATGCTAATATGAAAATTGATATGCTAAAATGATCTAACAATAATATTCTAAATGATATGGATACTATGCAAAAACAATGAAAATCTCACAATAATTCAAATTCTCAAGATTGATTCTTTAGTCTCCAATTCGACAGCGTGAATGTGCAATTCGTGGATGGATTTTGGCAGAGTAAGTATGCAAGCTTGTGAGATGATTTGTGAAGAGCTGAGCCTTGATTTTATAGAAATCCAGGGCTTTGGGGATGCATGGAAAAAAGCCATAAATCACTCAAATAACTCAGGTTGATTTTTGAGTTATTTTTAAATAAAGGATAATTAACTCACAAAAATATGCAAAAGCAGAGTTTAACTCAAAATAGAGTTTAGATTTAATTGACAATTGATAGTTGTCTGCTTTTCTGATTGTGCATGTTTTATTTATGAATTAATTTAATAATAGAGTGATTTATTTCCAACTTAAATGATTTTGAAAAATAAAACAATTGATTTATGAGTTAATCAATTATTTTCAAACTTTTATTCAAAAATAATATTATTAAAAATTGACAACTTGTTTTAATTAATTAAATAAGAATTTAATCAATTATTCATAGGATTTTGGATTTATTGTCAAAATTAAATAATACAATTCAGGAATAAATAGAATTAACTTCAATTAAATAATTAAGTGGTAGAATTAAATCTAATTAATTACATATTTAGAATATTCAATTAATCAAACTTTAGGATAAATTGGATTTATCGCCAAATAATCATTAAATTAAAGATAATTATGATATTGCTAGGAATATTCCCCGATGCAGAATTTATGATAATCAATTAAGATTCGATGATGTTTAGATGTGCCTTAGGTTAGGACTTTGATGTCGATTTTGTTTGATGTGTCGATATAAGAGATTAATGAACCTATAGCCCATTTTTGGGGTATTACACCCATTAGAATGGTGGCGGCCCACATTGGGATCAAAAAGCCCTAATTTATTATGCATGTAGTACCAAGCTTCTCTTTCCCCAACTGTCCATTGAAAAGGCAAGAGGCCATCCTTGTCAGATGCCATCTCCACCGTATTAAAATCACCACAAACAAGCCAGGTAGCAGGTGGCAGAGAATCCACAAGCCATCACCAAAGGTGAGATCTCTCAACAACATCATTGGGAGCATAAACATTAACTATGCCAAAAGAATGATTTTCAATAATGAAAGTGGCCCAAACAACTCTCTGCATGGGGTCAGAGCCATGACTAACCAAAAAGGAATGCTAACGAGGAGCAAGGAGAGTAGAAACTCCGCCTCGACCAAACTCGTGCTGAGAACAGAGACCAAGGCTTGTAGGCCAAATAACTTTACAAGCAGCATCAAGCATGAAACCAGAAATCTTAACTTCCTGGAGGCATAACACATCTAGATGACCAATACGATGACGTAAATCCCTGACAAAAAAATTTCTGTGTAGGTATGTCAACCCACAAACATTCCATGAGATGTACTTCATGGAATAACAGTGTCATCCATTCCATCACCTTCCCCAAGGGCATCAAAACTATTAGATAAATAACCTAGGGCAAAAGTAGACCCAAAAAATTCCATACATATATTACGTGATTTTTCCTACATGCCATCAAACCTATTCTTAGCACATCCAGAAGGGTTGCGAGAATGACAGAAGCAATCTTTGTGGCCGTCTGGGGCATGCAGGCTGAAGGAATGGTAACATGGGAGTCAAAAACTCCTTTCCCCTGCGAAGCATGGTTTGAAACCTCGATAACCGGGGTTTCTGAAGAAATCATGTTATCCGAAGGTAGCAGATGGGAAGCGGAAGCTGAAGCAGGTTGCTTGTGTGGCTTGTTACGACAGTCAACTATGACCCATTCATCTTTTTTGCCCTCATCTTTTTTTCTAGCCTCAGCTGGCTAAGAGCCAGAATCCTTGGGAGGAGTCTTGGTATAAGGCACTGTGAGAGGACAGTCCTTAATCTTATGCTCAATAGATTGACAATGATAACAAGTGTTGGGAAGGTTGAGATAAAGCACCTTCTGAGTGAAAGTGGTATCACCAACCTGAATCTCAATAGATTCTTTGAGGTCCCTAGAAAGGTCGACCTCAACACAGAGCCTTTTTTGAGGTTGTGGATTAAGAAAGTGGTCATGCTCATTACATATAACCCTACCTAGCTTTTGCGCTATGGCATGCATGAAAGGCCAACAAGGTAAGGGAAGACCAGGAAACTCTACGCAAACTGGGACTTTCAGCTTCTTGTCATTAGAGATAGAGAAGACGCGAGTTCAACATTGGAAGATTAACAGTGAGGCCCTAAGGCTCCAAGGACCTTTGGCAAAAATGGTGTCCACATGGGAGGGATTGGAAAAATGAAACAAAAAAAAGCCCTTGGTGAGGCTCTGGATGCCATCCAGGCAGATTCCATGAGGAACCAAGATTTTGCAGCCTAATCCCTGATAACATGTTCAAGAGGGTTGCGACCCATAAAATAGCTAATAAGGGTATGCGTTTCAAGCCAAGTACAAGCATCATTAAACTCATTAATGGGTAGAACAATATCAGGTTGAGCCATACCTCATGAAACACTTTGGGAACAAATTTGCGGGGACGTTTGCTTGGTGGCGCCATTGTTATCTGAAACCACACCAGCACCAGCATCAATTGCTTGGTGATAAGTGGCCGGAGCCATAAATACTATACTATTTCCTACAATAACTGCGGAATTTGTGAAGGACAGGGAATGCAAAAGTTCAATGCAAAGAAAAAACCCTAGCATAGCGAGCATGACCATCTCGCTCTTACTATTATGACTTTAAAGTTATATTGAAAATTCTTCACGGGACCCACCATTAAATCACTATTTCGCTAAATAAATTTTATAAGGATATAGAGACCGTGCGAAATAGAGATACTATGTCGACAATTATACTCCTAACACTTTTGATTCATGTCGCCAATTCCTGTCATAGTGAATTCAGTTCCTATCACCACAATGCCAGAAATAAGAAATGCGCACAATATTTCTTTGATTCATCTATAGCTGAAATGTCTGCATTATAATTTTCATAAGACATTTCTAGCAAACTCCATGTTGACATCAATGAAAAGACACCAAAGGAAAGACCAATAATATACTTATTTTTTTGTAGGATATATTCAGGTCTACTATAATAATGTATTTATACTTGCTACAAAAATATACTCAAATTTTCTCTAATTTCCCTCTCTTAGTTCGATGGATATTCCCTCCTAAAATTCTCATTTTATTTGTGATAGATGACTCTTTCCCCCATAAGTCTTACCCTTTCAATGAGGTCGACCTAGGAAGAATAAACATAATTTATTACATTAATTTCCTTTCCCAAGATGGCATTTGAACAAGGAGGGTCGGTTGGGCTTCTTATTAATTTTATTTACCTAAACCCCTAAGTTGGTCTTATATATGTAGTGGTCGCCCTTATTATATTGTTGCACTTACTTTATAAAAACCCTAGGTCATCTCTACTCCAAAACACTTTGATATGGATTACATTAAACCTTAAGCCAACCCTATTTGAGAATTTGCCACTTAGTAATTATTGAACATCTATCTGAGTCAACCCTTTAAGTTTTCATGACATTAGTTTGTTGTTAATAGGGTTCTGCCTGGTTTAGGGATATGACAAAAATTTTTATTTGTATTCTTATCAGATTGATTTGTGATGTCTACTATTGTCCTCCCCCTTAAATTTGATTGTTGGATAAAATATTAATATCTTCCCATAGATGGTGAGAAGTCACAACTCCTTATGTGCTTACAATTGTTTATAAGAAAGGTGATTGTTCATAACTAATGCTTTACTTAACCTTACATTGGGTTGGCCCCATAAACAATTCCTTATAATTATTAAACTCAAATACTAAACGATATCCTAGTTTTAGAAATAAGTGTTGCCTTATTTTATTTAACCATTGTTTATATAAACTACAATTGTTGCTATTATTTTCTTTTTTCATATTTTATTTTTTGTCTTTGTAATCACCTTTCTTAGAAAATTGAGTTTCTACTAAACTTTGTTAGCTCAGGTATTCTTCATGTCAGGGACATGACAACTTGCCATTTTCTTCCAACAACAAGCTCTTGGAAAATACTCTACAAAATCTTCCACTCAAACTGAGACTAGTATAAAAAGTCTCTACCCAATAATGAAACCAAAATTAGGCAAACTCTAATACCAACTAAAAGGAAGCTATGCATGAAAAACACTTCCAAACACTAACATGGTGGGGGAGATTACACAATTTTTTTCCTACAAATCTAACTGCTACAATAAAAGAAACAAATATAGAAAGAGATAATATAAACATGCCAATAGAACATTGCAATGAATATATTAGAATGTGTTAAGACTATTAATATGGATTAATTTCACATAGCAAGCAACTTATATAGAGTTTGTTCAATAGTATATATGCATTTTTTCTCAAATATCTGTTGACAATCTCACACAATTAGTAAATTGAAAATTAATAAACCTTTAATAATACTAGTTATTACCAATTGAATTCTACTTTTAAAAAATTTCCAACTGTAAGAGATCCCGCTTTGAAGACTCTAGGAATAGATCCGTGTACCATTTAATTGATAAGAAGGAAACTCTTGATCTAGCAAATCACATCAACAACCAAATTTATTTATAATCTTTAGTCACTGGTTGATAGTTCCATCTTGGAGAATTATTATCTTTCTCATCACAATTGAAAAAAACAACCCTAAACATAATTGTAGAATCATAATAATTTTCTTGCACCACAATTGAAAAAAAGATTGAAAACATTACTTGGGTTGTTGGGACCTATAAAAGTCAAACCCTCGCTTACACCATAATTGGCTTAACTCATCTCATTAAGTAGTCAAATTAAAAAATTTGGGGTATATTCGAGGCCCTCAAGAAAAAACAGATGAAGGAATCCAAATGCTATACAAATTTAAATTTGGAATTCGTTCGTTATTACGAAGTTTGACTCTCGACAAAACTACAAAATGCAGACCAAACCCAAAAAATTGTTTTGACCATATCTAAATTACATGTTTTTCATCGAAGAAATTTTCCCTACCCAGACTAGCAGCAATGGCGTGGAGGATTTCTGCAGGAGATCTTTTATGCGTCTTGGCTTTTCAACTTCTGATTCAAGCCTTTGGGATCACAAACGACACAACAATATCTCAAACAGTTGTTCCAGATTCTACAGTACTAGGTGAAATCTTCTCTGAAAAACTTGAGCCGATTACAAGTGCTCTCCTTGATGTAGATTCAGTTACAAATTCTCTATATCTTTTCCCATTGACATTTAGATCAAATTATGAGGATATGCTTGACAAATTCAAAATTTACATATACCCTCGTAAACAACAAGATTTCGGGTCGCCTGAGTGGTGCGGCGATCAGAGGTTAAGAGACCTTGACAGACATGGTGCCATGTTTTACGAAAACCTAATCAGTAGTGAATTCGTTACAGATGACCCAGAAAAGGCCCACTTGTTCTTCCTGCCGTTTTCATTAGATGCTTCGGGGATTAATTCATCAACAAGTGTCTCTAGGTTTTTGAGAAGATATATAGACGATTTGAAGAGCCAATACCCTTTTTGGACTAGAACCCTAGGTGCAGATCATTTTTATTTCTCACGTGAGGGGGTATTGACGGATTCTTCTAGAAGTGTTGTTGAACTGAAGAAAAATGCAATTCAGATCTCCTGCTACCCCCTTGCCCTCTTTGTTGATGGTGCCAAGGCAAGGTTTTACCCACATAAGGACTTAAGCATGCCTCCTGCGGAATCAGTAATGGATGTTCATCAAACCCCAAAGCTTCAGCAAAGTGACGGAGAATCCAGGACTATTCTTGCCTATCATGTGGGTACACCTGCTGGTCTTGACTCAGTTCTTCAGGAATGGAAAAATGATCCAGATTTTGTTTTGGATCCCCTGCTCCCAGAGCCTTATCTTTATTTCCAGAGGCTGTCTTCGAGTAGGTTCTGCTTGAATTTCGTCGGCGATGGTGGCAATCCATCAACCCTGGTGGATGCATTGAAATTTGGGTGCATTCCAGTTATAATAGCTCAGGGTCCCCTGTTTGATGTGCCATTTCAGGATATCCTTAATTGGCAAGAATTTGTGATTATCATGAACATGAGACAGGTTAGTAACCTGAAGCAAACGCTACAGAAGATACCAGAAAGCCAATTGCAGAAGATGAAGATTCTAGCCATAGAAGCAAGCAAACATTTGAAATGGCACTCTACTCCGCAGCCATATGATGCATTCAACAGTCTAATGTACCAGCTGTGGCTTCGACGACACACTATCAGATATGCTCGGAGGCATATAAGTAGCTGAAGGGTCAGTGTTCTTTTCCAATTCCATGTGTTGTTCATTCTACTGTGTCAACGTTGGAGTAGGCTAGAGCTTCGTTCTCCATCGGTTCTCTTTAGGTTGTTCCTTTGGAGAAGGGCCATATTTTCGTAAGATTGTTCTGTATTCGTTGGTTTTTTGATATTCTGACTTGCCCAGTGTTTTTCAGTTAGGGTTTAGCCTCTCATTTTAGTTCTAGTGCATGCTAGTTTTAGTTTCGGATGCAATACTTTTGGTTGTTGTTAAGCCTTCCTGTTAGCTATTTTAACTTTGCTCTACTTTTTTATTTCAGCTGACCTCCTCAGGTCAATCTTGTGTATTGTCATAATTTATTTCTTTGTATCAGGTGCTGCATAATTAAACCACAAAGTACCTATTGTAAGTAGTGACGGGTATTGTCATACAACTAGTTTTACTAAAATGAAATTGGATTTGTTATTATTTCTAGATGAACAGAGCTGTGTGCTCTGCTTGTAAAAGCTTATTTTAAAGGTTTGTTTTTTTGTTCGCCAGCCCCATTTTTGGATTTCTGTTGAGATTATATACTGCAAAGATTCTGCAGTCATTTGCTTGTTAATGTATATTTCAAAGGTTTGTTTGCATCTCCTTACAAAGATTGCTCTTTTGTTCCCCAGCTCCATTTTGAATTTCTGCTGAGGTTATTTACTACAAGATTCTGCAGTCATTTGCTTGTAAAAGCATATTTCAAAGGTTTGTTGGCGTCTCCTTGCAAAGATTGCTCTTTTGTTCCCCAGCCCCATTTTTGGATTTCTGTTGAGCTTATTTACTTGAAGATTCTGCAGTCGGTTTCCAGTCACAAGTCGTAAAATAACTTATGGATCTTTTCCTGATACGAAGATATGCAGTTTGTTTTCCAACTCTGATTTTTAGATAATCATAATAGTTGATTCTGCACTCATTTTCCATTTGCAATTCGAAAGATGACTGAAGGATCTTTTTTTTTATGATACGAGCCCTGTCATCAAATTCTGAGTTTTGGACAATGGTTGTTTCTCCACTTGCTTTCCAGTTGCAAGTCAGTAAATGACTAATGAATTTTTTTGTCTGATAGAGATCCATGCAGTTGGTCATCCACCTCTGAGTTCTGGTTAATGGTTGATTATGTGTCCATTTATTCAAAAAATGGCCTAAGGATTTTTCTGATTTGGAGTCTTGTTGACTGTCACATAATTCTCAGTTTAAGTTCTTTGCTCCATCCTCCTTGTGCATTGCCCTCTGCACACAAAACTTTTGCAAAACTTATTCATGGATTATACTTCTTGGGTTTGTCTCTGGATCACCCTCTTTGTGGGAAGACTTTTGTTTAATGTTTTTTAACAACTTTTTTCCAAAATGATGAGTTGCCTCAGGTCTGCATATCTATTTTTAATCAAATTCTGAGATTTGGATAATGCTTGTTCTCCACCTACTTTGCAATTCAGAAAATCACTACTGATTTTTTTTTCATGATATAGATATTGGCTCCAAATCTGAGTTTGGGATGATGGTTGATTATGGGTTCATTTTTTTTTTAAATGACTAAAGGATTTTTTCTCATATGTAATCTTCTTGTCTGTCACACAATTCTGAGTTTAAGCTCTTAGCTCCATCACCCTTGTTCCTCGCCCCCCTCCACACCCCTGCCCCCCCAAAAAAGTTTGGCTATATTCAATCATGGTATTCTCGTTGGGTTTGTTTCTGGGTCACTCTCTTTGTCGAAAGACTTTCATTTTTTTTAACATTTTTCTAAAATGCCAAGTTGCTGCAGGTCCGAGTATCTCTTTTTGAAATTTCATGAGAGCATGGTTGTATTCCAAATCATTTCCAACTGAATATCTACTAGAAAATGGTTTCCACTCTTGTCTCCA
This sequence comes from Chamaecyparis obtusa, assembly GCA_027943335.1. Classification (NCBI taxonomy): domain Eukaryota; kingdom Viridiplantae; phylum Streptophyta; class Pinopsida; order Cupressales; family Cupressaceae; genus Chamaecyparis; species Chamaecyparis obtusa. The sequence continues at coordinate 208,351 of BSBK01005745.1, read as the reverse complement.
ATTAGCCAAATTTATATATAAATTTTTCATTGTGCGAAAGCACGAGCATTCACTTCTGATATGATTTGTCACACTTTCCTTGCCAATACTTGGAAGGGATTTAAATGGACACAAATATATGACAAGTCATTCCAGAAAAGATATATTGTTTTTCTTGAGCACCCAGATGAACTTCATTTTTGTTTACTTGTTTGTCCATGCATGTTCGTTGCATTCAAACAAGAAATATTAGAATAAATAAGGTGAATTTTCAAAGCTGAAAGATATTTCTTAATACAGGTTTACATAACAGGTTTGGGTATGTATTGTTTAGAGTTTGGCTTGCCATTGTTGCTCCCCTTTCATTCCCAATTCTCGTTTTATTGGTTAGACCATGTTCTACAAGGATCAAACCATGCTTTCAAAGTCTTATTCATTCAAATTTTTGAAGAGAAATTCATTCGTTGGGCAGAGAACGAGATTTCAAATTGCGGAGAGAAAGCAATGCTTCATTTTATAGTCTCCTGTAACATTAGCTAATTTTGGTGAAGATACAATGCTGCAAGTTTGGTTCTTTGCACTATGCTCGAATGTTTTTCAGATTATGTGCTAACTTGCAGTATACTAGGTAACATTCATATTCTGAAAATTCAAAAAACTATTGAATTTTCACTTAGAACTACATCTCTCAAATGTTGCATCTTGAATGAATGTGGAAACATCATATTTATTTGTACATGTACTATATGAAAAGGGAAGCAATGCAAAGGGGTAGATTACTTCTTTTCAAATTTTGCACATTTGGAAGGAATATGTCCTATTTGGCTAAGGAAGGTCCCAAGCATTGAATGGGACAATAATCCTTCGTTAAATATGTAAATTGTGAAACGAGGAGAGATAATGAGACAAGAAACACAAACTAAGGAAGATTTACATGCACCTGGAATTGAAATAGGAGGTATGCGGATTCAGATCTGAATTTTTGACAGACGGAATCCCAGGAATACTTGTAACTGTTAATTTGAGACCCCGAAGATGACACCTATATGCAAGTCAATTTTTAGCTGGTTCTAGAAGGTACATAATGTTTGAAACATTTTGTTCCTTGGGTTTCTGCTTGAAACTTGCAAGGATGCTTCAATAGTTCCCAATTTGCTTGCAAAAGTTTCGGTAGCTTTGTAACTCGTTTTTGTACACAAAAAAATAGGGAAGAAGGTTGGAAAAAGGTGTTTGCCTCAATCAAACCCCTATTTAGGAATCAACCTTGAAATGAAATGAATGAAATGAAAGTGTGTTGTCATGTAGTAGAGGCTAGATGAAAAGAAATGAAGTATATTATACCTTTGGTAACGCAAATGCTTCTTTGAATGTGATCAAATATGTTGATGTAATAGTTTTGACTTAACACAAAAACCCAAAAGGAAATCATGAAAAATAAAGGCTCATGTAATGAATGTTGTAATTTTCCACAATGTTTGATTGAAAGAGGAAGAAAACTTGAAGAGGTAGGTGTATCTCCTCCCTTGATAGAACACTCCTTTGCTTAAGCCTTCAATGAGGGAAAGAAGCTAGATCAATGAAAAAGAATGCCTTGAATGCATGAGAAGAAGACTTGATTGCTTGAACTTGATTTGCTTCCTTGCACTTGATAGCTTGATTATGAATGCTTGAATGCAAATGTTTGATCTTGGCTCTTCAATTCTTGCTTGTAGTTGATAATGGATGGATAGATACCAAAATGAGGAGAGATCAAGTGTTTTTATACCTCACAACATTTTGGGGGTTAAAACTTAGGCAAATTGATTGTAAATCCTAATCCCCTATTAATTCACCAAGAGAGGGACCTAGTTTAAATTTGAGCTCAATCTTTGGGGTACATAATGTTTGAAACATTATGTACCACCCAAGCAAGGCCTAAATCAAGGTCGTGGATCCCGGGCAATGAGAGAATGTAGGATTATAAGGTACAACAAGTTCTGAGGTTGAGACTACAAATGGTAATATAGGACCTAGGTGATGAAATGAAATGTTGGATTGGAGAAAAAATAGAGGAACACACTTAGAAATGAAGGCTTACCTTGATTTTAAACGAGATTGAAATGAAAGAGGACCCATATTTGAATTTAGGTGTCCATTAAGTGCCATATGAGGACTTGTTATAAAAAAATACACTAAGGTGGGTGCTAAATAATCCTTAAATTGTACACTAATTAGGTGCTTACAATTTAGGACCGTACAATACAATAAATGATAATATCAAGGGAGCTTTATAATTAGATCTATAAAACTAGTTTAATTGTTTTAAACTATTTTTACTAGTTTAGAAATTTATTGCCCTAAATTGAACATAAAGTGTATGGTTCTAAAAAGGTAAAAGATTAAAAGGTAGTTTTTTCACTCATTGGTAAGCGAGACATGAAATTGGTATTCTAGATTCCACATATATAATCATCGGTCCACAAGGAGATTGTTTTTCATTGTATCTTCGATATTGTTCAAAGGAGGTTCACAAATCTACTACCATTTAAATCCAAACATGTGACCTAATATTGTTTAGGTGAGGTGCACAAGTTTATTTGCCATTTAGATTCAAACATGTGACCTATGCTTTAGAGTACACAGGCCTTCACCTTTATGCCAACTTAGGTTGTAATATTACTTTAAGAATGAATTCTAAATATATTCACTAACATGGTATATATACACATATCAAATTGTCTCTTTTAATAATGGACAATCACTATTTCTCTCTTGGGATTTATGAACCCACTTCTACATTTCAATTGAGATTATTTGCAATTCCATCGTCATGTTCCATTGTATCTAGCCTTTGCTACTTCTTTTTTTGCCTATTATTTGTGTGATGAGATATATAGAAGGTTGAAATAGAGAAACTCATTGTTATTGGGGGATTAAAAAGAAGTAATATGGTTTACACTTTGTTTAGAAGAAATAAAATGGCTTACATAAAGTGATAGTTTCTATTTTTATTAATGTATTATCCTACTCAAACTATTCATATAATATGACTTTATATTTTGCATATTAAGATAAACATTATATGGTGGGAATCAAAATTATATTGTTATTAGAAAGGGAAGCAATAGTTCTAAAAGTGTCTTTGATTTGAAATTTGAAATTGTTATAGGCTATGCATGGTAGTGGTTACGGTTGTAAAAAGGCGTTTGGGGCTTTGTTGGTGGATTTGTAATTCTATGAAATGTGCATGTCTAAATTAGGGTGCTTGTGTTGGAGACAAGTGCATATGTTTAGTTGGGGTGTTTGTGTTTGGGGTAGATGCTATTGTCATAGCCTCTAAATGGTCTATAACTTCCAAGAGTTTGTTTATCCTTTTTTTAAAGGAGGTGTATGTAGAATCTTGGAGTGAGCCCTTGGTATAAAGATATGTCAACCAAAAGCTTTAAACTATTGTTTACTAGTTTAGAAATTCATTGCATTGAATCGAACATAAAGTGTATGGTTCTAAAAATGTTAAAAGGTAGTTTTTTCACTCATCAGTAAGTGAGACATGAAATTGGTATACGAGATTCCACATATATAGTCATTCCACAAGGACATTGTTTTCCCTTGTACTTTCTCTATTGTTTAAAGGAGATTTACAAGCCTACTACCATTCAAATCCAAACATGTGACCTAATATTGTTTAGGTGAAATGTGCAAGTCTATTGCCATTTAGATTCAAACATGTGACATGTGCTTTAGAGGACATAAACCTTCACCATTATCCCAACTTAGATTGTAATATTACTTTATAAATGAATTCTAAATCTATTCACTAACATGGTATATATACACATATCAAACTCTTTCTTTTAACAAGAGCTTGTTATAGCTAGAGTCCTTGCCTTATGCAAAAATATGATACTCGCAAAGGTTAAAAGTATGCTTCGTAAGGTGAACCAAGGGCAAGGATTTGATAGGAAATATTAGCAAAAAGTTAATGGCAATAGTATGGTTTATTGCATCTAGCTCTATTTTCCGAGTAGAAATTGTTAGAAGAACAAACAATTGAAAGTTTTTGTTGATAGGAGAAGCCTACAAGTTAACAAAACACATACTAGGTTTACTCACATCAATTAGTATAGTGTTTAATTAAGTGAATTTGAATTTTGAATTTTAATGAAAAATGGATTAGATATATGAAACCTATGTTGCTTAGATTCACCCTGGATAAAATTCACACATGAATATGCTATTTATTAAGAAATTATTATATTTGAGACACCTAATGAAAACAAATAGAAATATAAAAAATAAATCTAGATATTCAATTTTTACTATTGTACATAAATAGATCATCATTAAAATCAAAAGACCAAAGACCATGGCTAGCAAGATCGTGGTTTGTGACCAGGGCATTTCATCAATTAAACTGACAAACCTAAATTAATGAGTCATAAAATAGAGCTAGGAAATAATAGGTTGTATGTAAACCTATGACCAAAATAGTACACATAATGTACTAATACTCAATGTCCATGATTCAAATTTTATGAAAAGCTTAAGTAAATAGAACTTAAAGTAAGTGGAATTCCTTCCAGATAGTGACAAAAGAAATGCAGTAAATAAAAGAGGTTATGAACAATTATAATGAATTCAAGTACAAGCATTGTTAATTAGAATTCCTTTGAGATAATGACATATGAAATGTATATAAATAAATTTATAATGCAAATGTTCCATGCATGTGGAATCTAAGCAACATAAACACTGTGGGTGAAATATCATGTTTGTGTACTTTTAAAGTTTGTATAAAGCACTGTAGGTGATATATCATATTTGTATTGTTGTAAAGTTCGTATAAATCATCAACACAATATAGTGACATTATCAAAGTGTAAAGAAATGCAAGAATGTGTACAACACAAGGCCATGTGTATGAGGTGTAATAGGTTGTATTAAAGATTTCCCAAGCATCACATAGCTTTTGCAAAGTTATCAAGAGAATTGTAACAAAGTGAGAAGTCTAATAGGCCTAAATCATAATCCACTACTGTATTTGACTACAAATTCTGATGAATGTTTGTTGACATATCAACAAACTATTGTCGACTTACCGACGAAACACTAATTAAATTTCGTCGTTGGATTTTTGTCACTTTCACGACCAACTTTTATATGTTGAAACCAAGATCCAACATCACCAATCAATGCCCTAGAAAATGGAAGTAATGTTCATTGCAAACTGTCGATGCAATTTTATCTATCTATCGACGCTAAAAACCACAAAATGTTGCAAAACCCTCATTTCAAATCGTCGAAAAAAACCAAACTTTCATCCATGTTCCAACAAGGTGGAGAAAACCTTTCATTGTCGATACGATGAAAACAATGTTGCGTCTACAACAACCTTGTCGCAAATTGTTCTAACCCTCGACACAATTTTGTCCATCTATCGATGCCAAAAACCACAAAACGTTGCAAAACGCCTATTTCAAATCATTGAAAAAATACCAAACTTTTGTCTGTGTTCCAACGAGGTGGAGCAAACCTTTTGTTGCAAGTACGAAGAAAGCAACGTTGCATGTACAACAACCTCCTCGCAAATTATTGTGGTTCGTCAGGCTATGTTCGTCGAAATTGCGATGAAACCCTACAATTAAAAAACATATATTATTATTTCAAAGATCTTCCCTCCCTAACACCACATTATATATTATTGGTGGTGCTATTACATTAGTATAAGAGCAGTACACCTACGAGCCTGAGGATGAGAATTTTAAATGTATGCAATTGATCCAAATGTATTTAAGAGCTCTACAAAGGAATAGAAGGAGATTGTTAGAGTAGTCTTATGTTAGCTAATAATTAAATCATTTAATTATTAGTTTATCATACTCTAGGCTTAAGTTTCACTTAGGCGCTTTATAATTCTTTAGGGTTTTAGCCTTTAGGGTTTCGTGTTTCCTTTTATAAGGATTCACTTCTTTCATTTCAATAAGGAGATTGTATTATTTTCATCATTGTTAATAGAAGATTATTTTCTTGCAACATGGTTTTGCAGTCTCTGGCCTTTTGGCCGCCATAGCTTTCTGTCTTTTTGCTTCTTCTTTGTGACAGTCTTGCATGCAGGTGTTCTTGGGATGATTTGCGTTTGTCAAATCTAACATGGTATCAGAGCTCTCCTGTTGTTCGCTGTTCGAGTTTCGTTGAAGCGTGCCAGAAGCAGAAGGTTTTCAAGGGTTTCAGAAGTTTTTTTGTGGATCTGGGGGGGAGCCAAAATTTGGCTCACCTTGGGCAAAAACGGACACCACCATTGTGTCCGGAAGGCCCAAGAACCCCTAAATCCATATAAAACTTGTCCATTTTGGACACAGTGGCATTTGAGGCAAAAAAATTTTGCATACCAGGGCCGTACGGCCCTGGCACGCACTCCGAGGTGGGTACAAACGGCGATTTTTTTTTTTAAAAAAACATTTTTGGGGGCGCCGCCCAGCGGCCACCCCCGCGCCGCCCAGCAGCAACCGCAGCCGCGGCCACCGCAGCCGCGGCCCCCGCCACTGCAGCAGCCACGGCCCCCGCCACCGCGCCACCCGCGGCCCGCCCCGCTGCCGCCCACCCCGGCTCCGCCACCGCTCCGCCGCCCTCCGCGGCCCCGCTCCGCTCTGCGGCTCCGGCCCCGCTCCTCTGCGGCCTCCGCCGGCTCCGCCGCCTCCCGGCTCTGCGGCTCCTCCCGGCTCCGCCGCCCTCAGCGGCCGGTCATATGACCGACCGGGAGCTCCAGCTCCAGCCCCCTGCGTGCGCCATGCGCCCAAGGGCTTTGTAATTCCAGCCCCCGGGGCTTAAAATATATTTTTTTTGTCTTTTTAGAGCTTTTTCTAGGGGTAGCTGGGTTTTTTGGCCGTATCTGGAGCATACGGGGGCCTTTTTCTGACTTCTTTATATCGTCGGAAAGCTCTTTCCGAGCTCTTTCCGATGAAGGAGGTTAGGGTTTTGGGTTCTACCATTTCAATAGCTTTTTTTGCTGTTGAAGTCTGATGTCTTTTTTTGCCTTCCGGGAGTCATATCTGGCTCATCCGGACTCCTTTTTCGGCAAACGAGATATCGTCGGAAAGCTGTTTCTGTGTACTATTCAGTGGCCGAGGTATTTCTTCCAGATTCTACTCCAAGTTTTCACTCCTCCGAGTTATGCAGTTTATGCCCTCTGGTGGTGTGCTTGGTTCTACAGGTCCGGGGATCTCTTCTTCTGGTTTCTTCGTGCACTCTTCTTTCTGACTTCTGAGCTTGCATGCTCTTTCTGATGTATCTTTGTTCTGTAAACGCACTGAGATAAAGTGCCATCTTCTGCATTTCTGGGATCTTTTTCACTTGGTTCAGTTTTAGTATTCGCACTCAGTTATAAAGTGCCATGGGGGGATTCTGATGCATTTTGCCACTATAGGCGCATCCACTCTTGTCAAGTGAGCGTACCTTCCACGACATTAGCCCATGTAGACTGTGTCTATGACACCGCCCTTTATCCTGTGTGTGTGCTTCTGTTGCACTGTTGGTGTTCCTGGTTCTTCTTCTGCAGCTGTTTCTGGCATCGCATTTCAGTGTTTCTGTCACCTCTCCCAGTTCATCATTATGGGGGGGTTCACCTGTTGGTTCTATTGCTTCCTTGGTTCGGTTGAGTGATCTACGTATTCAGTTTTTGTTACTATGTACTAGGCGGATGCAGTGGCTAGGCACCTATGCATTTCGGTGAGATGGATCATCTACTATATAGACACTCATTCATTCCTTTTTTGGAGGTCACCTCTTCGATTGATCAGCTCTTCAGACACTTGTCTTCTCTACCTGGTCATGCACTTCAGTGGGGGTTCCAGCAGTATCTTCTGACAGAGTTTTCAGACATGCTTCAGAGGAGTTTCTTGCTCTCTTCTTGTTCCTTTCTCTGGGACATCTTTTGCTTTATGTTTGGGTACCTGATCAGGCCTAGTTGCCGGGACCCATCTTTCCTGCTTTCTGCAGTAGTTTAGCTTTTTTTGCTTCTCCCTAAGTTACACTTAAGGGGGGGTGTTAGAGTAGTCTTATGTTAGCTAATAATTAAATCATTTAATTATTAGTTTATCATACTCTAGGCTTAAGTTTCACTTAGGCGCTTTATAATTCTTTAGGGTTTTAGCCTTTAGGGTTTCGTGTTTCCTTTTATAAGGATTCACTTCTTTCATTTCAATAAGGAGATTGTATTATTTTCATCATTGTTAATAGAAGATTATTTTCTTGCAACATGGTTTTGCAGTCTCTGGCCTTTTGGCCGCCATAGCTTTCTGTCTTTTTGCTTCTTCTTTGTGACAGTCTTGCATGCAGGTGTTCTTGGGATGATTTGCGTTTGTCAAATCTAACAGAGATTTGCAACTCACAAACACAGGTTATCATTAGAATAGGAGCAAATGTGATGGAATGCTTTTATCTAGAAACAATATCAAATAAATTAGCTACTCATTACATATACAACAAATGAAAGCCACTCTAACTGTTGGAGCTCTAATTTTTTGGCAAAATTTAGAGTTCCATATAGTGAGAAAACCCTAAAAATGGCCTCCTAAACACCATGCCCAATAATTGATGAGATGATAGATCACATGACATGGGATACACCATTATATTATTTTTAATTCAAAGCTAAAGGAGTGAGGAAAGAATCTTTGTGATAGGAACAATTAGAATTTTGTGAGTGAAGGTTTCAGAGATGTTGGAATTTTGACCTGTTGTAAAGGTGATGTAGACAAAGGTTGGAAACGATAAAAAATTAAAAATCTAAAACAGACCCAGTTCATTAAATCTACGAGCTCCAGTCAAAATCTTAGCTTTTCATGAGATGTTTTGGGTTTTCGACCAAAACCAAATTTGAAAGATAGGTAGTTATTAGCTAATTTGTTGATTAAATTTTTCAAAAGATGTTTCTTGATTTTAATGTAGGGTGGTGTCTTTTCACCCTACAGGGGTGTGAAAACCATTCAACCACATATATGTGGTGTAAAATGTAAACAAAGAGGGAGATTTCAATCAATATCAATAAATAATGTAAATATTTTATTTTCTACTACACTTTCTGCAAGTGATTTATTGTACATAAGACTTTTTGAAGCATTAATATAAATCAATATTTTCTCTAATTTGGAGTTGTGGATTTGATCGTTCCGGATTGATCGGTCCTTTGTGATTTTATCTCCAGAAGATAAAGTTGCTTTAGAACTTCATGTTTGGAAATTATTTCCATTATTCTATAATTTGATCATTAGGATTATTAGGCACTAGTAATTCTATCTTATTGGTCTCATTAAGCTTGGGTTAAATTCAATAAGACTGATCGTGGTGTAATAGAATAATCGAAGACATTGAAGAGGAGCAATTGATAGGAGCATTCAAGTGGTGTTCTCTGTCTCACTTAGTCATACATAAGATTAAAGAAGGAACTATCTCTATTGCCTAATAGAAGAAAGGCACTGACCTATCATCCTTAATTGAAGTCTTTGTCTGAAAGATTACAAGCAGGAAGTAGTAATACATATTCAAAGTAAACAATATATCATTACATAAAAGCATTCAACATATTCTCAATATAGCAATCAAAAGATAAGTTTAGTGATTTATAAATTGTAAAGAATATGATTCAATCTCCCTCAAGACCCAATTGCCATCTTGAGAGGTCACCCTAATTCAAAGTACAACTACAGATCTGCTATAAAAAGTCTTAAGGCCAAAGTTTGGGTTCAGGTCTAAGTACACCCGCGTTGGTCCTGCAAAGCCTAAAGTGCAGGGGAAGAGGATCGTAATCAATCATTCTCGTTCGTTGGGCAAGTCAATTGGAAAGTCCAAACATTGAGCTAGGAAAGCTCATAAGATTTCCAATATATTGATTTGGGAAGCAACACTAACCAACACCAAACCACATTAAATCACACTGGTGAAGGAGTAAATAAAATGAAGCAATGTTCAAAAAATCATAACAAGGCTTCAACTGGATCAACAATTAGACCTTTCGAACTCCTCTTCTTACCCAAGGAAGAGGCTTTATCTGAAGTAGAACAACAAGATCTAGCAACATGTGACATCAATGCTTGCATGGATGTCTACATGGGCCTTGATTTGAGCATCAGAAATCAACTTACATTTGTAAACTATTAGAATTTTAAATCTAGAGTGGACTAGGAGTGGATAGAAGGCTTACACATCAGTCCCAAAGAGATTTCCAGCAAAAGTTGAGCAGGTTAACACTTCCCCCTTTTGATGCATCAGGAAAAAGTGTTGCACAAGTTTGGATCCAAAAGTTATGAACCTATCTATCGCTCAACCTATGTTGGAAGAAGAAGATACCAAATTTTCAAATTGTCCATTTGGAGTATAGCCCATGACTGATGACATTACAAAATAATCACCCAAGGACAGTCACATTATCACCCATGTTAATTTTGCACAAAGACTTAAGGATAAATTTGAGAGGAAGGAATCCAAGATACACTTCAAGGAGTTGGCCCAATTGAGACAACATGGCACAATGGATGAGTATGTCGCAAAATTCCAACAAGATCAATTATGGTTACACAAGATCAGTTATTCTTAGTGATTTGCCCAATTTTATAAGATAAACAATTTTTCTTGCAAAATTACAATGTTTTTCTTGAAACTACATAAAATCCTTGGACATTTAAATATTTTTACAAAAGTATCACCAAATATTTTAATATAGTAAGTTGGCATTACAAGAATTAGTAAGATTCAACCAATATGCAACCAAGATAAGTATGGATTCTTAAAATTTCCCCTTGGTTCAAACAAACCACTAAGAATGTTTTTGACCCAAAATTGATTCAAAGACTCCAAACTGACTAAAGAGGCATCTAACAAGATTAAATTCCCCCTTCTTTACTATAGAACTCACAATCTTATCAGTGCATTTGAAAACAATTCCATTGGAACTCAAACAACTTTCATAAGCATCACAACAAGACCCTTGTTTGGTAACAATTCTAGTTTGAATATCTACCCCTTCTTTCACAAGACACTCTCCATGGCTTTCAAAGGGAAACAAGAACCTCCATTGCCCATAAGACATAACCTACTCCAAGGATACCTTATAACAACTCCACATGACATATTTGTATTCAAAACATCCCTCAATTAGAAAACTCTCACTATCATATCTTAAGCAAAATCAGGCTTGTTAGCAATTTAAGTTGTCATTAGTGTACATTCACAAACACCATGCATCGGTAAATGCTCACCGGTCACTCATGTTACTTAGAAGACACCGGTAGACTAGAAACAAAGTGTATGCACCGGTAGATGAAGCAAAGGGGATACACCGGTACACCGATCTAAGTACACAGTACTGGTCTCGTAGTGTATACAAGGGATGAAGCAGATATAAGATATACCGGTCTAAACTGCTTAAAGATCCGCACCAGATTTTGCGGAGCAGTTTGAGTTAAAACTGGATTATATGGGACATCCACCGTTCAGAAGTGGAGTTAGCTTTATTTCTAGGGATGTTTTGCAAGGTAAACTCCAGATCATAACGCATAGCTTTTTGCTACTTGCATGATTTATTGTTGAGTTTACAGCTTGGCAGTTCTATGAGTTAAGGGTATCATTACGGTAAACTTTTGTATAAATGCAAGGTCATAGGATGTGAGAAGTGGGGTTGTTGAAAGTTGTTTTAGAAAACAGAGCAGTAAAGAGTAATCTGCGAAGAGATCACAGTCACTAGAGGTGAAAGACAAAGAAGCAGAAAAGATTCAACAGCCATGCAACCCGGGAAAGATCAACAAGTATGATCTAATCAGACAATCAATGTCATAATAGATCATTGCTTTTATTAGGTGTGAAAGCAAATTGAAATCCCTTTATCAGGGTGGCCTAATCGGTTCTTTGTAAAATCCCTTAACAGGGTAACATCTTTATTGATGTTGAAAGACCTCTAACCAGGTGACTCTTAACAGGGTTAAGATTTTAACCGATCTTTTGTAAAATCCCTTAATCGGATAGCACTTTAACCAGTGCTTTGTAAGCTCCTAACATGATGCTTTCATTCTGCAGTAGTGAAGTTGTGAGCTCTTTCTCACCGTGGTTTTTTCCTTCTAACCGAGGGTTTCCACGTATATATCTTGTGTTGATCTGTGTACTTCTTTTACAGTTATGAATGTTTGTTTCTCACTTTGCTTAGATTACAAGAAGTATTAAACAATATTGGAATTATACAAGGAAATAGTTCTTACTGATTCACACTCCCCCCTCTCAGTAACCGGTTGGTAATAACAAGGCATAGGTGATTATTAGCCCTCATTAACAACTTGACTGATCACAACTTTCCCCAACCATAGAGAAACTCTCACTTGACTCAGATGAAAAAAAGCTTTTACAACATTCCAACTTGTATCCACATAGGTTCAACTCTTAACTGAAAAAAAATTTCAAGATACAAAGTTCAATCCTAGATTGTGACAGTTGTAGAATTGACAAGGCTTGCAATAACACTATGAGAAATAAGGAACTAAGACAACATTTACCTCTTGATATCTTATTGGAGAAAGTCCATGCAACTTTGGAAACATTTCCACAATCTTCCACCCCCTAAACTCACATTCATCATGCCCAAAGACTAACAATCCATTGTCACTGTTATCACTGATCACAACCATGGTTTTAGCACTACTAGGGCACCATTAAAACCCAACCAAACCTCTTCCAATCAGCCTGATATATATATATATATATATATATATATATATATATATATATATATATATACACCCTGCATATCATCAAAAACTAGATTTTCCCACTGGCTATATTAGGAGTTATACAAATAATTTGCTTGCTAGTTACCCTCATTAAGGGTTTTAGTCTATTTTTGGAAAAACTAACATAACATGCAAAAGACAATGTGAAAACTCATAAAAAAATGGATTTAAACAAAAGAAGATTCATTGTTCTAAAGTCCACAACCGAGTGGAGAGTAAAATGACTTGATATTTGATCACCTCTTTCATTGTAACAATCATAAAGCTGCAGAACCGTAAGACAATTGGTCATCCTATAACCAAAACTTCATTTTCTTATACTTCCTCCTTTCGAAATTGGACTCTAATGAAAGGAAGGACATTTATCAACATGCCTTGTTATATATAAGACTATTTGAAACCAAATAGCATTATATCCTTGGAGTACTGTTGTCACAAAGATCTGAAACATGAAGGAAAATGAAATATTTTATTAGTTTTCATTATAGCTTTCATTTGTGGATAGATTCCCTTGCAAAATTTGTCATTTAGGGTAACATATGAGATGTGTTAAAAAGTAAAATAAGTACAAAGGGTAACATATTGAAGCAAATCAAACTAATGAAAGTCACATAAGCTTAAAAGTGCAACATAATGAAATATTGAAAAGTGCATTATCTTATTGAGCTTCTCTTTGTTTCGAGAATAGTTTAATATTCTCTACTTAATAGGGCCAACCACGTGAAGGTGGAAGGTCATTTGGCCGCTCCCCCGGCCCCCTCCACCCCACCCCCTCACATCACTCTCAATTCCCCATACCCAATCATATATCATCAATCATTCATTCATTCATCCAATAATAACATATAACATTCATTCATTCATCCATTAATAGCATATAACATTCATTCATTAACATATTCACATTCATTCTTTTAGTTTTAACATATTATAAAAAATATGGTTTTCATATTATGATTACAATCACTTTTTTTTTGCAACTAAATAAAGAAGTGGAGTATCATTTTCTAACTATCTCCCCTTCAGTTGTTCTTCCCTCTGCTCGTGATCTTAATGTATGCCTAGTCGTGTACTCATGGCATGGAGGCTACTGCAAGGGGGGTCTACTGCAATAACAAAGAAATGCGGAATTGATATGTTTTATTATTATTGTTACAAGTATTTCATTAATTAAAAGAATATTAGAGTGGTTCTCTTTATGTGATGGGGCCACATCATGTTCCTGATCTTGTCTTATAGCCTCGTTCTTAACATGTTGAACACCCTCTAAATCCTTCAGAGTTGAAACATGAAAGGTTACATTAATTAATACACCAACTCCAATTAAATATATATGTTTAAAAGAACATTAGAGTGGTCCTTTTTACCTGATGGGGCCACACCATGTTCCTAATCTTGTCTATCCTAATCATGCTCAACATGTTGATCACACTCTACATGCTCTAAAGTTGAAACACGAAAGGTTACATCAATTAATAGACCAATTGTAATTAAATATGTTTAATTGTATTAATCCATACTATGTTTTGTATAGCACATGGATACATCCAATACCAGGATGCACACCATGACCTTCACCTGCAAGTTGTGCTCCACCCTCACCAGGCTGCATTCCAATGTCATGTTGAGTATTATCATTGCTTGTCTATTTAAAACAAATAAACACATGATTAATTTATGGTGGAAATTAATATTGAATAGATTGTACAAGTATTCAATTTAAATAAACTTCATTGAGTTTATTTACCCGCATGTCAAATGTAGTTGAAGCTTGTGTTTTCCTAGTCAAGAGTCTTAGGCATTTAGCCACGACTCCATAGCCTTGTTGGAAGGAAATATTCAAGTCCTATTCTATGGGCACTCTATCGAATTCAGAGTCCTGCATTTTTGCATATGATCATGAATTTTGCTTCTATGGTGTGATAAAACCAAAATTGTTTGCAATTTATTATTTGGATGTAATTTCATTTATTGATACTTACAATTCGTGCCGCTAATTTCATATAACCACTAGAGCCAAGTTTGTGCTTCCCATATTTTTCTAGTCTTGCCTTTGTTTCCTTCGATGTGTCAGGCAATCTATGAAAAGTTTGAAATACATTAGATTATCTAAAAAGAAAGAGTAATCAGAATATAATTAAATTTTAATAGTATCACATACCTTCCTTGGCTTAGTGGCATCTTTCCTTTTTTCTTTTCAGCCTTCTCCTTTCCATCTGACACCAGGTCCTTCCACTCCCTCTTTGGAATCATGGGGGGACACTAGTACTTTTTGTTCTTCTCCAAATGTGACCTATATTGGTCCCTTATATACTTTAGATAGGTACCATCTTTATAAAGGACCTTAGTTGAATGTGTTATTACCGAACAACACAACTAAACGGTTAATGAGCTCATCTTTTAAATCTTGATTTTGCACATTCCACCATGTACGTATGGTGGGCCCAAAGATCTCCAATGTAATATCATTTAGATGTTTATAAAAAATATCATTTCTTGCAAAAAGATCAAGGGATCATTAGTCTAAAAAGAGTGATCAATAAGTAAATTTCAATTAGATTATATATAATAAAAATTAAAACATTTTAAAGTACTTGAGAACTTTATCTTTATGGGAACAAAATTCTTGGTCACCATAAATGTGATCGACAATGTTGTTGTACTAGTAATATAGGAAGATCTAGGAAATGTTACTAAAACATCACCAATACTAGTCGCCTCTACATCCTCTTGACGCATGTTTTGGCATGTGTTCGCTGCCAAAGGCTACACTACTCGATGCCTGCATGCTATGTGTTGCCGACACTTCAGTTGACAATATAGGCACAAATGATGTGATGTATGCACAAGAAGATCAAGATCGACACTTGTACTTGTGTGTGTGAATTTTGTACCTATTCTGTAGACACAACACTTCAGTAAAACATTAGAGGTTAGCTAAAATTGAAATCATGCAATAAATGAAAAACTAAACTAACCAGGTGATTTATTACCTTCTAGTAGATGCGAGTATGTATTCTCAGATTGGATCGAGATCAGTGACCTTGACGACACCTAAATGAAAGATTTGAATGCAAAATCTAGATATGAAATGAATGCAAATTAATCTTTTTTTTTTGGATTTTCTATGCAATTATGATAATAAAAACTTGATATGAATCTATGCTAATATGAAATTGATCTATGATAAGCAAATCTAGAAATGAAATTCTAATATGATATGCTAAAATATGAATGATCTCACAAAGTTGTTTGATTTGCAAAAGAAGCTCCAATTCTTCAAACACCAATTCGCCAGCATAAGTTTGCACAATAATGAGATGATTTGAGATAAGCTGAAGCCTTAATTTATAGAAATCCAGGGCTTTGAGGATGCATGGAAAAAAGTCATAAATCACTCAAATAACTCAGGTTGATTTTTGAGTTATTTTTAAATAAAGGATAATTAACTCACAAAAATATGCAAAAGCAGAGTTCAACTCAAAATAGAGTTTAGCTTTAATTGATAATTGATAGTTGTCTGCTTTTCTTGATTGTGCATGATTTTATTTATGAATTAATTTAATAATAAAGTGATTTATTTCTAACTTAACTGATTTTAAATTTAAAAATAATTGATTTGTGGGTTAATCAATTATTTTAATCAAACTTTATTAAAAAATAATATCATTAAATATGACAACTTGCTTTAATTAATTAAATAAGAATTTAATCAATTATTCATAAGATTTTGGATTTATTGTCAAATTTAAATAATAATAATTTAGGAATAAATAGAATTAACTTCAATTAAACAATTAAGTGGCAGAATTAAATCTAATTAATTAAATATTAAGAATATTCAATTAATCAAACTTTAGGATAAATAGGATTTATCGCCAAATAATCATTAAATCAAAGATAATTAGGATAATTAGGAATATTGCTAGGAATATTCCCTGATGCAGAATTTGAGATAATCAATTAAGATTCGATGATGTTCAGATGTGCTTTAGGTTAGGACTTTGATGTCGATTTCGTTCGATTTGATGATGTAGGAGGCTAATGAACCTATAGCCCATTTTTGGGGTATTACATTTTGCCCCTCTTTCAATTATTGTACAAAGCGCAGTGGTTCAAAGACAGTCTGTGTTTGATATTGAAACTGATTGAAATTGAAATTGATATGAGATAGAAACTGATTGAAAGATTTGATATGAAGATGATAGGTCCTGAATGACCAAAGATAATGTTAACTATAACAACAAATGAACCGATGATTGCGAAAAAGTGTCAAAACACCTAATTTCGAACCTTATGATTGCGAAGAAGTGAGTGACCAATTCCAGACCTGATTGTCCTTATATTGAATCACATTGGTATCACATCCGAACCCTTCAGTTACTGAAGAACCAAGGAAATAACACAATTGAACCGATAGTTACAAAAACTGATACAATTTACAAGATTAAGAGAATACCATATTGATATGGATCTTGATGAATCTGATATGCCCCGAGTGATGATTGATTTGCCCCGAGCGATGAGGTCTTTTGATGAATCAGCAACTAGACGTGGTTGTTGTCTTGATTACTGAGGAAAGATATGATTGCCATAAAGATACGATTTCAATAAAGATATGATTACAGACTTTGAATGATATGCAATACCATGCCCCCTTCGGGATTAAAATTGAAATCTGACAAGAAAAGTCAGTGTTAGATGGTTCAAAAGCATGTTAATTAATTTGAGAAGTGGATATATACGTTCGAGAATGCATTCTGAGTCGTTGGGAGGTCCTGAAGACCAAGTTTGACTAGGTTTGACCATGAGTTGACCATAGTTGACCAAGTTAAAATTTTGATAGTTTGATGTAAGATAATCAGTTAAGTTGAATTCTGAATTCTTGTGATGATTGAAGGTTGATTATGCAAGTAGTTAATAATATGAATGATCGCAGATTTCGATTTTGATCCCGAAAAAATATTCTACTTGCTATTTCGTTGGAGGAACCTTCATGTGAGATTCAGCTCTTGTTAGATTCAAAGATGTTATTGAAGAATCATTTAAGCATTGAAGTTTATTTAGCCATTGTGAGATCATGCAAACATGCAAAATGCAAAGAGACATGCAATATGAAATGCAACCTAAGACCTAGGACCTAGTCACTAATCATGTGTCGGTCGTTTGTCATCATTGAATTTTTAGGTAACCGGATAAATCAATACAATGCCCACTAGTTATGAAACCATAGACATATGAATATCGATTTGTATGCGCAGGAATCAATACAACATCCACTAATTAGGAAACCATGGATATATGAATATTGATTTGTTTTCGGAATGTCGGATTAGATATAAGCATCAAGGCATAAACGCCAGGATGACCTGAATATCATGTCCATTTTGATATAGCAATTTGTATAAGCATTAGAATATAAAGGTCGTGATGACCTGAATATGCCTTGCGTTACAAACACATCAAACAGTGAAGAGATCATTCTAAATCCAATGTGAATTACCCGTAGTGACCCTTTATCGTTCACATCCTTAGGTAAGATCGTGTTTCACAGTAGGAGAAAGAACTCACTCAAAAAGATAATAGTTAGATCAAACTTCTTTGAATTTTTTGGGTATCAATGGTCGAGGTACGCATGGCCATCCAATTCGAGATAGAGGCTCTTACAATCGAACACCATTTCAATCCACAATTTCCAAAGTTGTTGGATTTTCACATACAAGCAGAAGACAAAGAAAAGATTATGCCCCCAATCATCACTCTCTAAATCATGTAAAGGACATCATCGCAGAGCTCGAAGGGACACAATATGCAAAAATCTCAATGTGAATCAGTAAGCATACAAGGAGATAAAAGCATTGTAAAAAACATAGATTGTTTTCAGTTTGAGTTTGATGTTTGATTGTGTTGTTATAGATGCAAAATCCTTTCTGGAAACAAGACTGACTGACTGACTGATTCAAATGAAGCTTCAAAGGACTTTGACTGGCTATGATATGTCTAAGATACATTGGAGACCAAAGGATATGACATTGATTGCCCCCAAGTGTTAAGCATTGATAGGATATAGATGCTTGAGTTGATTGGTGTACAAATTGACTTATTGAAAACTGGAAATGCAGAAACAAACTGGGAAATATGTACAAACTAAAGCAAGACTAAAAACTGGGAAAGACCAAGATTGTGCTGATAGATGGAGCATTTTGAAACAAGTGGTGCCTGTTTGCCAGGTTTTTACCAAATTGACAAAGATTCTATTCTTGCTACCAAGGTGCCTGTTTCCAGGTTTTCACCAAGGCACTTTTTTCTTTTTCTCATTTTTTTTGTATTTTTCATTTTTTTAATTTTTTTGTACTTTTTATTTTTTTTATTTTTTTGTGAATCATCAAGGCCCCTATTGCTAGGTTTTCACCAAGATGTTCATTTTTTCAGGACTTTTTCAGATTTTTAAGATTTTTTCAGGATATTTTACCATAGACTGAATGCCTTAGGCATAGAATTTCTTTAGATGGAGAACGTTGATTGGTTCTTGGAGCTGTTCTCCTTCAATCATTGAGAGTTGATAGGCACCAGAGCCAAATGTAGCAGTGATTACAAAGGGACCCAACCATTTGGGTTCAAACTTCCCCTTGCGTTCTCGATGTGATTGATTTTTAGGATTCTCTCTCAAGACTAGATCACCAACCTGAAATTCTCTGTGTCTGACTTTCTTGTTGTAACCTCTAGACATTCTCTTCTGATATACTCTGAGATGATCATACGTTGCTTATCTGTGCTCATCTAGTAGTTCAAGTTCTTGCAACCTAGACACTTTGTAGTCATCGTCAATTACTAGACCATGCATTCTGATTCGTAGTGATGGGATTTCAACCTCAATAGGCAGTACCGCTTCAGACCCATAAACTAAAGCGAAAGGTGTAGCCCTAGTAGGTGTTCTGATACTTGTTCTGTAGGCCCAGAGAGCTGGATTGATCATGAGATGCCAGTCTCTTCCTATTTTATTAACTGTATGATGCAAGATTTTCAATAGATTCTTATTAGAAACCTTTGCTTGTCCATTCCCTTGAGGATAGTAGATAGAAGACCAATATTGTGTGATCTTGAATTTGGCACATAGATCATCTAGGTCTTTGTTCTTGAATTTTCCACCGTTATCTGTGATTATGGAATGAGGTATCCCATATCTGCATATGATATAGTTCAATATGAACATAGATATTTGATTTCCTGTTGCTTGTGTCAAAGGGACTGCTTCTACCCATTTTGTAAAATAATCTATAGTTGTGATTATATGGGTATGTCCATTAGAAGAATGAGGATGTATAGCTCCTATAAGATCAAATGTCCATTGGTGAAAAGGCCATTGTGTAGTAAAGGGAATTAGATCTCTCCCTGGAGCATGAATTAAGTTGCCATGCACTTGACATTTTTGACAATTCTTAGCAAACTTGATAGACTCTTTCTCCATTTTAGGCCAATAGTACCCAGCCCTAATAAGTTTTCGAGCTAGTGTTAAACCATTCGAGTGTGACCCACAAATACCATCATGGACTTCCTCTAACGCACGTTAAGACTCTTCCCATTCTAAACATCTAAGTAGCGTACCATCTAGACCTCGTTTGTATAGATCGTGACCAATGATGACATATCGGGAGGCATTACGGATAAGGTATCTCTTTTCATGGCAGTTGAAGGTATCAGGAATGATTTGGTCTTGGAGATAGGAAAATAAGTTTTTGTATCTAGATGAATCATGACCAACAACAGTGTAGATCATGCGGGTTTCGGGGGAATCATATGCAGGATAAGATAATGCTTCCGCCAGGAACTTGTAGTGTAGCTCATGTTCAGGCTGCTGTAATAAAGTAGATAGCGTTGCCATTGCATCGACAACCTTATTCTCCATTCTAGGAATTTGCTCAAATGTGATAGATATGAAATATTTCTTAAGATCATCTACCATTCTCTTGTAAGGAATGAGCTTTTCATCTTTAGTTTGGTACACATCATTGACTTGATGAATAACAAGTTGAGAGTCTCCATGAATGTGTAGGTCTGTTACTCTCCACTCAATTGCTAGTTTCATGCCATTCAAAAGGGCTTCATATTCTGCAATATTGTTTGTGCAAGGAAACTTTTAACTTGAATGCTTTTGGAATTGAGTATCCTTGAGGAGTTATGAACAATATGCCTGCTCTTGATCCATTCTGTGTATAGGAGCCATCAAAAAATAACTGTCATTCTCTAGAAGAAAGAGTCATGATAGAAGAATTTGGAAATTCCATTCGCATTGGTGTATTATCAATCATAGGTGCATCTGCTAATTGATCAACAATAACCTATCCTTTTATAGCTTTTCTTTGCACATATTCAATGTCAAATTCACTTAAGAGCATGACCCATTTGGCTAATCTACCTATGAGGGCAGCTTTGCTTAGTAGGTACTTTAGTGGATCAATTTTAGCTACCAAATGTGTGGTATGAGCTAACATGTAGTGTCTCAATTTCTAGGATGCAAAGATAACAGCTAGACAAGGTTTCTCAATCATTGAATAGTTCTTCTCATATGCAACCAATGTCCTACTAATATAGTATATAGCTCTTTCCTTTTTGTTCTCATGATGTTGTGCTAGCAATGCCCCCAATGATGTATCTGTTGCGGAGACATATAAGATCAATGGCTTCCCATGAATAGGAGGCATCAAAATAGGAGGATTTGATAGATATTGTTTGATATGGTCAAAGTTTTTCTCACATTCTTCATTCCATGCAAAGGTCACACCTTTATGTAATGTTTTTGTAAAAGGTTGTGAGATGTCTGCTAGCTATGATATAAATCTTCTGATAGATTGAACTCTTCCTTGCAATGTCCTCATTTGACTAATATTCTTTGGAGGTTGCATTTCCATTATAACCTTTACTTTAGCTAGATCAACTTCAATACCCTTCTTTGAAACTATGCATCCTAAGAGCTTTCCAGAAGTGACACCAAAAGCACACTTCTTAGGATTTAGTCTAAGACTAAATTTCTCCATTCTACCTAGTATCTTTCTCAAGTCATCTAGATGTGCAGCCCTAAGCATAGATTTTGCCAAAGTATCATCAACATAATCCTCCATAGTCCTATGCATCATGTCATGAAAAATAGATGTCATGGCTCTTTGATATGTAGCACCAGCATTTTTAAGCCCAAATGGCATGACATTCCAACAGAAGGTACCCCATGCACATGTGAACACAATTTTCTCTTGATCCTCTAGAGCGATTTTTATTTGATTATATCCAAAAAAACCATCCATTAAAGAATACATCTCAAAGCCCGCAGTCATGTCCACTATCATATCAATGTTAGGTAATGGAAAATCATCCTTAGGGAATGCTCTATTTACATCTCGAAAGTCTGTACATACTCTGATTGATTTATCTGGTTTTGAAATAGGTACAATATTAGAGATCCACTCTGCATAGTCAATAACTCAGATGAATCTGGCTTTCAGGAGCTTCTCTAATTCAGCTTTTACCAAGAGTGCAACATGAGGATGCATCTTTCTCAACTTTTATTTAACAGGTTTGACATTTGGAGCTATAGATAAATGATGCATTATAAGATTAGGATCCAATCTTGGCATATCTGAATATTTTCATGCAAATTTGATCTTCTTCTTTGTTAGGAATGTTGTAAATTTTTGCTTCTCTTCTTCTGATAAAGATTGTGCTACATGAATCAACTGTGGTTCCTCTGTTGTTCCCAAATTGATAGATTGAGTGGGCTCAATTAGAACTGGAGATCTATCCTGTAAATGACTCGGAAGGACATCAAATATCTCATCCTTAGGCACCTTAGAGAGGTTTTCACCTTTGGATACGTCTTTTATTTTTACTTTTGTAGGTTCTGAGACTGCCACAAAGTGGTTTTCACCCTCAAAACTCTTTTTCTTTTTCTTTTTATTCTTATTTTTCTAACTAAGATACTTGATGTCTGACTCCATCATGCTAACGCTCAGTTCACTGATGGAAGTACTCATAGGCTCAACTACATTGAGGTAGCAAGCAAGGGCATAATCATTCGGGAAGGTATAAATACCATGGCTCGGATTTGTGGAGGTTTGATCAATAAGTTCTGGGTATTGGATAGTCAAAGTGGGGAAAGATTGGGAGATAGTGTTTATGAATATGGATATGTCATCATTGGTCCTAACCCGACACTTGAGTTCAAAGGTGATATTACAACTTAAGACATTCAATTCGTGAATAGGCTCAATGTCATTGTTGGAGTCCAATTCAGCCATAGGTGGATCAGACTCGATAGGTTCATCATTTCGCCCAGACTTACATTGGGTTGAGGTGCATATTGGTGAATAACATCAACATGTTTCTCGGTGATAAGCTCATCTGGTTTTGGAATGACTCCCCATTCATAGTCATTAGATTCATCTTCTGATTCAGGATCTCTAGGAAATCTTAGAACATGAGTAAAGTCGGGGTGAATACCCCAAGAAGGGTTACCCTCAGTTTCAGATTTGAATTCATACTCATGGGAGTCTGTCTCAGAATCACTATCACCACCTCCCTCTTCTTGATTGTTTTCGAGATTAGTTGGTTCTTGTGTTGCAACTATCTCTTGATTGATAGTAGGTTCTTGTGTTTCTACTACATTAATTCTTTTGATTTGATCATCTTTATCATCAAGAAGGTCTTTGATCTCCTTAGGCAATTTTTCATAGGGGATGAGTTCTGAGCTGTCTAAATCACTATCTGATGGTTCTGTTTCTTCTTTCTTAAGAAGAGGTTCTCCTGGTGTGATCTGCTCTATGACATGAGAACAATTACCTTTGAGGTGAAAGGGTTTCTTTTTTAAATCCTAAGCCAACCTTGTCTTTATTTGCTCTACCAGTATGTGGAAGAGGTGCCTCAAGACCTTTTCCTCTGACTCCTAGAGGTCCTTTACCTGAATATCCCATCTTAGCTATTAATTTATCCCCTGGGCCATATGACTAAGAAGAATCTTTGGATACTATAGAATCATGAGTTTGGATGACTTGGGATTCAGGTTCGTCTTTGTAAAGCCATGCGAGGATAGCTTCATCCTCTTCAAATTCTTGCTTGGAGACTTGTTCTGCTACAAAATTCTTTTTATATGCCTCAAGATGTTCTTTAGATTCTGGTTTCGATTGTTTCAAAAATTATCGATAAGACTTAGGTGAGATAGGGAGAGATGTCAAAGATAAGACTGGCTCCATAGTATATTCTCCCATACTATTCTCTTTGATATTAACCTCTTTTGCAAGATCTTCCATTTTAGATGTGGATGCTTCTTTAGTTGGTTCAATGGAAGATTCTCTGTTATTAGGTACAAGCTTATTTGCACTTTCCTTCAATGTATTGCAAGTGGTGGATATATCTGCTGGAATAGTGACCTCTACTCCTTCATAAGGAAATTTCAAGCATTGGTGAAATGTAGAAGGAATAGCTTTCATCTCATGTATCCATGGTCTCCCTAGAAGAATGTTGTAAGCCAAAGGTAGATCAAGAACTTGACATATAGTATCTCTGATAATTGGACCCGCTCTGATAAGTAAGACAATGGTGCCTTTAGAAAATCTTTCTTGTTCATCATAGGCTTTGATAGTTATTTTCTTTCTAGGATCAATAGCCAATTCCGAAAATCCCAATTGTGTGATCAAGTTGTAAGAACAAATGTTTAGGCCAGCACCTCCATCTATCAACACACATTTGACTCTACGGTTCTGGATTAAGACTTCTATATGAAAGGGTTGGTTATGTGGGTGACTCAAGGAGTTGTCATCTTCCTCTGAAAAGGATATATACTGTGAAGACGTAAGATGTCCAACCATAGTCTGGAACCTGTCTAAATCAAGGTCATCAGGAACATTGGATCCGAGCAAAGCTTTATCTAGAATGGTTCTATGAGCTAGAGATATTTGAAGCAACTCAAACATGGAGATTTTCACATTAGTGTGTCGGAGTTGTTGAACAATGCTATAAGATGTTAGCCTTGTATCTTTAGGATTGGAAGATTTAGAAACAACCTTCTGTTTGGAAGCGAAAGAAAGATTGAAGGGCATCTTAGGGACATTTGATGAATCTAGGATTTGTCCGTTCAGATGTGCCTGAGCTTGTGATTGAGTAACTACATTAGCTAAAGAATGATCTCTATCTCTTCGTACAATTGTGATGGCATTGCAATGTTTAGAGACAAGGTTCAACCATATTGATAACAACATTATTTCCAGGGTAAGCATAATTGACCTTTGCCCCCATATTAGGTTGAGAAGATGAGACTTCTTGACCATGTTTCGAAAATGGTTTTGTGAATGTTGTATGATCATTATTGCTCTCGTGATTGTCAATGGTGATGTCACCTTTATCAATTAGATCTTGAATAGTATGTTTCAAGCGTAAGCGTTATTAGTTTTGTGACCTTTACCCTGATGGAAATCATAGAATTCATTCTCTCTCCACCATTTTGGTTTAGGCTCAGAATTAGATGGTCAAATCTCAGGAAAAGAGATGATGTTATTGGCCAACAGAGTTCTCATAGCTGATTCTAAAGATTCTCCAAGAGGAGTGAACATTCATTTATTATCAGCGGACCACTTTTTATACTTTGGCTTCTTTTGAGATGATTCAAGCACCTTTTGTTCTGAAGCTTTTATGGCTTGGGTACCAATAGTTAGATTGAAAGCTGGTGCCTTTGATGGGGCACAGATAGTATCAACAACACCATCTGTGATGATGCCCTTATTCTTGTTCCAGTTTTTATTCTTGTCTTTAGAACTGGATCCTGATTCGTACTTGTCTTTTTGAAGTGTGATTTCTCCTTTTTTCACAAATACTTTTTCAATTTTGATTGCATTGTCAACCATTTTATCAAAAGATGTATTATCTTGCATTTGTAAAGGATAATTGATCTCTGGGACAAGATTATTGATGAAGATTTCCAGTTTCTCAGTTTCTGGAATAGGTCTAGCATATAGAGAGAATTTCTTCCTCCATCTCTTAAGAAATGTCAAGAATGGTTCCCCTGGATATTGTTTGACATTGCAGATATCGATCATGGTGACTGGATGTTGAATATTGTAGGAGTATTGTTGATAGAACAATTTGATCAACTCCTCAAAAGTTTTGATAGTATAAGGCAATCGAGAGAACCAGTGGATGGCTGCTCCCCCTAGAGATTGAGGAAAGAGACGCATCAGATAGGTTGGTTTGTGCATGAACACCATAGATTGTGTACAGAATTCTCTGACATGATCTTGAGGATCTGAGTGTCCATCATATTTAGGCATCTCCACTCTTTTTGGGAATGGTGGCATGTACAAGTCTTTGTCGAATGGAAAAGGACATAGGGCCTCCATGGAGAACTTCTTGGGTTCCTTTTCTTTCTCAAGATTGTTAAGCTTGACTTGCATGGCATTCATCTATTTCATCATAGCTGTGAGTGGAGTTTCTTCCTCATGTGTAATGATATCTTCAACATTAAAGTTGGGAGGAAGTTTAGCTCCTTGATGAGCCAATTGTAAAAAGTATGCCTCTCTGTCTTCTTTCAAGAAATGTTTCATCATTCATTTGAAATTATTATCATTTTGATATTGAGCAATTTCTTCAGGTGTGGGTTCCTGATCTGCACCATGTTGAGATTGAGCTCTTTGAGAGCCCAAGTTTGTCCTTGCTTGATACATGGTAGGAGTTTGTGGACTCCTTGAAATAGATTGATGTGGAGTTTGTTGAGTACCCTTGTGAGTTGATGCAGGAGGAATGTAACCAGTTTTTAATCGAAAGTTGCCAAGACCATCGTCTTCGTAAAGACCAAAATTGTAGAGTTTTTCAAGAGTTGGACCCTTGGTAGCGGTAATGGGTAAGGTCTGGGATGCTTCTCCAGATTTCTTGTGAGAGGAAGCTCTAGTTTCCACCATTAACCTTGGGTGAAGCAAAAGAATAAGATGAAGACAACTGAAGAATGAATTGAATCAAGATGATCAGATGACGCAACCTTACCAAGGTTTGATTGATTAAAGTATAGATATGACTTAGATGAGGGATACTGTGCCCTAGATGTATGGGTAGGTTCCCAAAAGATAGCGGACAAGATATCACAACACTTAGTCATTTTGATGATTGATTGAAGATTGATAGTTATGACAAGGTTTTGACACAAGATGATAAAGACTCAAATCGATTAAACAGAAGGCTAAATCAGATTCAAAAGGCCACTTTAGGAAAATGATTGGATTCCCAATAGCTTACTACTATGTTCCTGACGCAGTGATTTATTTGACAGATTCTGGAAATAGGCTGAAAAAGCTGGATATCTAGCAATTTTGACAACTTTTTGGCAAATTTTCAAAACTTCGCAAATGACTTTCTGTAGACTCATACGACAGTGGGTGCAGCATGAAATGACAATTGCTAAATTCGTACGACAGTTGACAATAGAAAATTGATTTTTGAAAATGATTGGTAGAAACACTCATACGACAATGTACCTGGTATCATATGACACTCAGTGGTAAATGAAACGACTCTTTCCAAAACTTGTACGACTCTCTGACTGACTAAGACAACAGTGGACTCCAGAAAAGAATTTTACTTCAGATCTTGCAAATTTGAGTTTTCAGATTCAGTTTCTTTGCAAATTTCAATGTCCAAATTTGAGGATGGTAACAGATTTGTTTGTTTTCAATAACCAGATAGATAAGCAAGCACGTAAAATAGCAAGCAAGTGATTTCAAGCATGTTTGAAAACAATGAACAAGGGCAAAAGCAACCTTGCGCATGAACAATCAAGTGACTTATTTGTGCTAATCCTTAGAAGTGCTAATTGTGTATGTTCCAAAAAGTTTTGCAGTAACGCACATATACCCTAAAAAAAGAAAATTTGGCCTCTCTAGGGCTTTTAGTAATGGTTTGACTCTGCAACTTTTATGATCCAAAGGGGTGAACTCCAATCCCGACACACTAGGGTTTTGACACAGTCTGAGAATTTAATCAATCAGGAGCTGCTAGGGAGATCTGACAACCCAACAATGAACCACACCTGTGAAGATTTCTTCCACAAGGAAATTTATATAGCGGCTGTCACTACCATGACGAAAATGGCTATTACTGCTTGAGGTTCCATCAACGTGGTTGACCCAATTAAGGGAATGTCCACTATGGTTAACCCTCTCTAAAGGTGACTCACAAAATATACCACATGGAGACTGGTTCCAGATTCAAGGATTTGGGTTTCTGGTACTATCCAAAAAAGAAGTAGAGCATAATCCCCTAGCCTTTTCACTTTTAACCCAAACAAAGCAGACAGATTAATCCGACATGCTAAGACCAAGATTATCTCACAAAGATCTATGACATCAACCCCTTATGATCTATCAACCTCTCCGGAGAGAGAATGCATCGATCAAAAGTTGAAGACACATGGATCTAGTGGAACATGAGAATCCCTCAGTATCCTCCCTACCTACAAGGGTTCCTTCATTGAGAAGAGTTTCACTGGAAACTCACTCTCTCAAGAGCCATGAATAGTGTTCATAGGGCCTATTTACTATGTGTAACAAAGATGCTGAAAGCAAATCTATGTTTGTTTTTATAGCCCAAATGAAATCTGTGATGTGGAAGCAATAAAAAGTCACTCAAGCCAAACACATGAGATGTTCGTTTTAAGTCCAAAATTGAAGTCTTATTAGCTGAGAAGATTACCTAAATTCCTCGCAACGCGCTTAGTAGATTTTTACCTGTTTTCAATAATTCTTGCGCTTTTCTCAATCAAAACCAGCAGGAGTCAATAAAAAATAGAGAATTTCAATTGTTAAGATTAGCTGTTAGTCCAAATCTAGGAAGCAAATCTGACAAACTACCCTGAAAAATGAAATGACAATTAAAACCTGGTGCCAAAACTCGTATGACAGTGGGTGTCCTTCTAGATGACAGTCTAGAAACTCGTACGACACTAGGTGTCAAATCATACGACTTTCTACCTTTAAAATGATAGTGTGTACAGTCTGACAAGATCCTTGATAAAAATAAACTATTGTACGAAAGTGGGTATAGTCTGGTATGACTTTTGTTAGAAACTCGTATGGAAATTGTACAGACAAAATATAAAAATCGCAGCTTTGGCTCAGAAAATGACAAAAAAAGATAGAAACTGATAGAATTGAATTAGAAACCCGTATCAAGGCCCCACGGTGGGTGCCAGAAATGTGTGTGTGAATTTTGTACCTATTCTGTAGACACAACACTTCAGTAAAACATTAGAGGTTAGCTAAAATTGAAATCATGCAATAAATGAAAAACTAAACTAACCGGGTGATTTACTGCCTTCTAGTACATGCGAGTATGTATTCTCAGATTGGACCAAGATTAGTGACCTTGATGACACCTAAATGAAGGATTTGAATGCAAAATCTAGATATGAAATGAATGCAAATTAATCTCTTTTTTTTGGAATTTTCTATGCAATTATGATAATGAAAACTGTCATGCCCCTATCTGCTTCTGGCTTGGTTTTTTTTATTCTACATCTTTATTTAGTTCTTCTAGGATGGATTTATGTCTTGGTTCAGATTTGATATGTTCAGACTCTTTTGGTTAGAAGTGGATTATAACTTTGTTTTAACTTCGATTTATATCTTAGACAGACTAGGGATATTTAGTTTGGCTATTAATTGTTGATCTTTGGTTAGACTATGACATTGGATTTAATTAAATAACTGCAAACACTATCTTTTCTGAATTATCAATTTCTCTGTTGACTTTGGTACTTGGAAATTTGTGTTACTTAGGAAGAAGGATGAGGAATTCCTATTCTGCAATTAAGTTTTCATTAATGAGAATTTCGATGTTATATTGGTTTGTTATCGTGAAGGAAAATATGGTGAATTTTATGATTAATGCTAGTGTATAAATGATTTTATTATGTTAGTATCGATTGTTAAGTGAAAATTGAAATTTAAAAGAATATAAATAAGTCTATTATATTAGAATGAGTTAGTGGGAAGATATGTGTTAAATTAGAAGGGGGATTAATAATATCCTAACATTCTTTGTATTATGGTTAGCAAGTTAAGATTAGTGAATTGTTTAAACTTTGGTTATGGCTTTGAGATACTCCCTATGGTGTCGTGAACTAGGATTAATGTGGCTATGTCATAATAAGTTCACTGTGCCAAGATATTTGTTTTTGTTATGTTCGAATGTGTAGTGGGAGATTGGTTGTCATATGCACATGTGAATTTGCTTTGAGCATGGGTAAGTGGGAGTTCTCGGTAAGTATGTGTATTGCAGTGACAGCTGTCGCTGTGTTTAGTGAAGGTGGCAGTGAAAGATAAGTTTGGACTTTAATGCAGCTACGACATGTTTATGGGAATTGAATGACTTCAGTTTGCTGTCGGTCATTTGCTTTGGCAAGGTTTTTTCTCTGTTGAGGTAATGGGTTTGATGCCTAGAAAGGTTGCGGAAATGGAGTCATTCTGTTCAGTTTGGAGAGGAATATGGTTGTATACTTGTGCATTATTAATGGGATTCTCCATTTTGCATTTCACGGTTCTATTTTTGGTTTTCGAGCTATCTTTTGGAGGCACTATTTAGTTTTTGGTGCTTATGAAACGAGCTCTGTCACGGGGTGCTCGGTTTCATTGCTTGGTCCTTGGACTTTTTCGGTGGGTTTAGCTTTGCTGAGCAAGGATTTGGTTTTGGTGTAGCTCGCCAGTTGGGAGCGAGGTCTTTGGCTTCAACTTCGAGTTCAGAACACCCCCACTCTGTTATTAAGTCAGGGGCATTCTCTAACTCAACTCTTGCTTTCTATATGAATCTGGTTATAGAATTTCATTTAAATGATTTATATTCAGGTTATGCAATATGATTAAAATGTTCTTGTATACTCAAGAAATGTCTTTCAAAATGTGTGTGGTTTTGCACATTGCAGTGTTATGTTCACTATTTGAAAATTGGTATTTCGATTGTGTGTTTTTGGTTTAGTTGTTTAGAATATGGTTTTTGAGTTTGTCAAAATGGTGATACTGTTTTATAGGAGTATGGTAGCGTAAGGTTTCCTAAGTTTAGGGGTTTGTGTGTTTCACTGTTTCATGTCCATTGTCATGATCTTAGTAGTGGAAATGACAATGGATTGTGTAAGGAAGTAGCAATGAGAGTGAAGACTGTGAAGCTGTCGCCTCTCTACTACCAATTTTTTTTTACCGAGCTTTGGGAATGTTATTTTGTGATCGGGATTAGTTTGTTCTGGTATTGATATTGGTCTTGTCACCAGGTATTTGGGTTTTGAGTATTCTGGTTATATTGCATTATCTAATTGGTATAGTTATCGGGTTCTGTGGTTCCTAGGTTAGAATGGGTGTGTAACCATGGTGAGAAGTTTTCTTGGCAATATTGGAACATTAAGTGAATTCGTATTTTGTACCCGATTTCATATTATTTTGTTGGTAGTTTATTTTGTTTAGTAAACACAGCTAATGTTCATTGTGATGCCACTGTTAGAATGTTGTAGTTGACTTTCTAGTCTTGTTGAGCATGGGTATAGGGAAGCTTTGTTAAGTCGTGATTGGAGATTTAGTAGAATGCTTCTCTCTGTCTAGTAGCTTGTAGTATTGGGCTCATGAGATGGGAGATTCGGTTACCACGAGGTTTTGTAGAGAATAGTCATCGTATGATATATGTATCGGTCTCTGGTGTTAGTGGTTGATATGAATGTTCACAGTTCTATGTTCTAGATGGAGGGAATTAAGTTCCAGTTACCATTACTGCAGCTATTGTTTATGAGGATTGCTGGATCTGTTGGTAAGTTTTATTAGGAATCAAATTCTTTTAGATGATTATGCTATAGCAGGAAATAGAACATGGTTTTGTTTCTTGGTACTATGGTATTCTCGGTTGAAGTGGGGGTCTATAATGAAAGTCTCTGTTGACACATTATTTCTTTCGTAGATTTAGTTATGACTTTGGTTTGAAGGCTATTTGATGGCTACTGTTGCAGTATATTAGCTGTCTGTGGAATTTTGGAGTTGTATCAGTAACTGATAATTCATATTTAGGTTGGAATATTTGATTTCATGTTTTCTGATTGTATTACAACTTTGATGTAGTGCTCTGAACTCTGTATTTATACAAGGGTACATATATATATATATATATATATATATATATATATATATATATATATATATATATATATATATATATATATATATATATATATATATATATATACTTATAGGAATGTATATGTATATATGTATATACACGTACCGTGAGTGTATATACATATGTATATATATGTGTGTGAGCCTATAAGTATGTGCATACATATATATATATTTGTAGGAATGTATATGTATATATGTATATACACGTATCGTGAGTGTATATACATATGTACATATATGTGTTTATGCCTACAAGTATGTACAAAGGTGATTTGGTAATAGAGATAACAGAATTAAACAAGTGTATTTGTATATGGGCGGTAATTATGTAGTTAATGTGTAAATTCTGCATTATTCTTTGGTATTTAAGTTGATTGATAACTTTCTATGGATTCACAAATAACTCTGTTAGTTGGAATGTGACAAAAGAATGGAATTGAATCTTAGGTATTATTGTATCGAACAGTTGACAATAGAATTGGATGTTTCCATTTTTTTGTTATTAAAATTGCAAATTAGATATTAGGAATTGGATATTAATATTGTTTAAGTTTCTAGGAATAGCATTGGAAATTTTGCTTAAGTTATTCTTTGAGTGATGAAAAGAAGATGCTTGCTGTGGCTATTTTTGGAAAGTGGTTTCATGGTTGTATGTGGAAATTTTAAATGGTTGTTTCAGTATTATGGATTCAGTTGATAAGTAAACATTAATAGTTGAATTGGTAATTCAAATTTTTACTATGGTTAGCTATTTTGGTAGTATAAAGTGTTTTAAGATAATGCAAGTGTGATCCTTAGTATGGGAAACTAACTTTTGTCTAGAGCCTAAAGGCGAAAGAATATCTGTCAGTTAATTACTAAGTGATAATTTAATAATTCATGGGCTATGGGTTTCATTTAAAAAGATAAAATTTGTTGCCCTGATTACTTGCACATGTTGGTGAAGTAAGGGAATGGTTTTACCTTATTGCTTGGAAAGAATAAGGCTGGCATAATGAATTCTTCAAGTTTCTTATTGGTTACTGATCGTTGATTCTTATGTAGATACCCAAAGCTAGTGGATCATCACCTTGTCATTTTCTTTGTGAGTTTATTTCTGTTGATTAGAAATGAAATGCTTCTTGTAAAGATGAAATATGTTTGTTTTTACATGCAGGGTTCAGATTATTTTGTTAAGGTTTTAACCTGTATGATGCAGATGCTTTGGAGGTATTCCATTATCTTAGTTCTTTTGACTAAGCCCTGTTTGTTGTGGTTGTTTTATATTTTGGTGTTTCCAGGATTCTAGATGAGGAAAACTATGTTTTTGGGGGAATGGTTGACTACTGTAAAGATTTATGGAAAACAGATTATTACCTAGTTACTTGTTATCAGAACAGTGCTTAGGATATCTAGGATCAATTAGATGTATTCTGGAACTTTTAGTATATTTGTATTAAATGTTGAGTATATTGATATACTCTCATGTAATTGATTACCTTGGATATTTAATAATAACTGATTATGTCAGTTGATTTTTAATTCGGTGCTATGTTGTACCTTGTTAATAAAAAAAAATTGTTGTGTTGTTCAGGTTAATTTCATTGGTTCTCTTGTGGTTTTTTTTTTTTTTTGATTAGTATTATGGAGTGTTACATTGGTATCAGAGCCTAGGTTTGAACACTAGGGGCTCAGGGTTTAGAAAAGGGGTTATATCTCTTTGCTTCTGTTAATGATTTTCTTTCTCCTTTATTATTTAAGGTCTTGAACATGCCTCCTGTCACAAGAGGTGCCCATGCGCGCAGTGATCCAGTTGATGCTGGAGTTGGTAGAGGTAGGGGCAGACGTCCAGGATGTGGTCGGGGTAGAGGGAAAGATCACCAAGGTGGGTTTGGAGCTGATCAAGGTGATCAGAGAGAACCTCAGGCTGAAGTTCTCCAATAGATACTTGATAGACTTGATGATATTGAAGCTAGGAACAATGTTCCCAGTGGGGGAGCGAATGCAAATGCTAATGTGGTTCAAGTTCCTAATGCAAACCTGGTTGTTGCTGAGAATCTTGTTGCAAGGGCTCAGTTGAAGGACCTTTCTAAGTTCAAAGGACCTATCTTTTATGGAACCGAGGAAGGTACCGCTGTTGAAGCATGGCTGCTAAACATCGAAAGATGTTTTATCCTCCATGATTATCAAAGTAATGTTAGAGTTCGATGGACTGTTATGCAACTCAGATCCTTTGCTTCCATATGGTGGAACATGGAACTTGAGCATCTTGGAGTCAACATTTCTCAAGTCACTTGGGAATTGTTCGTTGAAAGGTTTCGTGAGAGGTTCATGTCAGAATACTGGCAGCAGGCTAGATCTGAGGAATTTTTCAATATCTCTCAAGGTAATGCTACGGTGGATATGTATGAGAGGAGATTCTTTGAGTTGAAGAAGTACTCCGGTTGGGAAGAACATGAAAATCCATTAGTACAACATTTTATTAGGGGATTAAATCCCAAAATTGGAGAAGAAGTGCGTACTTTCAAGCCTAAAACTGTTCAAGACGCCTCTAATCAAGCCAAATTGACTGAGATGAAGTTAGGTTTCAGTGGAGGTGTGATCAAGAGTGTAGCGAATCCTCTTGTTCAGAATAGTAGCAAGAACTAGAGATTTTCTCAAGGCAATTCAAGGGTAGCTTCAGGTGGTTCTAGTGGCAAGTTCATGAAAAGGAAGTTTGGAAAGTTCTCTAAGTCCAACAAGAGTTTCAAAGTACCTGAGCAGCCCAAATCATTTTTGTCTTCACAAAGTGGACAGCAGAGCAATGTATCTCCTCCAGGAATTTCAGTGCAGCAAAAGAGTATCAAGAGAGGAGCGGAATGTTACCACTGTGGGCAGTTGGGTCATTTTTAGTGGAATTGTCCCCTTCGTGGCAACAACCAAGGCAAATCTAGGGCAGCAGGTTCTGAGGCCACTATAGGTGATTCTGGAAGGAACCACCGTATTTTCGCTACCGTGGATCAAAGGCAGGCTGATCATCAAAATACCGTAATCGAAACAAAAGGTAATTGCCAAGGTAAGAAAATTTCCATTTTGTTCGATTTCGGGGCCACCGACTCATTTATTTCTTCAAATTTGGTTAAACAATGTGGAATTCCTGTGAATAAAGCTGAAAGGGCATGGCAAGTTGAGTTGGCATCAGGATCTAAGGTAGAAACAGGGTTAGTGGTTGTAGATTGTAAGATTCGACTTAAGGCTTTTACTACTTCAGTTAGCCTTAGAGTTATTCCTTTGGGTTTGTATGATGTTATTCTTGGAATGGATTGGCTGGACCAGCATTCAGCTATCATTGATTGCAGAGAAAAGATCATTAGATGTATTGATGATTTTGGAACAGCCAAGTACATTTTAGGTATTAAGAGACCTATTTCAGTTAGGACCGTTTCTGCCAAACAACTCAAGAAGTGCTTGCGCATGGGATGCAAACTATTTGTTGTTTCTATCAATGATTTTGATGAACCAGTTTCCTCTAGTACCAACTTGGATCATCCAGTTTTGAAGGATTTTTCAGATATCTTTGTTACTGAGATTCCGGGAATCCCTCCTAAAAGAGAAATTGATTTCAGGATTGATCTTTTGCCTGGTACTGAGCCTATTTCCAAGACTCCTTACCGTATGACCACTCAAGAGTTAGTGGAACTGAAGGTTCAACTTGAGGAATTGTTGGAAAAAGGGCTCATAAGACCTAGTGTCTCACCTTGGGGAGCACCTGTCATCTTTGTCAAAAAGAAGGATGGTTCTCTAAGGCTGTGCATAGACTTCAGGCAACTGAATAAAGTGACCATCAGAAATAGATATCCTTTGCCTCGCATCGATGACTTGTTTGATCAAGTGAAGGGTGCTAAGGTGTTTTCCAAAATTGATCTCAAATCTGGATACCATCAACTAAGGATTCAAGAAGCTGATATCCACAAGACAACTTTTCGTACCAGATACAGGCATTATGAATTCACAGTAGTACCTTTTGGACTAACAAATGCACCATCAGTTTTCATGAGCCTAATGCATGGTGTATTCAGGACTTTCCTTGACAAGTTTGTTGTGGTATTTCTAGATGACATCCTTGTGTATTCAGATTCCTTTGAAGAGCATGAGCAGCATTTGAGACTAGTTTTTGAATGTCTTCGCAGGAACTAGCTTTTTGCCAATCTCGAGAAGTGTGAGTTTTTCAAAATTGACATTTTCTATCTTGGTCATATTATCACAGGAGAGGGTATAGCTGTGGATCCGGCCAAGATTAGGGCAATTGTTGAGTGGCCAGTGCCTACCAATGTCTCGAAAGTGCGAAGCTTCATGGGATTAGCTAGCTACTATAGAATATTTGTATCTAATTTCTCTCGGATAGCTCATCCCATCACATCACTTCAGAGAAAGGGGAAGCAATTCATTTGGACAGAGGAGTGTGAAGCAACATTTCAGCGTCTCAAGGAATGCTTAACTAGTGCTCCAGTGTTAGTAGTACCTGATCCATCTAAGGCATTTATTGTTTGTACGGATGCTTGATTAGATGGAATAGGAGCAGTGTTGATGCAAGATGGTAGAGTCATTGCTTACGAATCCAGGAAATTAAAGAATCATGAAGTCAACTATCCTACACATGATTTGGAGCTTGTAGCTGTAATGCATGCATTGACCAAATGGAGACATTTCTTATTGGGTCAACATTTTGAGTTGCATACAGATCATAGAAGTCTTCAGTATTTATTCACACAACCCAATCTTAATGCTCGTCAGCGCAGATGGATGGAGTTTCTGTGTGAATACAACTTCGAAGTGAAGTATGTGCGGGGTAAGGAAAACAAAGTGGTTGATGCACTTAGTAGAAGACATCACGAACTTTCTTCTTTAACCCTCACAGTGGATCTTAAGGATATAATACTTCAAAACTTGTCTTTGGATCCTTGGTTCTTAGATGTCAAAGTTGTGATTGATAGTGGCAGTCTGTTAGAGGGTCGCTTTGAGGGCTACTCTTTTAGCACTGATGGACTCATGAGGTACCGAGGTAGTGTTTATGTGCCAGAGAATGGGGATCTTCGGGATCTGGTTATGACTGAAGCACACAAGGCACCCTATTCAGTGCACCCTGGTGTGAAGAAGATGCATGTCGATCTCAGACAGTACCATTACTGGCCAGGTATGAAGAGGGATATTGCAGACTTTGTGGCTAGGTGTTTGGAATGTCAGAGAGTGAAGGCGGAGCATCAACATCCAACAGGTTTGTTGCAATCTCACAGTGTACCAGAGTGGAAATGGGATACTATATCCATTGACTTCATAGTGGGGTTACCACTTTTAGCTAGGCGTCATGATGCAATCATGGTTGTAGTTGATCGGTTAACTAAAGTTGCCCATTTCATTCCAGTAAGGTCTTCTTACAATGCTGCATATATAGCACGGATATACATGGAGCAAGTTGTCCGGTTACATGGAATTCCTAAGAAGATCATATCTGATAGGGATTCAGTCTTTACATCTTCACTTTGGAGATCTATGTAGAGAGAATTGGGTACACAGCTGAATTTCAGTTCAGCATATCATCCCGAGACTAACAGACAGACTGAGCATGTCAATCAGATATTAGAAGACATGCTTAGGATGTACGTTATGGACAGACAGAGTAAGTGGGAGGAGTATCTTCACCTTGTTGAGTTTGCATACAACAATGGTTATCATAGCTCTATTGGTATGGCTCCTTTTCAGGCTCTGTATGGGAGACCATGTAGAACACCCTTGAGCTGGGATAATCTTGAGGACAGAATTATTCTAGGTCCTGAGATGCTTCAAGACTTGGAGCAACAGGTAAAACGTGTCAGAGAGCATCTTTCTATAGCACAGGATAGGCAGAAGAAGTATGCTGATCAACATAGGATTGAGCGTCAGTTTAAGGTTAGAGACAAGGTATTTCTTCGAGTTAGGCCTTGAAAGAGTCCTATTAGGTATGGTAAGGGATCTAAACTATCTCCATGGTTTGTGGGACCATTTGAAATCTTGGAGCGTGTTGGTCCAGTTGCTTACAGACTTGCTTTGCCTCCCAGTCTTTCACGAATCCATGATGTATTCCATGTATCTGTATTAAGGAAGTATATTCCTGACATTGCTCACGTTCTAAATTGGAATGATTTACAGGTGGTAGATGGTCAACTGATGCTGGAACCAGTGCAGATTATCCAGCAAAGAGAACTAAACCTCAGAGGTCGCAAGGTAGAGCAGGTAAAAGTGTTATGGGATCTCAGTGATGATACATCTGTTACTTGGGAAGATGCAGTGGTAATGAAAGAAGCTCATCCTCACTTGTTTACAGGCTTCCAGGAGTAAGCCTAGGTTGGTGGGGGAGGGTGTCATGCCCCTATCTTCTTCTGGCTTGGTTTTTTTTATTCTGCATCTTTATTTAGTTCTTCTAGGATGGATTTATGTCTTGGTTTGGATTTGATATGTTCAGACTCTTTTGGTTAGAAGTGGATTATAACTTTGTTTAACTTCGATTTATATCTTAGACAGACTAGGGATATTTAGTTTGGCTATTAATTGTTGATCTTTGGTTAGACTATGACATTGGATTTAATTAAATAACTGCAGACACTGTCTTTTCTGAATTATCAATTTCTCTGTTGACTTTGGTACTTGGAAATTTGTGTTACTTAGGAAGAAGGATGAGGAATTCCTATTCTGCAATTAAGTTTTCATTAATGAGAATTTCAATGTTATATTGGTCTGTTATCGTGAAGGAAAATATGGTTAATTTTATGATTAATGCTAGTGTATAAATGATTTTATTATGTTAGTATCGATTGTTAAGTGAAAATTGAAATTTAAAAGAATATAAATAAGTCTATTATGTTAGAATGAGTTAGTGGGAAGATATGTGTTAAACTAGAAGGGGGATTAATAATATCCTAACATTCTTTGTATTATGGTTAGCAAGTTAAGATTAGTGAATTGTTTAAACTTTGGTTATGGCTTTGAGATACTCCCTATGGTGTCGTGAACTAGGATTAATGTGGCTATGTCATAATAAGTTCACTATGCCAAAATATTTGTTTTTGTTATGTTAGAATGTGTAGTGGGAGATTGGTTGTTATATGCACATGTGAATTTTCTTTGAGCATGGGTAAGTGGGAGTTCTCGGTAAGTATGTGTACTGCAGTGACAGCTGTCGCTATGTTTAGTGAATGTGGCAATGAAAGATAAGTTTGGACTTTAATGCAGCTACAACATGTTTATGGGAATTGAATGACTTCAGTTTGTTGTCGGTCATTTGCTTTGGCAAGGTTTTTTCTCTATTGAGGTAATGGGTTTGATGCCTGGAAAGGTTGCGGAAATGGAGTCATTCTGTTCAGTTTGGAGAGGAATATGGTTGTATACTTGTGCATTATTAATGGGATTCTCCATTTTGCATTTCACGGTTCTATTTCTGGTTTTTGAGCTATCTTTTGGAGGCACTATTCGGTTTTTGGTGCTTATGAAACGAGCTCTGTCACGGGATGCTCGGTTTTGTTGCTTGGTTCTTGGACTTTTTCGGTGGGTTTAGCTTTGCTGAGCAAGGATTTGGTTTTGGTATAGCTTGCCAGTTGGGAGCGAGGTCTTTGGCTTCAACTTTGAGTTCAGAACACCCCCACTCTGTTATTAAGGTAGGGGCATTCTCTAACTCAACTCTTGCTTTCTATATGAATCTGGTTATAGAATTTCATTTAAATGATTTATATTCAGGTTATGCAATATGATTAAAATGTTCTTGTATACTCAAGAAATGTCTTTCAAAATGTGTGTGGTTTTGCACATTGCAGTGTTATGTTCACTATTTGAAAATTGGTATTTTGATAGTGTGTTTTTGGTTCAGTTGTTTAGAATATGGTTTTTGAGTTTGTCAAAATGGTGATACTGTTTTATAGGAGTATGGTAGCGTAAGGTTTCCTAAGTTTGGGGGTTTGTGTGTTTCACTGTTTCATGTCCATTGTCATGATCTTAGTAGTGGAAATGAAAATGGATTGTGTAAGGAAGTAGCAATGAGAGTGGAGACTGTGAAGCTGTCACCTCTCTACTACCAGTTTTTTTTTAACGAGCTTTGGGAATGTTATTTTGTGATCGGGATTAGTTTGTTCTGGTATTGATATTGGTCTTGTCGCCAGGTATTTGGGTTTTGAGTTTTCTGGTTATATTGCATTCTCTAATTGGTATAGTTATCGGGTTCTTTAGTTCCTAGGTTAGAATGGGTGTGTAACCATGGTGAGAAGTTTTCTTGGCAATATTGGAACATTAAGTGAATTCGTATTCTGTACCCGATTTCATATTATTTAGTTGGTAGTTTATTTTGTTTAGTAAACACAGCTAATGTTCATTGTGATGCCACTGTTAGAATGTTGTAGTTGACTTTCTAGTCTTGTCGAGCATGGGTATAGGGAAGCTTTGTTAAGTCGTGATTGGAGATTTAGTAGAATGCTTCTCTCTGTCTAGTAGCTTGTAGTATTGGGCTCGGGAGAGGGGAGATTCGGTTACCACGAGGTTTTGTAGAGAATAGTCATCGTATGATATATGTATCAGTCTCTGGTGTTAGTGGTTGATATGAATGTTCACAGTTCTATGTTCTAGATGGAGGGAATTAAGTTCCGGTTACCATTACTGCAGCTATTGTTTATGAGGATTGCTGGGTTTATTGGTAAGTTTTATTAGGAATCAAATTCTTTTAGATGATTATGCTGTAGCAGGAAATAGAACATGGTTTTGTTTCTTGGTACTATGGTATTCTCGGTTGAAGTGGGGGTCTATAATGAAAGTCTTTGTTGACACACTATATCTTTTGTAGATTTAGTTATGACTTTGGTCTAAAGGCTATTTGATGGCTACTGTTGCAGTATATTAGATGTCTGTGGAATTTTGGAGTTGTATCAATAACTGATAATTCATATTTAGGTTGGAATATTTGATTTCATGTTTTCTGATTGTATTACAACTTTGATGTAGTGCTCTGAACTCTGTATTTATACAAGGGCGCACACACACACACACACACACACACACACATATATATATATACACTTATAGGAATGTATATGTATATATGTATATACACATACCGTGAGTGTATATACATATGTATATATATTTGTGTGAGCCTATAAGTATGTGCATACATATATATATTTGTAGGAATGTATATGTATATATGTATATACACGTATCATGAGTGTATATACATATGTACATATATGTGTTTATGCCTACAAGTATGTACAAAGGTGATTTGGTAATAGAGATAACAGAATTAAACAAGTGTATTTGTATATGGGCGGTAATTATGTAGTTAATGTGTAAATTCTGCATTATTCTTTGGTATTTAAGTTGATTGATAACTTTCTATGGATTCACAAATAACTCTGTTAGTTGGAATGTGACAGAAGAATGGAATTGAATCTTAGGTATTATTGTATCGAACAGTTGACAATAGAATTGGATGTTTCCATTTTTCTGTTATTAAAATTACAAATTAGATATTAGGAATTGGATATTAATATTGTTTAAGTTTCTAGGAATAGCATTGGAAATTTTGCTTAAGTTATTCTTTGAGTGATGAAAAGAAGATGCTTGTTGTGGCTATTTTTGGAAAGTGGTTTCATGGATGTATGTGGAAATTTTAAATGGTTGTTTCAGTATTATGGATTCAGTTGATAAGTAAACATTAATAGTTGAATTGGTAATTCATATTTTTACTATGGTTAGCTATTTTGGTAGTATGAAATGTTTTAAGATAATGCAAGTGTGATCCTTAGTATGGGAAACTGACTTTTGTCTAGAGCCTGAAGGCGAAAGAATATCTGTCAGTTAATTACTAAGTGATAATTTAATAATTCATGGGCTATGGGTTTCATTTAAAAAGATAAAATTTGTTGCCCTGATTACTTGCACACGTTGGTGAAGTAAGGGAATGGTTTTACCTTATTGCTTGGAAAGAATAAGGCTGGCATAATGAATTCTTCGAGTTTCCTATTGGTTACTGATCGTTGATTCTTATGTAGATACCCAAAGCTAGTGGATCATCACCTTGTCATTTTCTTTGCGAGTTTATTTCTGTTGATTAGAAATGAAATGCTTCTTGTAAAGATGAAATATGTCTGTTTTTATATGCATGGTTCAGATTATTTTGTTAAGGTTTTAACCTGTATGATGCAGATGCTTTGGAGGTATTCCATTATCTTAGTTCTTTTGACTAAGCCCTGTTTGTTGTGGTTGTTTTATATTTTGGTGTTTCCAGGATTCTAGATGAGGAAAACTATGTTTTTGGGGGAATGGGTGACTGCTGTAAAGATTTATGGAAAATAGATTATTACTTGGTTACTTGTTATCAGAACAGTGCTTAGGATATCTAGGATCAATTAGATGTATTCTGGAACTTTTAGTATATTTGTATTAAATGTTGAGTATATTGATATACTCTCATGTAATTGATTACCTTGGATATTTAATAATAACTGATTATGTCGGTTGATTTTTAATTCGGTGCTATGTTGTACCTTGTTAATAAAAAAAAATTGTTGTGCTGTTCAAGTTAATTTCATTGGTTCTCTTGTGGTTGTTTTTTTTAAAATTTTGATTAGTATTATGGGGTGTTACAAAAACTTGATATGAATCTATGCTAATATGAAATTGATCTATGATATGCAAATCTAGAAATGAAATTCTAATATGATATGCTAAAATATGAATGATCTCACAAAGTTGTTTGATTTGTAAAAGAAGCTCCGATTCTTTAGACACCAATTCGGCAGCATAAGTTTGCACAATAATGAGATGATTTGAGATAAGTTGAAGCCTTAATTTATAGAAATCCAGGGTTTTGAGGATGCATGAAAGAAAGCCATAAATCACTCAAATAACTCAGGTTGATTTTTGAGTTATTTTTAAATAAAGGATAATTAACTCACAAAAACATGCAAAAGTAGAGTTCAACTCAAAATAGAGTTTAGCTTTAATTGATAATTGATAGTTGTCTACTTTTCTTGATTGTGCATGATTTTATTTATGAATTAATTTAATAATAAAGTGATTTATTTCCAACTTAACTGATTTTAAATTTAAAAATAATTGATTTGTGGGTTAATCAATTATTTTAATCAAAATTTATTAAAAAATAATATCATTAAATATGACAACTTGCTTTAATTAATTAAATAAGAATTTAATCAATTATTCATAGGATTTTGGATTTATTGTCAAATTTAAATAATAATAATTTAGGAATAAATAGAATTAACTTCAATTAAACAATTAAGTGGCAGAATTAAATCTAATTAATTAAATATTGAGAATATTCAATTAATCAAACTTTAGGATAAATAGGATTTATCGCCAAATAATCATTAAATCAAAGATAATTAGGATAATTAGGAATATTGCTAGGAATATTCCCTGATGCAGAATTTGAGATAATCAATTAAGATTCGATGATGTTCAGATGTGCCTTAGGTTAGAATTTGATGTCGATTTTGTTCGATTTGATGATGTAGGAGGTTAATGAACCTATAGCCCATTTTTGGGGTATTACAGTACTAACCCCTACTCCTCGAGAAACACGTACAATACCTTGATCATTACCAACAACATCATGAGGATGAAAAAGTTTCTGTAAAAATAACACATATTTTACTTCATGGCATAAAAGAGTACAAAATATAAAACCATGAATGAACTTATGTTATAATTAAAGATCTCATGACAAATCACTTGCAAGTTTGATGCTCTCTCAGTCAATATTTTAACCCTTTCTCTTAGCTCATCTGTTTGAGGCACTATGAATAACAACTGAAGTATTTCTTCATTTCCATTTTGTTGGGTCTTCCTCATCATATCCTGAGGGTTTGCAAAATATGCAATGTCATCATCGCATAATAGTGACAACACCTCCCTATGGATGCTCTCCTCTACTACTAGTGCCTTTGCCCGATCATTTGACTATGACAAGAATATTAAAAATAAATTGATGAATCAAATTGTTCCAAAGCTTGATGTTCTAACAAGAGGTGTGAAAGAAGCTACTGCAACACATGAACATCCAGATGTACTTGATGTTGGTGAAGTAGAGAAATTGGCTTATGAAGTTTGTGGGCATATTCAGATTGCTGAGATTTTGAAGAAGAGTTGGGATGTTGATTTTGCAGCTCTAAAGAGCAACTTTTCAGATATTTTTAAACCTTTTTAAGTACACTTTTCATATATGTGTATATAGACGTATGTTATAGGATTTTGGTAGTTCAATTTTGGTGTTGTTCCCTATCTTTGTCATTGATGTCAAAGGGGGAGAGATAAGGTGAGAAAAATGAGATGATTAGCTCAGGGGGAACATGCATTTTTGGTTAGTAGAGACAGTCATGGAGCTTGGCATTTTTATTGGAACACTTAGTCATTTTTCTTTAAGTGTTTCCATCAATGCCAAAGAGGGAGATTGTTAGGAAAGAGACACTGATGAACATTGATTGTATGTTGTCATTGATGGAAACTATACTCATTTTATATGGTCTCTCAATATATTTTGTTTATACTGAAGACACTATGGAAAATCGACTAAGTATGGATGAACATGAAACAATGTATAGGTTTGGCAATATGATTAGTATGAAGATGTTCAATTGAATTATGAGTAGTGAAGTTATTAGAAGGTTTTTTGGAGTATAATCTATGGTATCTTATGATCACAAAAGCTGATAATACGTTTCGG
The DNA here is from genome assembly GCA_027943335.1 of Chamaecyparis obtusa. Taxonomy (NCBI): domain Eukaryota; kingdom Viridiplantae; phylum Streptophyta; class Pinopsida; order Cupressales; family Cupressaceae; genus Chamaecyparis; species Chamaecyparis obtusa. The sequence continues at coordinate 163,718 of BSBK01005745.1, read as the reverse complement.
TTGAGTTTTGATGCTCTAAGTATTGGATTGACACAAAAGTGTGGAAAACAGAGTCAATCAACAGATGGATCAATCAACGATCCTACTGGATCGATGCTCTAATCAGTTTGATCACATATTTTAGTAGAGCTGACATGCTATATGTTATCTACAACTTGGTAGAGGTTAGCATGGAGATCTGATCAGTATATTGGTCAAGGTTGCACATGTTACATACTTTTCTATTATAGTTGACATTGGACCTATTATACTTTGATGATAGGTATATAAGCTCGAGTTTTTGTGTTGATGATGGTGCAATGATTAGAAGATATTGTGTGAAGATTAGAAATGTTATGTACCTAATTACCGAGGTTAGGTTGATGCATATTTGATGTACTTTCATGGAACTAAACATGCATATGTGATGCTATTTCTCAGTTCATGTCATTTTGGATTGTAGTCCAATACTATATGTAAGTAGCGAGATTTCTAAGGGTTGTAGCCCTCTCTTTTGTAATTGAGAAGTGTGCTCTAGGAAACATGCCTAATGCTATTGCATTCCCTTTTGTACTATTTCCCTTAACCGAGTGAACTATATTTACGCAAAGATATTTGTGGGTTCCATCCCCGCTGTGGTTTTTCCCTTAATGGGGTCTCCACACAAAAACCATGGTGTCATGATTTTTTGGATGTTTTCTTTATTTTGTATCTATTTTATTTTCATTGTGGTTAGCTTATGGTTGTGAAATTAGTTTAATAAATTTAAAAAGAATGGAACACTGATTCACCCCCATGCCCCTCTCAGTGTTCCTCAATACCAATGACACATTCCTTTGTAAAATAATGGCATTTGGCCATTGTAACAATAATTCTAATCCTAAGATCACCACCAAGTTCTTCTTATTTGATAGCCAAACCAAAGAAGAATAAGTCGGCCACAATATTTCCTAAATTTTTATTGATAGTTCCCAATTGTGTAAGCACAAGCTACAAAGCTTTAGCGTTGACACCCTACATTATTTTTACCATGGTCTTTAAATATAGTAATATTTATTAGGTTACTTGTGGGGTCATGTAGATCCAAATTTATCATGTAGTCCAAATCAAATTCATATAGATCAATACAAAATTTTAGGCAGTACCAACTATTCTTTGAATTTTGAACAAACTTTTTTTTTCATCTATTATTCTTAATTAAAAGAAAGCAAGAAAAGTAATAGAAGTTATTCAAGTAGATTTTTGTCATAGTGGCCTTAACACAAACATTTTCTTTCTTTTCCAAGAGGTTAATTTTTTAATTACACTAATAAGCATCTAAATTTCAAATTTATAGAAAGAGGATTTTCCCGTTACTCTCACCTTTGTTGTTGTCCTTGCTACCAAACACACTAACATTATTACATGATAGTATTATGATCATGTTTAGGTTGTCCAGTTTGATAGTTTGATGGTTATATGATCAACTTGTAGCAGAATGCATCAATCTAGTTAACCCTGACATCAATCAATTTGATTGTATTGCATTATGATCAGTGAACATCATAGCATTATTTAGTCATAAGGATATCATAGTTACATTAGTTGTTACATAGTGATTGCACTTAGTAACATTAAGTTTGATCATATTGATGTAGTCATACACTTGAGTTTTTGCATTGCATCATGTTCAGTTTGATAATATAATTGATTATCAGTATACAAATAACTTTATCACAATAAGCATCATTGTACAATCAATGTTTATAGAGATATATTATAGTTTGATCAGTTTTTGTACTTTATTGTAAATCAGTTTATACAATTGATTATTGTGTTCAGTTTGAGAGAGTTGATTCAATTATACAGATGATCAACACCATGGAAATATTAGTTCTCATGCTCAAATATCAGAATATATATATATATATATATATATATATATATATATATATATATATATATATATATATATATATATATATATATATATATATATATATATATACATATATGGTGATGATAAGATGGTATTAACTATTCATTTTTATAAGTCACTAATACATGACCATGGCATATAAGTTTAATATGCTAGGTAGGCTCCCTAGCAATTCTTCATATGGCCGATTTTTACAAGGTGTTGTATATTGCACAACACTTAACACTTTGTGCTAAATGTGTGCCATTGTTGAAGTATTCAATGAGCACTAAGCATAATGCCATCCTTATTGACATTTTTGAAGTAGAAAAGATTAAGTTTGTAATTAATATCATTTTGGTATTCTTATCCTGAAGTATATGGGTTTCATTTGGAAACCCTAGCTCCCTCGAGCTAGGGATTTGCCCGTCAGGGAATAACATTTTGTAATCACAATTTCTTAGGGCTATCAAGGTAGTTCTTGAAGCAATATGACAGTGAATTGGTTTGTTGGAAATATTGATAGTTGTAGTTATGAACTTGGAATAGTACAAAGGAAGGGAAAAATGGGATTTGATAAAGATTTGCTACCATGATTCAATACCAGGTGTTATTGTTTCATTCCCTTTGTTGTTTCGCCTCCAATCATGTTTTATTAATAGGTTTTGTCTATATTTGTTTAAAGGAATGGTTACATGTCAATTTGAATGGTGTTATGTCTTTATTTTTTTATCATACATAGTAACCTTTATTGGGTTTGTTATTGGTTAACCCATGATAAGTTTTGGAGAGTTACATCTCAAGTTTGATGTATCATTGCATATAGTTTCATGGTTATGTTTTGATAACCCTTGTTGGGCTTTAATGTTGTGAATACTTAAATTGAGTTGATTAATTCTTTATCTATGTTGGTATATATCATTTTACTAGTGCCAAATAGACATTCATTACATTCAGTTTAGTACTTTTCCATTCTAGTATAAACCCTAGTCAAGGGTTTAAGGTTTTCAAAGATTGTTACATGGTTTCATTTTTACAGTTATCTACTATCATGTATACCATTTTCATATGTCTTTATCATCATGTATTGTATGAAACCCAAGAACGGGCCAGTTTGGTTAAACCTGAGTATAGGTCCTTTGTTACATCATACATTTTATGATTCTTGTCCTCATGCAATGTCACAATTAAAACTAGAGTATAGTTGTGAAGTTTTGCATAATCATGGCTATACATGTTTCAATATATGTTATGATTTTTGATGCATATTTCATCTTGTATTTGAGTATGCAGTCATGGTACTACACTATTATGTGAATTTGAAAAAGTGGTTGAGGTATTTAGTTTGGGAAAGAGCTTATGACAATAATTAAAGGAAGAAATAAAGTTGTTTAATTGATCAATATTGACAAAGATATTAATGTTTATTTTCAAAAGCATCATATTGAAGGTTTATGATTTAAGTTTGAATAAGCATTAGTAATTAGTTATCCATTATGATATTGAATCAACAACATAATATGGAAACATGTTGACATGTTATGAGACATTTTGAAATCATTTGTAATTGGTTCCCAGGAATTAGTTTTTGATTTGGTTCACCAGTTTATGATGTTCTATATATTCAACATTGAAGGATATTCAGATTATGTAGACAAAGATGGATTTAAGTCTTTGATGAAACATACTTATGTCAGTTGTGCACAATCAGATATAATGATCATCAATACCTGATTGAAACTAGTAACTTTGACTTTGTATCATAGATTGTTTAACATAAAGTTCAATTTGTGTTCAATGATCTATGGTATTGGGTTGCAGTGACTACATAAGATTAGATTTTGACTCTGTATGTATGAAAGGGTTGTAGTAAAGTTGTATAGCTAGTGAGGCATTAAAAGGACTATCGATGAGATAGCATTGTCAATGAGACAATTGTACAACCAGTGAGGCAATGTAAAAAGATGTTTTAGATTAAGCCAGCGAGCCACTTCAAGTGGTTTTATTTCTCGGGAGGGTTTCTGTTAGGATTAACAAGATAGAAATAACAATTACATGTAAATATAACCAATATCAGAACAACCATAAACCACACAGAAGAGAACAAAAGACACAAAGATTTAACGTGGTTCACCCAATCCCTGGGCTACGTCCACCAACAACGAGTCCAATATTTTTATTATCCAGTGATTACAACTTGATTACAATCTGTAATCCCTTACAACTCAATTCCGTTGCAAGTACAAAAAACATACATAATGAAAACCCTAACCCTAAGCCATATTATACAATATTTTTCCTCTTTAGGGTTAGAATGAGTTACAACATGTCGGCCCAGAATTAGCTGAAAATATGTCTGCTCCCGAACCCCGGTGAGGGCAGGAGGAAAAGTGTACAATACTTTCCTGATCAGTCACCACAAGCTAACAATCTCCCACTTGGTGATTAATCAGGATCCACACTAAGAAACCTCCCACTTGGAGACTGATCCTGTAGCAATACTACTACCATATGAGGCACCCACTGGATCGAACCACCCTAGACTCAGTTGTTCCTTTATTTTGTTCAGTCTAGAGACCAACTGAAGCTGAACATGAGTTCAACTTCTCCCTTGTTACTACCTTTGTTAACATATTTGCTAGATTGTCATTTGTATGTATCTTTTCTAGCTTTAATTGTGCATCATCCAAAACTGACCAAATGAAATGGTACTGCAACTGTATGTGTTTTGTCTTTGAGTGCAAAGCAAAATTCTTCGCAAGATGAATGGAACTTTGGCTATTTGTATGCAGAAAATTATCCGTCTGTGGATGTCCCAATTCTTCCATGAAGAATTGAAGCCATATCATCTCCTTGGCTGCCTCTGTAGCAGCAACATACTCTGCCTTTGTAGTGGATAAAGCAACCACCTTTTGTAGTCGAGAAATCCAACTCACTGCTGTCCCACCAATAGTAAATACATAGCCCGTAGTACTCTGCTTGCTATCTATATCTCCTACCAAATCTGAGTCAACATAGCCTTGTACAGTAGTAGTAGATCCCCCAAAGTGTAAACACTTACTGGATGTACCTCTCAAATATGTGAGAATGCATTTGACTGCATTCCAATGCTCAATACCAGGGTGACTCATATATCGGCTAATGACTCCCACTGCGTGTGCAATATCTGGCCTAGTACATACCATAGTATACATTAAGCTCCCTACAGCTGAGTCATAAGGTACTTTAGACATTTTAGCCTCCTCTTTTGATGTCCTAGGACACATCTCCTTCATCAATTTCAAATGACCAGGCAAAGGTGTGCTGACTTCTTTGGCATTCTCCATAGAGAAACATTGCAACACCTTCTCATTATAATCAGCTTGAGATAAAGTCAACTTCCTATTTTTCCTATCTCTGTAAATTTTCATACCAAAGATTTTTTTTGTTGCCCCCAAATCCTTCATAGCAAATGAATGTGCTAACTGTTATTTTAACCCCTTAATGTGATCCATGTTAGACCCAGCTGCAAGCATATCATCAACATATAAACATAAATAATGTAGTTATCATCATCCAACCTCTTAAAGTAAACACAATGGTCAGAATGAAACCGAGTGTATCCATGCTCATTCATAAAAGTGTCAAATTTAATATACCATTGCCGAGGTGCTTGCTTCAAGCCATATAAACTTTTTTGCAATCTGCACACCAGAATCTCCTTACCCTTGACCTCAAATCCTTGTGGTTGTACCATATATATTTCTTCATCCAAATCACCATGAAGAAAAGTTGTTTTAACATCAAGCTGCTCTAAATGAAAATCTTCAGTAGCCACAATACTTAAAACAATATGAATAGAAGTCATTTTAACAACTGGAGAAAATATCTCATCAAAATCAATGCCCTTTTTCTATAGAAATCCTTTTACAACTAGCCTGGCTTTAAACCTTTTCTTACCTCCATCCTCTTCTTTCAGCCTATAAACCCATTTGTTCTGTAAAGCCCATTTACTTGCAGGTAACTTGCATAAATCCCAAGTTTGATTTTTCAGCAAGGAGTCCATTTTCTCTGTCATTGCAGACTCCCACTAAAGCTTTGTGATACCTACACAGCTTCATTATAACATTTAGGTTCACCAACATCTGTTAACAAAATATAATACAAAGAGGGAGAGAATCTTTCTGGAGGTCTACTTAGCCTTGTTGACCGTCTAACATTCACTAGGGTGTGTGGTATTTGTTGTTGTTGTTGTTGCGTAGCATAAGGGTCTACTGCAACACCATCTTTTGGAGTATCATCTAGTACTACATAATCATTTTCTTTCTTCTCATGCTATTGCAACATATCTTTGTACAATACTTTCTCATTGAATATGACATCCCTGCTTCTTACAATTTTATGATTTTCAAAATCCCAAAGCCTATAACCAAATTCATCAATGCCATATCCAACAAATACACATTTTTTTGACTTAGATTCTGGCTTGGTTCTATTTTCAGAATCTATATGTGCAAAAGCTTCACAACCGAAGGTTTTGAGAAAAGAATAACTCACCTTCTTACCACTCCATGCTTCTTCTGGAATACCACAGTCCAAAGGAGTAGAGGGGCCTCTATTAATTAAATAAAAAACATTATTTACAACCTCTACCCACATGTTTAAAGGCAGCCTAGCATGTAACCTCATACTCCTTGCACACTCCATTATTGTCATATTCATCCATTTTCTTGTGGAGTCCTTGGTACAATTTTCCGCCTATGAATACCATTTGAGGAACAATAATCTTCAAATTTTATGCTACAATACTCACCACCATTATCAGATCTGAGACATTTTAGCTTTTTACCAGTCTCATTCTCAACCAAGCATTTCTATTTCTTAAAAGTTTGAAATACATCAGATTTTTGTCTAAGGAAATAAATCCATACTTTTCTTGTTGCATCATCTATAAATGTAACATAATACAGAGAGTCACCAAGGGAAGATGCCTGAGTTGGTCCCCATACATTTGTATGCACAAGCTCTAATCTCTCATTTTTCTTTTCCCTTCCACTCTTTACAAAACTAACTCTTTTTTGTTTTCCATAAACACAACTTTCATAGAAATCCATATTGACACATCTCAGACCAGACAAAGCTTTCTTTGAATGAAGTAATTTCATACCTTTTTCACTCATGTGCCTGAGTCTATTGTGCCAAAGTCTTGTGTCAGAATCTACAACAACGGTTTGATGTTCTTCCTACTCAACTGCAGCCACTGTTCCTGAACATTCATTATCTTCTGAAACAATTAAAGTAGAAGGAACAGTATGACTTGTACAAAGATATAAGGTGCCTACTTTCACACCTTTTTCTACTACTAAGGAACCTTTTGAAACCTTCCAATTTCTATCATTAAAAGTAACTGTGCAACCCTCATCACCCAGTTGCCCTGTTGAAATTAAATTCCTACTCAGCCTTGGAACATGTCTTATCTCTTGTAGTAGCCAATGATTCCCATTCTGCAACTTAATCTTAATTTTTCCCTTTCCAACTATTTGACAGGGTTCATTATCTCCCAAATAAACTAGCCCAAAATCCCCTTGGACATAATCAAGAAAACAACCTCTATGGGGTGCAACATGAAATGAGGCCCCATAATCTAAAACCCATGAATCATCAATACTTTCTAAAGAAAGAAGCAAGGCATCCTCTTCGGGTTTATTACTTACCACATTTGCCTCCTTGTTACCTTCTTGTTTGTCTCCTTCTTTATTCTTCCGAGACTAACAATATTTCTTCTTATGACTTGGTTTTCCACAGTACCAACAATCATTTGGCCCTTTGGATTCAAACCTTTTTCCCTTTGATTTTCCTCTTGATTTCCCACGATTTCTAGAATTGTTTCCTCTCTCATTGGTTCTACCTTTGCTTTGTGTGTTTAAGACACTACCTGATGTGGATCCACCTGAGCTTTTCCTACGAATTTTCTCACTCAGAATAACAACAATAACATCATCAAATTTTAGGGTATTAGAACCAGAAACAAAGTTACTAACAACCATTCCAACTTTCAGGCAAAGAACACAAAATCAAGAGAGCCTTGACTTCTTCATCAAAAATAACATTGACAAAAGTTAATTGAATGGTAACTGTATTAAACTCATTTAAATGATTAGCAACTGACCCACCTTCCACCATTTTCATATTAAACAAACGCTTCATGAGAAATACCTTATTTGAAGCGGAGGGCTTTTCATACAACTTTGGTAGGGTTTTCATCAAATCTTCAGTCGTTGTTGCTTGTGTAATATTGAATGCCACCGATTGTGCCAGGCATAATCGAATACTACCAAGGGCCTTTCTATCATGAATAGCTCGCTCCTCATCATAAGTGCTTGCCGGTTTCTTGGCTTTTCCTTCCAATGGCCGTCATAGATCCTTTTGATAGAGATAGTCCTCCATTTGCATTTTCCATAACTGAAAGCTCTGCCCATTAAACTTGTCAACCTTTAGCCTACCCTCGTCTGCTATTGCTCCCACTCAACCGTGAGACTCCCACTAAACAGTGAGATCTTCTTGCAGAGGATAACTGAAAAATAATCTCGCTCTAATACCACTTGTTAGGATTAACAATACATAAATAACAATTACATGCAAATATAACCAATATCAGAACAACCATAAACCACATAGAAGAGAACAAAAGATACAAAGATTTAATGTGGTTCACCCAATCCTTAAGCTATGTCCACCAACAACGAGTCCAATATTTTTATTATCCAGTGATTACAACCTAATTACAATCAGTAATCCTTTACAACTCAATTCCGCCGCAAGTACAAAAAACACACATAATGAAAACCCTAACCCTAAGCCATATTATACAATATTTTGCCGCTTTAGGGTTAGAATGAGTTACAACACGTCGGCCTAGAATTAGCCGAAAATATGTCGGCCCCCGAACCCCAGTGAAGGCAAGAGGAAAAGTGTACAGAACTTTCCTGATTAGTCACCACAAGCTAACAGTTTCCACTCAGGACATATCTTGTGTTACAATCTTGTGCATGTCTTGTCTCTATATTGTTATCTCTTCTAGATCTCTTTAGTTGTTATTTTATAATTGGTTTTAAAATTGATCCATTGTTCTATATCACCGATTCACCCCCCCTCTCAGTGATATTGTACTCCATCATTTCCTTGATAATGATGGGGAAGACAATGTGATGCCCTAAGTGGTGTACCAAATATTTAATGCATGAACTTCTTCTTAATTGGTTTTAAAATTGATCAATTGTTCTAAATCATTGATTCACCCTCCCTCTCAGTGATATTGTACTCCAACATTTCCTTGATAATGATGGGGAAGACAATGTGATGCCCTAGGTGGTGTACCAAGTATTTAATGCATGAACTTCTTGATCTAAAATAATAAAAGTTTGTTGGAAAAAAAAAAACATTAGTTATTTTTCCATTCCAAGAGGGAGGGGACCCATTAGTTGAGCATGTTCCACTAGTTGCTATAGCTCTTGTTGATTAATTACCAATATTTTTGACAATATTGCACCAATAGTTGTGATTTTAAAGTTGTTAGTGTTGACGATGACTACTCATAATTAAATGGAATGTATTCCTTAGATCTAAAAATAAACAACTCATGTGATGCCACATCTGCACACCAATAAAATATGACTTAGTGCACAAGTATCATTCTCACTATTTTTTTTGATCTTTTTGAACACCATGGAAAAAATCATGCTAATTTGGCATCATATTTGATGATGTGGCCCTAGAACCTTATATATAAGCAAATGACTTGCCGATAAAATTTGGAGTAATTTAAAATCTCTACATAGAATTTTAAGAATACAAAATTAGGGTGCTCAACTCCTGAGTCCTCTTCCCTAATCAATTTGAATAATTGATTTTATTTTTTCCATTTTCTAACTTCATGTCAATATAATTAATAGGCCAATGGGCCCTTGGTTTGTTGGCAAAGTTGAAAGGTTCTTAATGAGCCCACTAGGGATGGAGTCTTGTTGGGTGCAAGACTTTGACATCATAAGAGACGAGGCCACTGTCGCGCCCAAGTAAATTAGATGGAATGGATACCCGTCAGTCCTTAGCTCTTAACTGCATAGATTCAACCTCAGACTTGTGCTTCCTATTAGATAGCTTAAATAACTTCATAAATGAAAAATCCTCCATAAAACATATAATTAATACTACGAATAGTGACCTCATATATGAACAATTAAAAAAATCTCTCCCATAAACTTATAAAAACAATCTTTTTTCACATGGTACCAAAAATATGTATGTCTTGGATTCCTTAGAGAAATCTCATATCACTCAAAGCCAAAGAAGTCACCACCAAATCAACATCCATTATAATTTAGAGTGAAATTTAGTAGGTGATTTTGAGGGAAATTATAGGATGTAGAGACCAACGAAGCTTCATTGGTAAACACAAGTTTGACCAAATCAAACAAAACCCACGAATCCTTCAACTGCTGAATATACTCCGTTGGAGTGGGGACAAAGGCCCCACAACAAACTAGGGATAAAATAAAATAAAATTATGGTCATATCATAGCTGTACAATAAAATAAAATTATGGTCATTTCATAGATAGAATCCATTGCGTTCATGCGTCTACGGTGAAGAATGGAAATCGTTTTGCGACCGAAAGCTGGCAGTGAAATGACCGACCACGTGTCTCGACCAGTGGGCATTAAAAACGAGAATCGTGCGTGTTTGGCCGTCGGTCTGGCCGGTCCCACCGACACCTGTCCTCACGAGCCCGGTAATGTGCAGTTTAAAGTTAAACCCCCGGTAAGCGTTAACCCAAGTTGCTCATATATTAACACCATCGACGCTCCAGATCTTTCTTTCCTTCAACGCTTCCAGGATTGTAATCGGTTTCTTCAAAGAAGAGAATCGAGGACAAGTTATTCTACGCGACTTGTGATTCGTCTTTAGAGTTTCACTTCGTTGTCTTCGTGCGCCGTCGTCTTTCCAGGTAAGGACTCGAACCTTCGACCTGAATCGGAGCAATGTTGACTGCCTTATATGAGCAAATTTTCGCTTTTGTTTGTTTGGATCGAGAATTGTAGGTGATTTTGTAAGTGTTATTGAACACGAAGAAATTTTGTTCTCTGTTTCGTTTTTTCAGGTAGGTCATGGTTTTAATTGTGGTTTTACTGGTGATGTTTTTAATTTTGTCGAAGCATAAATTTATCCGGAACTCGGCTGTATAGAGGATTGTTGTTTATTTATGTTGTTATTTTGAAAGAATCTTCTGTGTGAATTTAAGGGGGTTCGAGATTTCTGTGTTATATCGGGTAGCTAGGGTTTTGATTGTGATATTTTTGGTGATGTTTCTGAAAGTGGGAGAATATGCTTTGAAATTTGTGGTTTGGCAATTTTTCTTATTTAATTCTCTTCCAGCTGTTACATTTTGTGGATTTGATTGTGGAAGTGACGCTAAATTGGCAGGTATGTGAAGAATTGGCCCGTTCGTTGACATATTTTGAATTTTTTTTAGTGTTATTTTAGGATCTTTGATCGTTTTGTTCTTAATTGCATTTGTGTATTCTTGCCTGAAGCCTGTTTATTTTAGTTCGCTTTTGGGAAGTTAATGTTTTTCTTTTGGTACGTATTTCTCGATTGAATTTATGGGCTGGCTTTAATATGATGTGTTACGAATTTGCACCCGAATTCTTTGGACTGCTAAGCCTTATTCAGACTGCAGTGTACATGATTATTAATTTTGTAAATGGGTTACATTTTTATGAAGGTCTTCCATTGCTAATGCCACATGCCTTGGATCTATCAAATGGTTTGCATTATCCTTGTCAGCGTTAAAGATTTAGAATTTAGAGAAGGTTTTCTTTGTCTTTGGTGGAGGCTGTGCGTAGCTTTTAAACTGTAGTTTGTGGCATTTTATATTGAATATTTCAGATTATATCATTGAATGTTATCTACACTTCAAGTTTCTTTCCTTTTTCTAGTGATCTATGGCTCCGGGATTGGTTTTTCAGATTTCTTGATGTCTGATCATACTTCTTAATTTTTCAGTCTGCTTTGGAATTTATTCATATGCTTTTCAGATTTAGGTCATATTGTAATTTACATTTTAATGTGCAAAATCAGCTTCATACTGCAAAGCTGTCGTTGGGATTTAAATTTTAAATTTATCATAGTCAAATTAGGGTTAAAGCAGGTCTGTTCTTGCATTTTTTGTAACTGGTAAAACATTTTTGGTAAGACACGTAATTTCACTGCTGAGATGGTCGCTGCCTTAGTTTCCATGGTATTTGCACATATCTCATCAGTTTGGGGATATCAATCTTAGAGTTGGTTGCAATTTTTTATCCAAGCCCACATTATTTGAAGTCTGCTTTCCCTCATTATTTTATATTATTGAGGAAGTTTTAGCCATCCTGTCTTTTACTGTAACTTACGTTTGATTTTTAAGACGAAAATAATTAATAATGGGATTTAGAAAGACACACTGGTGTAATTGGGTTCTTTAATAAGCAAAAGGATTATGAAATTCAAAATTAGGTCTCTAAATACATCGATTATTAGGTTTAAACCCGTTTTGAAGTTTGGGAAAGTGTATAATGTGATAGGTAAAATAGAACTTTAGTACCGTTTAAGTGATGGCTAGAAGTGTTAGAGGCTCTTTCCTTAAAATTTGAAGATATTCACGTGTTTTACGTTGGCCTACCACACACCTAAATTATGTTTGAAAATCTAGGTAAGGCTTCTCTAAGTTTTTGAAACAGTACCCTCTTTCCATTCCTCAAGATTGATTTAAAGGAAACCGATTTCCCTAAACAGAAAAATGCGATTTCAGCTTTTTGGAAGTTCGAAAACCATACACTTAGTGGGAACAAAAGGTTTGTGTGGTTTTAAAATCATCTGTAAGAATCAAAGTAATATTCTATTAAATGAATAAGATTTTAGTTTGTTATCTGAATTATTCTCATAGGGCAAAGTTTTATCACATCTTCTGTCCTTGTGGACTGAGCAGGATTCCTTTCTCTCCTGTTTTCCCCCTCGTTGTATAATTGTCTTACCTATGTAAGGTATTATAATTTACTAATGTCTATCCAACGCCAAGAATAATGAGTTCAACTTAACGATGTGTTGCATATCTTAGTGTTAGGATGGTCCCTTATCTTATTGAGCATCCTCCTAGAGTTATCAGGATTAACTACCTTTGGTGACCAGTGCATTTCCCCAGTTGGTCTACAACAATGGCAATCCTAACTTGGGTGTCCAACTAACTAAAACGTAAAAACTAGAAAGGAAGAAAAAATCATGCTGTTTTTCTTTCTTATTTTAATCTTATTTAACGTGTTTGTGGTTTCTGGGACAACTGTGTGCTAACGTTTTTTTCTTCTTTAGAAGTAAAAACTAGAAAACGGAGTCCTGTTCTTTTGCTGAGGGATGCTTGATTTAGGTTTCAAGAATACCTTTTGTAGTTTTTTTGATGCAGTGTACAATGTTGGAAATTGATGGTATGGGATGTAGTATATATGTGCATGTTATATAAGGTTTGTAAGGTTATTTGGCTACTGGGAGAATATTGTTTTGTGGAAAAATTAGTATTACTAAAATCCTGGACTTATGTAGAATAGAAAGGAACATATCTACTACACTTGAGAATGTCATCCCTCTAAAAGACACTGCAGCTATTAGTTAATGCAATATAAAACTATACATATTTCATATGAAATTACACTAAATTTGGAGACTGTCCTTAATTAAATTAGAGGGGCACTTGGCATTCTCATGCTTTTGCCAATGAACATCTGACTTGTTCTCCCTTCCTGCATTTTCCATGCTCACCCATCATCCATGTACAGAACTGTATTTGAACTCTTATAAGTTATGCAAACAGTGCGTCATAATTATTCTAGTTGCTTACCTTTTACATTATAAAGAATTTAGCGTATATACTATATATGTCAGGTCTGATTGTGATTGTGAGAAAATATTGATTTTGAGTCTTAGAAATGTATTTTGCAGTGTGAATCCAACATGGGATCATATTTACTGTCTGCTGTTGAATTTAACCATGGTTTTATTAAGATTTGTTTGTGATATTTGTATTAGGTTTTGTACTTAAATATAATTTCTGTTTTAGTGATAAAAGACTTTCACAATCCATACTGTAGATAATGTTGCTTCGGCTTTAAATTGTGTGCAAGTTTTTTGTCACAAATTTGTACACAATTTAAACCAGAAGCAAACATTATCTATAATTTCTTTTTTGTTTGTGATTTAGAAAACTATTGATCTTTTCTCTTTTGTTTGTGATTTAGAAAACTATTGATTTCAGGTCTTAGAGATGTAATTTGATGGCTGCATTGTACATTAGTTTTATACAATGAATTTTGAAAATTGATTAGGTACTATTGGTATTACATTGTTCCTTGCATTTATGTTCAACAACTGAAATTACAGAAAGATGTGACCCAAATTTAAAAAGAATATGGTTCAAGGATGCATTTGCCGTGGCTTTCTTGATTATCTTTCACAATCTGTGACTGATGCCACAGGGCACATCTTGGAGTCAACTTGTAGCCTTGTGATTTGCATTGCCAAATTTATAGCCTGACTTCCAATTTTGAAAGTATTAAGAATATTTATATCATTTTGTTTTGAATTTGCAATTAAAAAGAAGTAATTATAAGAAGACTTCTCTTTGTTTGGGAGTACTCCCAAGCTTTGTCACGAGGTCAAAATCCAGGACTACAAAACTTAAACAATAGATAAGGAAAAATTGAAAATGATCCTCCCGAGGGCTTACTGCAAGAGAGTTCTCATCTACCAGATTGGTGTCTTGTTTATTGCCTAAAAGCTGAGTTGCAGGGTTTGGCCCCTGCTGGCCCCGGTAACAGTCTGGTTCAAACCTGGCACCGGTCTTGATCTGGTATGCCTGCAGGTCTGGCCAGGGTGCATAACTAAAGTTGTTTATATGATACTATGTGACATTCTATTCTCAATTCATGCTTCTGGGCTGCAAATACACACACATTGTTTTTGTACTAATGAACCCTAATGAACCCAAACCCCCATTTCAAAATTTTGCCGTACTGGCAAACTGAGTTCTGGAACCTGAATCAGAAGCCGAATCCAAACCAACAACTTTGCCTAAAAGCTATCTTTAAGTTCAGTTTTTTATGTCTTTGTAAACAGTCAATGACAGATTTCTACACTTACAATTATTGATATATTTTTTAGCCTTTTGAACATGGTAACTATGCAACTGTAAATAATTTTAGGTTCTTGTAGTCATAGGGAGTCGGGACTATAAATTGTTAGGATTTATTGCGGATTTTGATTTGTTTTGTTTGTTGTTGTATAATGGTTGTATTACAGGAGCAATGTCACCTGTAGAGTCTTCTCGTGATGAAAGTGTCTACATGGCCAAGCTTGCTGAGCAGGCTGAGCGCTATGAGGAGATGGTAGAGTACATGGAAAAGGTAGCGAAGACAGTAGATGTGGAGGAACTGACTGTTGAGGAGAGGAATCTGCTTTCAGTGGCTTACAAAAATGTTATTGGAGCTCGCAGGGCTTCTTGGAGGATAATTTCCTCCATTGAACAGAAGGAAGAAAGCAGGGGTAATGAAGATCATGTTACAATGATAAGAGATTACAGAGCCCAGGTTGAGGCTGAGCTTACTAAAATCTGTGATGGCATTTTGCGCCTTCTTGATACACATCTTGTACCATCATCCACATCTGGTGAGTCCAAGGTTTTTTACCTTAAGATGAAGGGTGATTACCATCGATATCTTGCAGAATTCAAAACAGGTGCAGAGAGGAAGGAAGCTGCTGAAAACACTTTGCTTGCATATAAGGCAGCCCAAGTATTTGCCTTATCCTTCCTCTTTAGACGTGCACTGGATGCTGAACTAAGCATATCTATTATATAAACATGGTTTTACCAAGATTAACTTTGATGCATGATCTGGTATCTTTGAACGTATTGGTGCAGGATATTGCACTGGCAGAGTTGGCTTCAACTCATCCAATTAGGCTTGGGCTGGCCCTTAACTTTTCTGTTTTCTACTATGAAATTTTGAACTCGCCTGATCGGGCCTGTGCACTTGCAAAACAGGTAAATGTGTTTGGCATCGATCACTCATACACAATTGTTACGATAATATATATCATCACAGAACTATATATCTGGCAATTAAAATTTTGAACATTTTCTCTCTGGCAATTAAAATTTTGAACTTTGCGATGCAGGCATTTGATGAGGCAATTGCTGAACTTGATACTTTAGGTGAAGAATCGTACAAGGACAGCACTTTGATCATGCAGCTACTTCGTGATAACTTAACCTTATGGACTTCAGACTTGCAGGTTTGTATCAAAGGGCAGGGAGCAGGTGTCTTGAAATTACTCAATTTCTTTATATATAAATTTTTTTCAACTGTGTGCATTTAAATAAGCCTGGGACAAAAATATTGTTTACGTGGTATAAAAATTGAAGCCTGGGTAATTAAACAAAAAGTTGGTCTATTCTTTATGTACTTCAAAGGAGGACACAATTGCATATACAAGACATAGCGTATTTAAGTTGAATTTTCGTTAGAAAGTATTCAAAGGAAAAGTGTGCCTGTTACAGGTTATAGGTAGATTAACTCCCATTATTTAAATTGGCCTTCAATGCTGTCAACTATGTTCTCTAATCTTTCTGCCAATAAAAACTTCAAATAGACTTTTGTAAAATATGCGCCATCAAATGGCATTTTTTAATTTAGTCTTTTAGAGAAAAAATGTTACTTTTGTTGCGTTTTTTAAAAGAGCTTGGAATAAAGTTCTTTAATTTGTTCTTCCTTTCAGGATGAGGTTGGAGGAGATGAAATCAAGGAAGCTCCAAAGAAGGAAGAAGGGGATAGCCATTGACATCCTTATTTTAAATGTTGTCAAGGTAGCTAGCTGTATGTAATATGATTGCGTTTTCTTGTGACAGAAGCTCTAGATTTTCGTTGCCTTCCCTGTATTTTTGTGATAAGTGGGATTTTTTGGCGACTTCTTATTCCATTCTTCGGCCTTGCAGGATTTACTATTGCAGTGGTTTCTTTGCCACTTGTGGCCGTTATCTTTATTAACAAGGAACTTACAGTCAACTTCTGATTATATGTTTCTCTGTTAGTTTGGGAGATTCTTGGAATTTGGCAATGGTTGAATATTGTACCCTCCTATGGCTATAAACGTAGGGGTTTAAATGAGTAAAGCTTTTTTATTTTATTAATCTCAGTTTTGATCTCACTTCCTCCGTTGAAGAAAGTAATGCATATTACTAGGTAAAGAGGTGACTCCAAACTCCTCGTTTTGTCAGAAGTTTATATGCTTATGTTTACTGTGCTTGTAGTTCGAGACTCAAATATGGTTTTTTTTTTTAGAATTTCAGACAAAAAATGATATGATTTGATCCATAATTTTATACACCTTTTGCTGATTTGGTATTTTAATTGTTTGTGTAGCATTACCTTCCAGTGTAAGAACTATATATCATGGCGATTTTTGAAGAGAATCGCTTATGGCTTATCTAGTTGGGTTATTTTGCTTGTCCTTTTAGACCTTAATTTGAAGCTGTTGAGGTGAATATGGTTCTCTTTTAGACTATTCACAAACCCAGACAAGTCCGTTATCTTTCTTTTGGAAGATTTAGAATATATGGTCAAATTAGTCTTTCAAAGAACAGTTATTGATTGCACCCGAATAGAAGTGTTTGTTAAATTAATTTCAGTGCATTGAGGATGCTGGTTGCAGAGATTTTTTCAATAATCTGGTCAAAAGGAATTTGCAACCAAAGAAAACGTATAATACGATTTTAAGTTTTGCGAACGTGATGGTGAATTATGTGAGCGTTTCATTTGAAAATTTCAATCTGATCAACGGGAAGCCTATGTTTGGGAATACAAAAGGTAAGTGCAATTCATTACAAGCTTATACAGTTTACCCTTGGCATTCCGCTTTGGCAATAAAGTGGTCTGTAATATATCTTTATTGGACTGAAGGGACGTACGCGTGCACCATTTGCTCTAGTAAATTTTAGAATAATGCTTGAACAAGTGCTAATATTTTTTTACAGTATTACGCATGTGGAATGAAAATTTCATTAATAAGCTTTATAAGTAAAATTCGACGATTTTGTTATTTTAAAAGTACGGATTATTGCATTCAATTTTTATTGTTTTTTCAAACTTCCCTTGTATATTTTACGTTTTAGTTTTACGATTTATCCAATACTATAAATCCCAACCGGGATTTGAAGCTCTGTTTGGATTGGCACGGACTTGCTTTTTTCATTAATGCGTCCTTACGCAATCACACACAACTCAACTGTGTCAGTTCATGACGACCGCCATATTCTAAGCTGGGGTCCCACGAGGGGGTTACTGAAAATGCAATCACACTATCACCCACGCAGGTCATTCCTCAGTTCTGCATAGTTTTCTAGTTGAGATTCTTAATGCATTGGATCAATTTTTAAGCCTGAGGCTTTATTAACAGAAGTTAGGAAAGCCTAGGGTTTTGTATACCATTTCCCTTACCGCCCTTTAAAACTTTTTGGCATTTTGCGATTCTGATATTTTCCCATGTGGAGAGAGCTTGCATTTGTTTGTTGACCTTAATACAACTATATCATTCTTCTTGTGCTGTACGCCTATCTAGGGTTTAATAAAAGGCACAAAACTATGTTCAATATATCTAGGGTTTAATAAAAGGCACAAAACTATGTTCAATATCAAGTGCTTTTTTAGTTCGGTAATTAGCAAAGGCCTCGTGACTAGTTCATTTAAGGGCACAAAAAGAATGGGTAGCAGTCTTCTTACTCGGAATTTTTTGTACAGGTTACTCCAAATTGTAAATGTTTCATACGTGTGCCTTACAAGAGATTGGGAAAGATGTTTTTTTTTCAAGAAATGGATTGCTGTCTGCTTGCGTCGGAATCTTCAACCATAAGTAAAAACCTTAAAATTATTTAGAAAATTAAATGCCGTCTTGTGCTGGAAAACTTTAGACAATGAATCGCCAACTTTGAAAAAAACAACTATTTTGAAGTCGCATTTGGCCTTTACAAAAGAGAAATAGTTGAAGTATATGAAATTGACCGTAAATAAGAAGATTCTGTTCGGGTGAAAAGCCTGCAAAGGCGGTGTATTTTCTTTGACACCTGCTGTTATTGATTTAATGCATTTGCCATCGTATATTTTCGATTTTTCCTTTGTCGTCATAACTTATGAGTCTACATTTTAAACGGTGTTTCAGATGTTAAAACTCGTTTGACGCTTTCTCGTTGCAGTTTCTGGAAACTGCATTAAGATAGGATTCGGGTGTGTGATTGGTTCAGTTTGAAAGTAATTATTTTGTTAATACCATAGCCAAAAGGGCTGGTACGCAATGCAAAATCCAAATTATGCATAGAACCACACTCGCTTCATATTCGCACATAAACTGTTTGCCTTGGCCCTTTAAACAAATAGTGGAATTCTGGTGAAGTATATATTATAACGGACAATATTAGTGATAGAATAGGGTAGGTCACAAGATGGGAAATGAAGATGTTACACACCATGGGCTATAGAATTAATAGGATCAAGAAAAAAATTAGGATGCTACACTTATCAGGTTTTAGACTATCTAGCATGTATGACATGCAATGACATAAAAGCATGGCCGAATACCCACATTAAGAGTGATAAAGCAGATATCACAAGATTGGAACCAAATGCGACACTTAATAAATAGGGATCAAGATGGAAATTCGGTGATACACCAATGGGGTCAAAATATTTACATATGATAAGATTAAAATTGGTGCTACATCTATATGGGGTCAAAGTGTTAGATGTCAAAGTGTTACATATGATTAATTTTCAAGATGGAAATTCGGATGTCACAGCTACGGGGTAAAATCACTAGGATTAGACAGGAAAATTCGGATGTCACAGTTACGGGCTAAAAGCACTAGGATTAGACAGGAAAATTCGGATGTCACAACTATGGGTAAAAGCACTAGGATTAGACACGAGTATGGCCGAATAACCACAATAAAATCACTAGGATTAGACACGACTATGGCCGAATAACAATAATAAAAGTAGTGGTAAAGCTGTTCACAAGTTGGAACCAAATGGTACATATGATTAGTAGGATCAAGATGGAAATTAGGATGTCACAGCTATGGAGTGAAATCACTAGGATTAGACAAAAGGTTAATGCCCGAATACCAACAATAAGAGTAGTGGTAAAGCCCGTTCACAAGTTGGAACAAAATGCTACATTACGAGACATATGGTTTGCAGAACTCATGCAATCGCATGAAAATGCGGCTCAATTTGGGAATGAGGATGTCATGAAAATGTGGCTCAATTTGGGAATGAGGATGTTACACATCTTGAGGCATAATTATTATTATCATGTAATTTGTATGGCATGAATGGCACGAGAATGTGGCTCAAAGCAGGGAGCATTACAAAATGGAGAAGATGATACAGATTATGAGGCAGAATTGTTAGGGATCATGGCTGAAATCCGGGAGTATTTTAAAATGGAGGAGGGATTAATCAAATTATGAGGAAGAATTGTTAGGATCATGGAAAACATATGCAATGGCCAGGATCATGGAAAACATGCGCAATGGCACGAAAACATGGCTTAATGTGGGCAATATCACTTGGAAAACGTAGTATGGTAAATTAGAGTGTGGTAGACTAGTTATTTGTGCATGGAGTTCTATATTCTGAATTTTAAAGTTTGTTCGTGGAGTTATATTGTGAGGTTGACATTGGATGTACACTAGTGTTGAAATTAGTAACATAATGGCCATAGTATGAGGATTAAGTTATTAGTTAATGGATTTTTATATAGAAGTGTTTGTAGTTGAGAGATTGGAGACTATGATAGGGTAGTTATTAGTTAATGGATTTCTATATAGAAGTTTTTGCAGTTGAGAGATCAGAGTCTATGATAGGGTTGAAATCACAATAGAATATTTTTAAAGGTTTGCACATTAAAATAGTCCACAAAGAGAGCAAACCCTTCATTGTAAAAAGAAGTCAATTTAGGGTCAAGGGAAGCAAGAAATTTTAAATACAACATTTATGAAGAGAAAATTATCTAGTGATGCAGTATGTAGATTGTTATTAGTAAAGAAAAATGTTGATTCTTTTAAATGATTTCAAAAGGTGCATAAGAGAGGGTTTAATAGTCATAAGATAAGATAAGATAAATTTATTAATGTCCAACGGAAGACCAACAAGGGTCTATGGGACAGGAATCATACAACCAAAATAGCAAGAAACCAGCGGACCACCAAACAGTGGTCGGGGGAACATGCTAAAAGAAAAAGGAACCAAACAAGAAGCAGAGAATAAAGAACCAAGAACCACCAGGGTAAGGACTAGGGGTCCTTCCCGAGTGGAAAGAAATCCAACACAGAATAATAGTGACCCGGAGGAATATGGGTAATGGACTCGTCGTCGTGATCTACTGGTGGTCTGTCGCTGATGGGTAGAAGCATTGCGAGGTCTCACGGATTTGGAGTGACCGATGGTGGAGGCACATGAGGGTTGCTTCACACCCCGAGCCGGGGGCGAGGGCGAGAAGAAATCCGTAATGAGTTGCTCGGTGCCCTGCTTTTGGGGAAATAGAAGCTGCAGGGTCTGGTCACAGAGTCGTAGCGTCCCTGTAAATAGAGTGCCAGACATCTCTGGTCAGAGTAACAAAAGAAGGAAGTCAAGGAGCTGCAATCTTTGAATAAGCAATAGAATCTCCCTTTGATCTCATAGTATATAGGGCAACGGAAAATGAAATGTGCATCAGCCTCAATCTCAGACAATGTGCATAAACAACAAATGCGATCCTCTGTCAATGTGATGATCAGTCTGCGCTTATAGGCAGTGAGAGTTGACTCTGAAAGATCCCAACGCGATCCGAAGAGCATAGCACCAATGCAGTGATAAATATTTGGGTTGAACGATGATCCCATCCTGAATGTGTAAGAAGTGCTTAGCATAAAAAGCCATCTTTGGACGTAAGCCCCCACTAGGGTTGGTCCAGGTCGAGATGATGTACTGCCTATAGATGTCAAGTCTGATATGCTTAATCAACTCCTGTCTGGAGGGGAGAAGATGAGTCGGAGCGTCCAAAGAAAACTGAAAGGGGGCTAGGTGATCAATATCAATCCCATGGAACCCAAAAGGGAAGTGGCTTGAGCATACCAGCAACAAGCTCTACGGGAGGTGTCAGATCTAGCCAAAGAGCAATAGGCGAGGTAAGATAATCTACTTTGGTCATCCGAAGAGTCTGCGAAGCAATGTAGGCGGTGAAGAAACCAAACTAGGTCGAAGATGGCTCCCAACCTAAAGGGATGAGCTTTGAACTCAGCTAGGATGGTGTTGTGGGAGGTGGTATGATGACATTTGATGATACGCCGAAGGAGGAGAGTCTGTATACGTTCAATAGAGGCCCAGTCGGAATCAAGAAGAGATGGTCCCCAAATAATAGAGCCATAGAGTACAGTAGGTCTAACTAGAGAATCTAGGAGGGATAACTTGGACGAGGTGTCCTGAAGTGGTGTCTAAAGCACTGTCTCTCGATCAAGGCAAGGGAACCCATCCCTTTGCTGATTCTGGACTGAATAGCAGGTCTCAAATTGAAGCAAGCACTGGAAACTTAACCCCGAGGTATGTGTATGCGGAGGCAATCTCGATCTCCTGTCCTTGGAAGTAGAAGTGTAGATGAGAGGTCTTCAAGCAGTTGAAGACCATGATCCGTGTCTTCCCCAGATTAACCACAAGTTGTCTCAAATCACAAAAGGAGGCCAAGATATCAAGAATTCTCTGGAGACCCTCAGGTGAGGAGGCTAAGAGAATCACGTCATCAGCAAAAAGAAGAATGGAAACTAAGACCTGGTGTAAATAGCAGCCATCACCTGGGAGAGACGAGTCTCTGATGAAGCCCTTGAGCTCGTCAATGTAGATGCCAAATAAGGTGGGGGAAAGAGGGCATCCCCGTTTCACCCCAATAGTGCTTTGAATAGGGTTTGAGAAGCCCTCCGGAGTCCTGAATCTGCCCTCAACACGCTCGTAAAGTCTCATAATGCCAGTCAAAAGAATCTTAGATATCCCAATGTCTCTAAGTCTCTGAAAAAGGGCCAACTGAGGGACGGAATCAAACACCTTACGAAAGTCAATTAAGCAACAATAACTTTCACAGAGCGATAGCGAGCCTCCTCAATGATCGCCTATAGTGTCAAAATGTGGTCCATGGTTTGGTAATTTGCACGGAAACCGGCTTGACCTCTAGCCTTGTAGTCCAACCTGCCAAGCTATGAAGAAAGAATAGTGTTCAATGCTGTGGCATAGAGTTTGGCAAAGGTATGTCCTATCATGATGGTTCTGTAGTTGCCGGGATCCGAGATTGATCCAGTCTTGTGGATCGGATGAATCACGTCTCGACCAAGCCTCAAGGAAGCCAACCACTCTATTAAAGAGTGGAAAGATAAGAGCCTAGCATCGTGATATAGAGCTTAAGGAGCTCCGCCTAAAAACCATCCTCGTCGGCTGCTCTACTACATCTCATAGATCTGACGGCCTCGTGAATGCTGGATGTGGTGAAGATATGGCAGTGAGGGGGTGGGATGAGGTGGAGAGAAGGCTGGCCCGGGATGTCATAGAGAGTGGAGGTGTGGGAGATGAGGGAGGCAAGGTCGACGGTGGAGGGCAGAGGGGGGTGCCGTGGGAATAAGGTATGCCAAAAGAGCTTAGGATCCTGGATAAGTGTGTTACACAAGGCTTTGCACTGTGAAGCAATGAAAGAATTTTCTTCGTGCGCAGAAACCGGCGGTAGGAGTAACGAAGATCAGCAAAATCTGAAGGGAGGGACTCAAAGGCTGAACGTAATTTGCGGTGGAAAGCTTTATAGTCATCATCGTACCAACAGTTCATGGGGCAAGTGTTCCGACGTTTAGATCTAAAGATAGGGCAATGGGGGATGGAAAGGAAAGTTGACTCCCAAATGGCCTTGGTCAGTAGATCAAACATGGATGTAACATGGCTACACTCAGAAAAGCTCATGGGGCAGAGGAGTTGATGTAGGTGGAAGGTGAAAAGGTCACAATCCCCCTCAGCATAGAGGAAGCAGACAAGGTTAGGGGCGTGTCCCAAAATAGTCGGGAGGGTGAGGTGGGCGAAGGGGGGAGAAATGGAGCACAAGGCTCAAAAGACAATGATCAGCCAAAGGAAGGTGGGATAAAGGAGGCTGCAGTGAACACATAATCGACCACCCTAGTGCCACCGCAATGAGGCCAGCGTGTGAAAAGCTCAGAACTGGGAAAGCAAGAAAGGTCGTTCAGAATGATCAGATCAGAAGACTCACAAAGCTGGAGGAGGTGGCAACCATAAGTGGATAATGACCCGATGTAGTCCTCTGAGGTACGCTGAAGTCTAAGGTTGGCCCGATCTAACTCAGAAGTGTAGGTCCAATCAGTGTCCCGGTCATGTATAGGTGACTGTAACTCCTTAGTTCGTGCATTGAAATCTCCAAGGATGAGGATATCGCCCGAGGCACTGAATCTAGAGATGCCCTCCAGAAGATCCTGAAAAGGATCCCCATCCTCAGCACTATGATTGGCATACGGCAAGAAGGCTGGTGGTAAGTAGCAACCATGATGAAGATATCTCTCTGGTGGTGACCAACGTGATGTACTCGGATCCACATGAATCTAGCAAATACGTCTGAAAGGACTATAGAGGTAGCATTGAAAAGGCTGTCCCGAATCAAACAAGCCACACCACGAGAGCCTCGTACACCACCAGAAGTGCGAACCTCCTCTCTGCATACAGATAACCACTGATAACCGATGAAACCCGGGAGGGGATGTGCAGGACTCTCATGTGTCTCCGTAACCGCCAAGATATCAGCAGAGCCGACCACATCTTTAAGAAGACCCGGTAATGACCAAAGAGAACTATTCCCATTCCAACAATTGAGTAGAAGCGAGCCAGGGGGTGGCCCACCCCTGCTCAACTGCCGGTGTGACCGTCATTTGGCCTTAGTGTCCTGCCTCGATTCCCACCCAACAGGGGGAGAATCTCGAATAACTGCTCTAAGGTTCCTGACAACTGCCCATTTCCCACTGCATCTGGCCTCAACAACTAGGGATCTGGCTTGTTTCAGCTCTGCCCTCTGTGATCTAGTGAGATCCTCATCCAAATAAATCTTTGAGGGAAGAGTGAATAATTTCCTCTTCGCTCTTAAGAGCCTGTAACCTATCGTGTAGGGAAGAGTACCTGACAATTTTAAATACAACATTTGAAGAACACTTTTTAGGAGACAAATAGTAGAATAATGAAGATAAAATTATATAGTGATGTAGTATCCAGACTGTTATTAGTAAAGAAAAATGTTGATTCTTTTAAATGAATTCCAAAGATGCATAAGAGAGGGTTTAAAAGTTGACAATTTTATGGTATAATGACTAATCTATAGTAACATAAGAGAGAGGGTTTGAAAGTAAAATTTAGAAATTTGACAATTTTTTGGTATAATGACTAATCTATAGTAACATAAGAGACTTTGAGACGAATTATAGAAATATGAAAACTCGATATGGTCCATTAAAACAAAAGATATATTAGGACAACAAAGGAAAGAGTTATTCTAAAAGAAAGACACCTTTACAATTGTCACAACAATAGAGTTCTTGAATAAGAACAATATCACTGAAGGCATAAAGAGTTATCAAGGGTTAAAGCACAAGATACATGAGTTGTATGCATAATATTTAAAGTGGGGAATAGAAAACCTTAGTAGACACCTAAAATTGTCTTGTCACATGGGCAATTTTACTAATTTTCATCTTAATTGATTAAATATTTTGTTTTTAATTTAATTAATTTGTGTCTTTCTTCTAAATTCAAATTTTGATAATTGAATTATGTTAATTAATTATTATTTTGTAATAAATAAGTAACTATTTGTTTTCTAATAAATAAGTAACTATTTAATTAGTCTCTATCTCCATTTTAATTAAATAATTATATTATTTAATTAAACATTCCTCATTGTTATTATCACCACAATTAAGCGATAATTTCAAATACTAAATTAATTTTTCTAAAATTAAATAAATGAACAATATATTTAATTTTCTATTTTTCCAAGGCTAACTCTTTCTAAAATAAATAAATTTAATTAATTAATTTATTTCACACATGTACAATTAAACAAAGAAATTAATTTATGTTAATCTATTTTGTCAACTGTCTAATCAATCTTTTTGAATAGTTAATCAATTGAGTTCACTTTTCAATCAATTTAGTCCTTTGTCCAATCTATCCAGTTCACTCACAATTGAGTTAACAGTCTAATCTACCCTAAGCTAATTGATTGGGACCAACAAGATCATTCAAACATAGACAACTTTGAGAATAACAAAGCTATCTCTGAGTTCTTGGGACTCCGACAAGATATACCTAGGGAGCTCACAAATCTACCAAGTTGCATATTTTGGCGAGTCATGTCATTTCTTCAATCACAAAATTGAAAATAATAAAAATATAATATTTTTATGCAAAATTGAAAGACACCTTTTGACTAGAAAGAAGTAAAAAGAAAGGACGTATCCAAAGTTGAAAACCTCTTTCAAGTGCCCGAGGATGGATGATTTGACATACTCCCAAAAAATGAGGAAAAGTCACCACTGTTAGTAGAGAAAACACAAATCAACTTGGACACTGAAGAATCCAAGAGAATTAACCACCTAGCAGAATCATTAACAATTGAAGAGAGGGAACAATTCATTCAGTTCTTCATAGATAGGAAAAATCAATTTTGCTTGGGCATACTCAAAAATGCCTTGGTTGGATCCAAAGTTAGTCTTACACCATCTTCCACTAGAGCTAGGAGAAAAACCCATCAAGCAGAAACTCCAAAAGATGCATTCGAAGATAGCCCTATTGTTCAAAGATGAACCAAAAAATATACTAGATGTGGGTTTCATAAGATCCATAGATTACATAGAGTGGATCTCCATCCTAGTGCTAGTATCTAAACCAAATGGAGATATCTGGATTTGCATTGACTTTAGAGACTTGAGTAAAGCATGCCCAAAAGATGACTTTCCTCAGTCAAATATAGACATGATAATAGACTTAACAATTGGGTATCAAATGTTGTCATTAATGGATGGATTCTCTCGGTACAACCAGATCAAAATAGCACCAGAGGACCAACCTAAAACAACTTTCACATGTGCATGAGACACTTACTATTGGAATGTGATCCCCTTTGGGTTAAAGAATGCCAACACAACTTATCAACGAGCAATGACCATGATTTTCCATGACATGATAGACATTACTATGGAAGACTATGTAAACAACACTCTTGCAAAGTCACTAGAAAGAAATAAACATGTGACCATCTTGGCTAATGTCTTTGATAGACTAGAAAAATATAAAGTTTGATTGAACCCCAATAAGTGTGTCTTTGGGGTTACTTCAAGAAAATTTATGGGATTCATTGTGCCACACCAAGGGATTGAAGTGGATCTAGAAAAAGTCAATTCAATAATTGAAAGTCCACCACCCATAATATTTGCCAGTTAAGAAGTCTACAAGGAAAGTTGTAGTCCATTAGGAGGTTCATTACACAATTGGTGGATAAGTGTCACCCATTTTAACATCTGCTTCATAAGGGAGTTCCATTTATCTGGACCAAAGAGTGTCAAGTTGCATCCTAAGCACTAAAAGTCTATATCCTTTCAGCCCCAGTACTCATGTCCCTCATTCCAAGTTAGCCTCTCTTATTATACATATCAACGAAATAATGAAAATACCTTTATCATAATTGACACTAATTACTTCACAAAATGGATCAAAACAATCCTGATAAGATCTACTAAGGTTGAATCAATATGCAATTTTCTCTTTAAAAATATCATTTCTTAATTTGGATTTCCTTCCCCTATTATCTCTAATAATGGTACATCCTTCAAGAACAAGGAAGTGAAGTAATTCCTTGACAAATTTCATATTCAACATTGCTTTTCTACACCTTATCATGCACAGTCCAATGATCAAGATAATGCTTTGAACAATACCATTGAGAAATTTTTACAAAAAATAGTAAACATGGTACAGATTGGCATGTCCAACTAACCTATGCATTATGGGCCTATCATACAAGTGTCTATATGACTACTAGTACTTCATCATATATCTTCGTATATGGTGTTGATGCCATAATGCCCCTCAAGTTGGAGATACCATCTTTATGTATTTCACTGAGGGGGTTAATTTAGTCCTAACTAGTTGGGTCCCTACATCATCACCTCTATTTATGTGTCTAGAGCTTATGGATTGTATGAAATGGATGGCATGCCACCCAAAGAACACATAAACACAATGCATCTATGATGATACTATGGATGAATTCTTTGTGTCATGTACATGATCCTAAACATTGAAGTGATCTTGGTATGCCATTTTTTCACGAACACACGACTAGAATCACTGTGTCATAATGTGTATGTGTGGATGCCATTTCTAGAAGTTAAACATGTGTAGATGTATACGTGATACATGCATAGACATTAAAACTAATATCTACATCCATCCACAAGTATTAGATCATTATATGAAACATGTGTAAAACATCATAAACCATGTGATGCCATATATATATATATATATATATATATATATATATATATATATATATATATATATATATATATACATACATACATACATACATACATACATACATACATACATACATACATATATATATATATATATATATATATATATATATATATATATATATATATATATATATATATATATATATATATATATATATAAAGAGAATCTATCAACATACATAAAAATAAGAGCATAGTATCCATCAAGAGCATAAGTATGACAAGCAAATATACTATGCTCTTATTTTTATGTATGCTTATAGATTCTCTTTATATATATATATATATATATATATATATATATATATATCATTAATGTCAAAATGTACATGTATCACATCAAACTCGTGATGTGTGTATATATGTATTGTATTGTCCTAAAAAGTTAGTGCCCATTCATTTGGAAGCTCTAGGACCATTTTTGGCCCCATTTTGGTGATCTCCTAGATCTGGATATCTTCATGCTTGATTTCTTGCTTCCATCTTTCCTTTATCCTTGAATCTCTCATCATTTCTTGCATCCTGAAGATCATTGTCAAATGTGCCTCTTTGGGACTAGGCCGAATTTGGCCTAGCCCTTGGGGGTTGTTTTTCAATGGGCTCCGAGTCCAATGCAAGGATATTTCTTTTCCTGCTATTGGTTGTTGTTTTCTTGTCAATTTTGGATCCTTAATTGACTATAAAAGGACATTCAAGCTCCTCATTTTGACATCTATTATATGTGCATGAAATCCATCTTTATGTAATGAAGTCTATGTGCAAGCAATTATTGGTGATTTCAAGTGCTCTTTTGGATTCAAGATTTGAAGACAAGGCTTCCAAATCAAGATCTCCAAGTTTTCTTCCATTCAAGATCCATTCAAAGACAATCTTCTCTCATTGATGCAAGTTTCTATTTTCCATGGTGGCCAAGTAGTGGAATTCACAAGAAAGAAAGAAGATCCACATCTATTTCCTTCTTCCTCTTCTCCATTTAAGTGATCAAGCATACATACATCCAAGATCTAAGGAATGGGAAAGTGTAGATCAATTGCATTTGTGAAGACATCTTTGATTCTACAACACATTTCAAGCATACATCTTCATGGGTTTATTGGATCCATATCCATCCATGAGGGTTTGACAAGCAAGGTGAATACTTACATTTGTCTTGTTTTATATGCATTTCTTATTTCCTCTCAAGGTTAATTCCTATCTAGGGGCTTGACTTGACCAAGGTAAGCCCCTTTCTAGAATTATTTATCTATTTTTCTTGTGTACAAGACCATGTGTGTAGTTGTAGATCCAAATTTTCTGGGTTTCAGAACTAGGGCTTGGTCCTCTACATATTTCATCAAATTTTATCCTTCCACGACTAGGCTGAATTTTTGGGACTAGGCCAACTTTTGTGACATGTTCTTAAGAGTTTAAAAATTGAACGATCAGAAGTTATAGGTTTGATAGTCCCAGATCCTGGACAGTTTTTGATTTCGATAGGTTTTCGTTATTCAATTATAGATCTGGAGTTCACTTTTCCTCTTCTATTAATCAAGGTGAGTACAACATTCGTATTTTCCTTTAGCACTAACTTTGATACATTAGATCTAATATCATACATTGCTAGTTATCATCTTCTTTATCATTTTATAAGTGTTTGTGATACTTTAAATTTTGTATATATACATTTATGTCCATACAGGGAATACCACATCCCATCAAACTCCCTCTTCATCTAGTTCGCGCATTAGCACCCCTTTCATCTATTTTGGGTTGTGCTAGTTAGATTTGGTGTAAGGGTGGGGTTTGGTATTCCATGTATATAGAAAGTGGGGGTCTACCATTGGTCACAATTTTCTATATCACATGTATATACAAAAATAATGCTATACAATGCCATGATATCTATCTATCAAAATGAGTAACATATCAAAACTCAAGAACCACTCAGGCCATGATTCCTCAAGCCTGCTAGATTTATAGAAGGTGGGGCACCAACCATGAGAGGTAGGCATGTCCTTGGGCTTTCATTCCCTTCTGTATCGAGAATAGTGGATCAGGATCATGATGAGGCTACTAGACTGAGATGAATCAAGAATTGGTGACCAAAGGGTTCATTGTACATAGTCCTTTGAGCTCTCCTCTTTCCTCCACTAGAGAAACCTATAACTCCATCTTTCTCTATCTAGCCTCTATAGCCTCCTACATTAATCGATGCACTTGAGGGTGACCGCGATTTCCAACTGCACCACTTGAAGCTATGTGACATGTTGCTAGAGATCATCAACCTAAGAATGAAGGGTGCCACATGCTTGGTTGACACTCAAAACTTGAAGCACCTCTCGTTCTCGATCTTGTACAACTAGGTCTCACTCCCTCAAGATAGTCTGCAAATCAAGGTATCATTGATCTCTCTGCCTTGTCATAGTGGCCAACTGAGAATCTCTTTGGATGAGGTCTTCTTGTGCCTCCTCTTAAGTTATCCTCAATCAAGCCATAAGATTGAACAATCTCATGTGTTGCCCTACAATTCAGTGAGGCCCGTAGGCATTTAACATTATACCCTGAATAGACACAAATGGTACCACCTCATTGAGCACATGAAAGATATAGCTCATCTATTAGATGTCGCCATCTACATCCAAAAAGGAAATGGATCACATCAATACCAACATCATATAGATATATATATCATCTACATCTACTACATCACATCATCTACTACATCATAAACTAAATCATCCCGATTCATTTATACCTAGATCAGTGACCTTCCAGTTTGGATCTAGTGAGGGTCCTTGACTACTAGAAGCCCTAGGGGTACTTGTGGATGGTGGTGTGCCCTCACTTAGACAAGACATGGAGATAAAGGTGTTAGGGACCCTAACACTAGCCACCCCTTGTCGAGGTTGCATTGGTGTTACTGGTGGTGGTGATGCCACCCTCTGCCACTGTCTCAACCTCTACTCCTCCTCATACTTCTTTGGAGGGCTCATCAGAGGACTCCTAGGAGAGTCCTAAGAGGGGAGCCCTGTGCACCTAAGGAGGTGGTCCCTCAACTTTTGCATACTCCTATAAAGATCTAAGATCTCTACTTGTTTCCACTACTAGAAAGATTAGGGTAGGTCCTGTACAAGTCCACCATCTAGAAAATCCATCTGTCACCCTAACTTCATCAATATCAAGCATCGAGGATGCATCATCGTCTGCTTCCTCTGGGGAGATATTTGGTTTGTCCACGAGTGTAGGCTAAAGATGGTCTTGTGGTCATGAATGTATGTGGGTGGAGTGAATGGAAGGGTATGTACTTGCTCGAACTAGCACATGCACTGACCATAGTAGTATGACATCATAATATAATTGTGATTCCCAACTAGAAAGATATTGTGTTGTATGCATGCCAAAGAACCTCTTTGCTAGGAAACCATGTCTTGGTATGGACTCCATACTATGTCTCCCATACCTATGCGGTCTATGATTAACCATAAGTGTGTCAGGTCTCCAAATCTCCACTTTCCCCACCACAATGGATAGGTACAAGTACAAGGGGGTTGGGTGCTGATGAGTTGAGGGTAACCCACTGGCCACATGCAAGTGATGTGCTCAAACATTCAAATCTACAAAAGTGTGTAGGCATTGATACCCTAGAACTCATGGTGCATGTAGTAGATCAGATAACATAAGTGAGGTAATATACTACGACCCAAAGAATAAACATGTCCTTTCTCCTCCATGGCTCAAATATGTGGAATGAGGATCCTAGGTAGGTGTGAGCCCCATTTGACAATATCCACTTGCAATGCTACTATTATAATAAGGATGCATCTAAATATTAACATGTCCTTGGTCTAACCACCATAGGTAGATATGTTTGAAGTCACCCATTGTATGAACATATCCCCATAACTATCCCTCTTGCAGTAGTTGGACGGTGAGACATTGGTCCATAGAAACACACTACCCATGAATAAGGAGCTAAAGAATGCGATATACATCTATCAGTGTCATGGTCATCTCCCTAGTGGGAAGATGAAAGGACATGGTTTCTGCATCCCACCTCGTATATGGAAGTGCATCTCACACAACTGATAGAATTGCCAAGGTCTATCCATCACAATCTCACCCACTTTGCCTTTTTCAGCTCCTCTAATTGATCTTATAGCATAGATAATGTGTTCCTTGATGTATTCCTTCAAACCTCGGGGAGTACCTACAAATACAGGTAATAATAATGTGCCAAAACATGTGCTAAATTGACAATAGAAGCTATCACAATAATTCTTAACCTCACTCCCTAAGTTTTGTGGATGCATGTACAATTGTAGGATGCTAGTGAGACTAGTGCCCAAGGATGCAAACATAAAAGTTGGATGCTAGTGTGGATCTTGAACGCCAGTGTGAAAGTCCCTTTGGGATGAACACACAGATTTGGGATGCACGTGCAAAATTTAGATTATGCACTACACTAAAACTAAAAATGACTAAAAATGTGCATAAAAATTGGCAAAGAGAGGGTCAAAAAAAGCCTACCTTGTCTTGGGGCTCATCTTTCTCCATGTTGGCATATAGCTCCTTGACCTTGATCACTCAAAAGCCTCATCTATGAGGTATTTTCACTGAGATGCTCTAAAAACCCAATGAAATCCTTGTAGTGAATAGTGAAAATGACCCTTCTAGGGTCCACTTCATGCATAGTAGCCTAGAATTGGCCCAAAAATGTCTAGATTTTTTTGTGGTTGATTTCGATTCAAATTCCTTCCTATTTTTGCCCATTAATGTGGGAAAAAATATGGGAGGCATATATTTCCCCTACAACTAATATTTATATTCGACTAGGGCTAACATCTCTTAAGATATACTCACTGGGGTAGCTTCTTCCATTTTTGGCTCTGAATTTTTTTTATTTTACAGATCATAGCACAAATACCGTAGTTTCAAATTGAACACTGGGGGCATCACTCATATTTACCCAACTAATTTGAGCGATCAACATAGGTATTTATTTTCAAGGTAATAAATGCATTTAATGCATGCATGTACTTAATGATTTATCTTCTAAGAAAATTTAGTGCACTCGATCCCTTGTAAAAATTGCCTCACTAAAGTGGGGGAAAAATAGTGTAGTAAAGTTGCATCCTCTACATTTATGAAACTTACACATTGAACCTCATGCATTTATGACTAAGGTCCATGATCAAATATTTATATTTTGACATCAATAACCCCTAAAGAACAATGTCCACGACCCCTCATCCAAATTTTGATTAAATATGGTTAGACAATAGTGCAACACATGGATGTTCATGTGACACACACTCATCCCCATGAAATTCAAAATTTAAAAAGAGCATATTCACATCTAAGTCTTCTTTCAATGCCTGTACCCTCACTTGAGCATGTACAAAATGGCTACTACCACACTTCATGAACCATAAAAGCCTTCATTTTCCTCATTTCACCTCTCCTGGCTCTCGAATCTCTCATTCATTTTCTTGATCACTCGAAGCGAAGCTCTGCCAAATTTTTCACACAGTTCCTATTCCTCTCATCGTTCATGGAGAGGGTCTACATCACTACGTAACACTATCTTTTATGTTTCTCATTTAATTGTATCATGTTAGCTTAATCAAATTGATCTATTATTGCTTGCCTATTTGCATCATCGATCTATTACGTGTAGCAGGGGCTTTCCTTCGTCAAGCGAGGCTCGTTTCTATTACTTATCTGTATATTGTGTCTATTTGTGCAATAAGGTCTTTCCTCCCTCAAGAAAGCTTCATTTTTATTTCTTATTTTGTATAATAGAGGTTCTCCTGCATTAAGTGGTGATTTATTTCTATTAATTATTTGCATGTTAGTCTTTATCACAATCTATCTATCTAGTTTTCAGTGGAAGTGAGAACACCAAAATGGGGGTTTGAGTACAACAGACCTCTATATGGCCACACCAATTTTCTTGTCTTAGTGCGTGCAGGTGACATAGGTGCTAGGAATGAAAGAACTTGGATTATCAGAAGCTTGTGTTTTTTCTCTTTTTTTTTGGTAAAAAGACTACAACGTGATGCGTACATGTTCCCATGATGCACATTCATCGAAGGCCGAGAGCTCCAAAATTGTTAGGCAGGTAGCTTTATATCTATATTTTATGTTTCTGTAATCAGAATATATATATATATATATATATATATATATATATATATATATATATATATATATATATATATATGAACTGAAATAATCTAAATGTTTAATCCTTTTCTATTTTAGCATATAGAATATATATTTTGTTGGTGTAATCGTTATTTACATTTTCCATTAGACTTAATATTTTTGATTATCCCATTTACTTGATAAGATTGTAGTCATTATATTCTTATACTATTTTGATCCCCTAGCTCACCAAAGCACTAGTAGAAGTAAGGTAGCGTAAGGAAAAATTTCTCTTCGAAAGGTAGCAAATCCCTTTTTCTACAGTTTATTCTTTTAGCCTCAAGTATTGTTCTAGGTTCAATTATTTTATTGTCTGAATTTGGTTGGGTAATTTCTTTTGACAAGAGATACATAATGGTTCTTTTGAAGCACAAAAACACATCAAGCACATTAATAGATCTAGATCCTTTAAACAAAAATAATAAATATTTATTTTTTATTTTTATTTTATGATTTGATTCAACACATGAAAACACAAGAAATGAATGCAAAAGATAATTTATTTATGATTAAGTTTGGGTAAGTACCCCTTTCATTTCAAATGAGGAAGACGGTCTTAACATTCAAATATACAAGTCAAATAAACAAGCTTACTGAAGTGTGCTTATCAATCCTTGTAGGCTCAAGAATGACATGAAAATATGACCAAAATATTTCAACTAGGTTTCACAAGCACAACTACAAGCATCCTCAATATATCACAAGGGTATGTGAAGTCTAATCTATAGATTAAAGGGAAGGATGATCTATATTGATTGGGGGTAGTGGAAGAAGGTATGGAATTAGGTTACATAGGATGAGAAATAAAGGCCTTATAAGGAAGAGGATTGAGAATAAGGATGGTAGGAGGGAATCAAGGGGATGAAAGAGCATTGAGCTAAGCAAACATATTTTTCTTGTCAAGGCAATCGTGAATGAAATGTCTTTTTTTATTTTTTTTTCTAGCAGACAAAACATGCATTTTGATTGTTTAAATAAACTATTATTTTTTCTCTTTCAAATCCTGGGCATATCAATATTATGTCATTTAGCAAAGGTTCTTCCAAATCAATTCCATGCAAGTCCTAGGTTGAACACTTGGGTTTGAAAACTTATTTGAATTATGCTTTCACCAAATGATTTTTCCAAGTTGGCTATAATATCTTTATAGCAAGGATAAATTGGTAGGTTAGGATAAGACAATTCTAACCACATGAAACAATGTGAACGAGATGGACCTTTAAGATGAAACTTAAAGTTTTAAAGTTGAAGATAGCAAAATTGCCCATAGATAATTCATGTATTGTATAACAAGAATGTTTGAGCATGATTAATTGACTTAAATGTGCATGTTATATAACCTTTTCCGAGTTCCTTTTATGTTTAATGTTTTCCAGCCCCTCTTCTCCTAATTTATTTTAGCCTATTTCTAAAAACCCATTTTAGTAGGTAACCTCCTTAGAAAGAAACATAGAAAGAATTTAGCATTCAACAATAAAGTCCATTATATCATTTGACAATTCAAATCTTAAATATTAACCTCCTTTTTTCATGTCATTCTTATTGGGTTTTCTTTGTTTGATCTAGTAATTTCTTTATCCTTTTTGTCACCATAGCTTTGGGGTGATCATTTTTGTTGTGTTTTCATTTGTAGTAGATTGACGATCCATCAATTAGATTTCACAATGTTGATTGCTCTTACGTTTTTGGAAACAACTAGCACATTTGAATCCATCCTTGCTTGCCATATATCTTCCTTAAAAATTGCTCTTGAATATGATGACAAAATAGATTGCGAATATTATATTACAAGAGCATGTTAATACTATGCTCAAGCTCCCTTCCTTAGAAAAAACCTCAATTTTTGCCTCTTAGCTTCTTAAAGAAAACCCAATTCCTTTCATTGCAAAACCTCTAGCTCCTTGATTTTCTAGCTAATATTTCTTATTTCATAATAATTCATGAAATAATATTTGATTCTATCATTTTATATACTAAATTTAACAAACCAATTAGTAAAATATTCATAAAATTAACTCAAGATGCACTTGTCTCTTTCATCTACTAGAGAGTTGAGTTTTCTCCCCTCTTTTAAGCCCTATTTTCTACCCCTTCCATTTGTCAAAAAGATGATATTTTAGTTGTGATATAAAGCTTATAACTTGAATTGGAATTTTAGTTATTAAACTTTAATCAAGTGAACTTAAATAATTATCTAACTTATTTCATCCAATAAACATGATCCTTATTGTATACAATATCGGCTAAGATTACTAACTAATCCATCACCCAAAATACTCCACCTTTTAAGATTATTCTCATATTCCTAAAAAAACATTAAACAACTTAAAAAATAAAAAGCTAAATGCCCATTGCTCATTAAAGATGAATTGGCAGTTATAAACTACCTATTCACAAAGTACTCTCAAAAATGAAATAGAAAGAAATTGTTTATTCTTATATTCCAAAAAAAATATGAACAACTAAAAAAATAAAAAGCTAAATGTCCATTGCACATTAAACATGAATTGCCAGTTGTAAACTATGCAAAAGCACTCTCAAAAAACACAAAAAGAAAGAAATTGTTTTGTTTATTTTAAAAGAAAGAAATTATTTTTTATTGGGTGCCCACGCATTAGGGATGACCGACATGCGACTAAATTACGCGTAGGTTGTTTCTTAATTCCAAAACAGTGGGAGAATCCGCCGCGTTTAATAAATTCTAATTTAATATCCGGATTCTGCTTTATCCAAATAAATCCGGCACAGACCATTTTATAAAAGCAAAAACATTCCCATACACAACACCGCCTCGGATTAACATACCACACGCTTGTTGCACACGATTTCGCAGATGCCGTTTCATTTTTCCTTGACCGAATCTCAACCATTGGACTCTACCATCATGCCCGACCTTTAACCAATGCGACCGGTGGGTGACCATGCCGCGTCGTCACAGTCACCGACCCCACCGGTTGAAACAACCGGCTTGAGGAATTAATTCTATTTTTAATTATTCTCGGAAACTTCCTGAAATCAGATTCTCTTACAAAAAATCTAGACGTTGCGTGTTATCGCTGGAAGGTCACATGATAGGGCCGGCGCGAACATTTTTCTTGTTGCTGACGTGGACACGAAACTGTTTTCCACTTGTAGAATGGGCCCACAGAAAAGATGAAATCGAATTCGTACTTTCCCACAAAGCAAAATCATGATTAGACAGGAGGTTAATCCGCGCACGCCTTATACGCTATGCCAGGAATGGTATCCTAAAAAGCCGGTTATACAGCATACAGTTTCGGATTTTATTCAGCAGTTTGTAAGCTCTTTTCACACTTTCAGGCGGTGTCTAGAATTTTCTCAGAGCTAAATTTTGAAGGCTTCAAAATAGAGGAGGAATTATCTTGTTGCTTCAACTGATCAGAATCGGTTCTGTAAATGTAAGTTTAAAATTTCCCGTTGCTGAGATTTATATTTCTCTTGGTTGAATCTGGATTTAGGGGGTGAAGTGTGGGATTTGGAAGACATTGCTGTTTATATGTCCTGCAAATTTGCAGGAATTTGTGTATTTTGTCGTAGCGGTGTGTTTAAAGTCATCAGTGGGAAAGAATTTTAGAGAATTGTTTGAGTTGTGAATTCTCTGTAGCCCTTTCAGTGCGCATGTTGTTTGCCAGATGAGGATGTAAATTGAGCTTTATTGTTAGCGATTGAATGTAAAAATACGGTTTAAATTGCCTACGGAAATTTAATTTTTGTGTCGTCGCGAGATATTTCTGAAACTTTTGCAAATTGATGCGATTTTCATATTTTATGTCCTGCAAATATGTGTATTTTGTCGTAGCAATGTGCTCAAAATCGTCAGTGGCAAAGAATTTTGGAGAAGTTTTAAGTCGTTAATCCTCTTCATCTCATCATTGCGCATGTTGTTTGCGGATGAAGCTGAAAATTGAGCTTTTCTGTTAGCGATTTGAATGTTAAAATATTCTTTTAAATTGCCTCTGGAAATTTATTTTGGTGTCATCACGAGAGATTTCTGAAACTTCTACAAGTTTTTGCAATTTTTATAGCCGTTACGAGCAACGGCTTATTTGCATCCTGTATAACCAGTTGTAGCATAACTGGATGCAGTATAGCCCTTGTTCAATTTTGTCATTGCTAGGGAAATTTAAACAACCGAGTTGGTTCTTGGATATTGTGGCCTGAGTGCAATTTTGCAGCAAAAACATGCTTCTACTGTGCGTCTGCAACATGTATATCGTTTTCAAGGTTGTTGGACAGCTGTTTGCTTGTTGAAACCCTACGGCTTTGCTTGGCGAGAGGTGGATTAACTTTCTGTTGCCCCAAATGCCTTTTCTTAGGGTTTTTAATTTTTTTAATGTCTTGATTTGCATTTGAAGCCATTTTTGTGATCGATGCTTTAATGACAACCCGCCATTAGCATTTTGTGACAAATTTTTGGTAGATACCGTCTGTAGTTGGGGATTTGTAAAGCTGCTTTGTGACGTTTTCTGTGAAAAGATCTCGTGTGCGTGTAACCGTAGGGTTTGCGTGATTAAAAGAGTTACTGCGGTTAGTTTTATAGTCAACTTCGGAGACTTCTTCTTCGTCTAGATTTTATATAGCTGTATGTTACTCAATCTTGGTATCTTGTCTTTGGATGCAGGCAATAAAATTCTTCGACTGAGCAGATTATCCAGATTTTTTGGCGTGGAAATATCTTTGCGAAACTAACACGTTAGGTTTCGGTAGGTTTGGACATCGACGAATCAGAGAGTTTTGCTTAAACTGTGTACGGGAAGAGTTCGAATAATAATCAATAAGATAAACAGATTGCAAAAGCTCTGCTTGGTAAAGTTTTCAATATATTGAAGGCTCTGTTGCTTATCTTTGTAAGCTTTCGTGCATTTAAAGTCCAGATGCTTGTTAGAAAGGCTTTGTTTTTGTTATATGATTCATTGTTCTGATTGATTCTGTGTCTGAACGTGTGACAGATCCAGTCATGAGTCGCCCACATGATGGTCATTCCATGTTCCCATATTTCTCCAGTCCCTTGAGAATTGTCGGTCCTAAACGATCATCGAATCAATCTTCAAAGCTGGATCAAACATTAAATGCTTTTGAGATTGCCTTGATACAAAGATTGAAGCATCTGAAGAATAAGGATGACGAGGGCTTCTTAACGTTATCATGGATGCGGCAGGCCATGGAAGCTTTGTCCGAAACGCACAAGGATCTAAAGACTTTAATTGGGGATCTTAAATACCCTGCAACAGAGTGGGAGCAGAAATGGATGGACCAATATTTGGACGATACTCTGAAGGTCATGGACATTTGTATTGCATTAAATGCAGAAATCTCAAAGCTCCAGGAGTCCCAGCTTCTTGTCCAGTATGTTTTGCACATCTTGGCTTTCTCTGAAGGTAGTGTTCCTTCCGCAGACAAGCTAGATCGGGCCAAGGGTTCTCTCCGTGATTTGATGGAAAAATCCGATATGAGGAGGAAAAAAGAAAATGGTGCAATTTCAACGAGAAATTGTAAGATTGAAAATTGCACTCTAATATTACAGGGTCTGAGAAATGGGCTTCAATTTGGGAAGGTGAAATCTTCCACGAAGGGCAAGGTTTTTCTGAGGGCTATGCATGGAGTGAAGGCCACAACAATATTTATTTGCAGTGTTGTGGCATCAGCACTCTCTGGTTCTCTTGCTCCGTTGATTGAAGTGCAAGTACCTGATCAATTCTTGTGGTCAGCTGTTTTCATGAGTTTGCAGAAGGAGGTTCATGAAGAAATGAAGGCTTCTTTCGCCAAGGAAGGCGCTGCAGTTTTGAAAGATTTGGAGATCTTGGGTGCTCCCATTGAAAGCTTGTACTCTGTTGTGGAGAAGCTGCCTTCTGGCACTTGTCTCAAAACAGGGGATTCCAACTATGAGAAAATAAGAATTGCTACAGAAAAGTTACGGCATGGTGTGCAATTGCTAGCCCAGGGATTAGATCCTATCACCAAACAGGTCAATGACTTCTTCCAGATTGTTTTGAATGGAAGAAATGAATTGCTTGACAGTCTCAGGTTAACTGGAAATGAAGATGAACATAAGGGAGATGATTTTTTACGTCATGTACAAAAATGAAGGTAAAAAATGTTCCGTTGTTCTTATTGTATCTTGGCGTTGTGGGGAAAACTCCGATCTCCTTTATAAGTGTTTGTTTCTATGTAAGCAACAGCCATGTATGTTCCAGGGATTACATGTTGTCTTGTAGGGTTTGTCTGGCTTTTGTGTTTATATTATTGCATGGCAATATATTTGTATTATTTGGGTTATATCAAAAGATGCATGGGAAAGAAATTTCTAGGCATGATGATTTCTTTAAGTTGAGTAGGATACGCTGCATTTATCAGCTTATATGGAAGCTGTGTTGTAATAGATATGTCATCCACCATACGTTCAAGATACATAATTTGTTTTTCTGCATGTATAGCAGTATTTCTTGTTTCGAAGAGTATGGATGGCACTTTTGGTTTGTTGGTTTGATGATGGCACGTCTGGTTTATAACACCTACAATGGAAATATGCATAGATATTGTATTCCTATGGTTCATAGAATTCAACTTTTATGCAAGATGAGATTTAGAATCTTTGAGTTACGTCTTGTTTGAGTTTTCTTGATAAGCAGAGTTGAATTTATCTTATAAAACTCACTCAAAGAGTTGATTTTTATGGCTCCAATTGATCAGTGATATTGAAAATTCTTTCTATTATTGTTCAATTTTATGAAAAACTTTGCTTGTTATTGGTCAATTATAATGAAGTTGCTGTGTAAATGAAAAAACTTTGCCCCAAGTTATTTCCTAGTCGAGTCTTACAAAAATGCTTGCCTTGTAAATGAAATAATCTATAAATTTTAAAATAAAATAATCTATATATAAAAAAAATAGAAGAATCAACAGTTGAAAGCTTCGCAATTACAGTCTTTATTAACATCTTTGGTGCAATCTGCTAGTTGAAATCCAAGGTCTTGGCTGCTCAAGAGATGCCCTGGTCAAAGATTTAATGCTATTTAAAATCATCCATTTAGAGAACTGACTTTTGCCCTTTTGCGGGTCTAATATGCTTCCCATCTATATAAAGCTTCTGGATGTTTTGACAGCGTATTTTAATTTAATAGTAACTTTGATTATTGGACTTATTCTCATGGAAGGGACAATGCAATTTAAAACCGCCCTTCTGGAGATTCTGAGTTTTTGCCCTTTTCCTGCTCTTCATGAGACGAGAAATTAAGCCCAACAATGGTTACGTCTTAATAGTAACTGTATTAGTGGACTTATAATTATGCAAAAAATTGTATCATTATGGCATGGCACTTTGGACAGATTGGTAGGCAAAGGCAGGTTGTATTACATTTAATGGAAGGATAATTAAATGATACTTTTAGGTCCTAATAGCATTTAACTTTAAATGATTTTTTTTCTGTTGAAATGAAAAGATACGACTCAGTGAAAGATATAATCATAATTTATTTTAAAATTATTTTTAGTTAAAAATTACTTATATCTTGACTTAGATTGAAAAATCAGGAACTTTAATTTTTAATAATGATTGATTCTCATTGCAATAATACTTAGCTAAAATCGATAGTTGTAATATTTATTAAAAATGCTACAATTCATTTCTCTCTACATGCACATTCTTATTTTGTATGGAGGAAGAGGAATCGACATTTTTGCAAGGGCGACATAGCATGGGGACCTAGTGTTCCTTGGTTGGCTGGTAGAATGGCCCCATGTTGTTTTTCTCCATGTGGAATTCTAGCTTGTCGAAAAAACGCTACTTTGACCTCACATTTAAATGTCTTGTTATTTATTATATGGGTCGACCGACCAAGCGAAGGTAAGGTAGCGTGGGCAACAAGCCACGCAAGGGAAGATAATCCCTAATGGCAATTGAAAGTTGTACTTGTTCTAAAGTATTCTATCATCAATTAGGTCTTCTAAATAAAAGATAGGGTATACTTC
Organism: Chamaecyparis obtusa; assembly: GCA_027943335.1. Classification (NCBI taxonomy): domain Eukaryota; kingdom Viridiplantae; phylum Streptophyta; class Pinopsida; order Cupressales; family Cupressaceae; genus Chamaecyparis; species Chamaecyparis obtusa. The sequence goes on along the minus strand of BSBK01005745.1, from coordinate 120,951 downwards.
TATCCGTATGTTTGTGAGTCCCAACATTTCAAACCCGCCTAATACTTCACTCTTAAGATTTTTCTTTCTTTCAATTATTAATCTTAATTTTTTATAAATTGCAATATTTTAAATTGTAGAAATGCTAGATAAAAGGAGAAGACAACAAAGTACCACAATAATAACAAAATATGTATAAAAAATAGATATAGAAATGATAAACTATAATTACTAATTTTTAGAAATATTATTTTTGGTAATTACACATTGCATTCAACTTCAAACATCATTTTATTATATGAATAGTTGTATTATTTATTCATGATGGATGTACACAAATCACTTAATAATGATACCCTACCTTCATAAATGATAAATCATGATAATACTTACAAATATTTGGTTGGAAAATGATTTTATTCCTATGAATATGTGGTTGAAAATAAAGTAACTTGTCTCATTTTCTTATATTATTAGGACAATAGAACTAATTTTTTTTAGCAAACACATTTTTTTCCATTGTAGTAAACAAACAATTAAGAATTTAAAAATGATGTAAACTAAATTTATAGTGAGTCACATGTTATAATTATGTATCACTTTTACTACAAACAAAATCTTTCTACAATTTATAAAAATTATATCATTAACTTTAGTATCTAGAGAATGAATATTTTTTAAGTAACTTTTATTGAATATTATTTGTTATTATACTTGATTAGCACTAACAAAAAATAGACCTATATTTTATCACAACATGTAGAGTATTTGTTATTATACTTGATTAGCACTAACAAAAAAATAGACCTATATTTTATCATAACATGTATCACTCTATCTATTTTTTAAATTTTTTTTTGAAATAATGACATCGATGCAAGGTGTAATTCAATTGTAAAAATGACCTATTTTATTTTTCTTCTAGAGTCTCAAATAGATGGAGGTTTTTTTTTTGTTATGGCATTATTTGTTAGATAACTGGGGGGGGGGTTGATGATCACTAAACTGCAAAGGTATATGTGACACATTAAATCGGTTATTATATTGTCATTGATTGCAACTAGTTTTGACTATACTTATCATGATAGTTACAAACATCTAAAGAAGGTATAATGGTGAAGGAATGAGATATTAACATGAAGTTGAGATGTATGAGTTAGATATGGATATGGTATTCATTGGGTAACTTATTGATGAGTCTATGACATTATGTTAGTGATTTGATTTTATTACATGATTATGCAAAAGAATGAAGTTTGAGAATGAACAAGTTTATGTGGTTGGTAAATGAAAAACTTAGCATGCACCGAGTTGAAACAATGTACACCGAGCAAGTGTAGTGTATGTCGAGTGCAGTATTAACTGAGTTAGAAGCCACCGACTCATCACGGTATTGACCAAGTGAAAGAAATAAGATGGAACATTCCTATAGTCCCAAATACTCCTAGATGTATAAAACAAATCATTCAATCAATTTAAACAACTCGATAAAACTTTGTTTGTGCCTTTCTGTTCATTAACTGAATACTAGTAAAATTAACTAGTGTATATACCGATCAAACCATTAATTGTAGTGTGTAAAGTAAAATAACAAATCATCACATCCATACACATATAACACTTTGATTTTTAACGTGGAAACTCCGTTAGGGAAAAAAACCACCTGGGACCGGTACCCAAAATAATTTCACTCTTCTGAAGTGAGCTCGGTTAAGAGCCAACCTTGTTAAAGGTTGCAAAACACATTGTAAGGTGTGACCTTGTTAGAGGATTTATCACTAACAGTTATCTGTGACCAAATATTCACTATGGGGTCAACAAGAAAATAATCAATTTTCATTGAATGTCATAATGAAATAATAAAGATTGTTAAGTCCCACTCGGTTAAGAGATTTTGCTTATAGCAATGGTTAGAATGCACCAGAAAATGATCTGATTCAAATACAACTTCCTTTGTAGATTTTCTGATCTATGCTAAGTTCATAATACCTCTGGCCATCATAATCTCTTCAATTTCCTTGTATCCTCCAACTCTGTTCTTCTCGGTTAACTCCTTTCTCTGACACTTAGTTTTGTCTATATAATTACTCAGTTACGTCTTTAACCTCTCTGACTAGCTTCACATGAATGCAATCTTCTCATGCACGTTATTATTTTGAATCTCTTGTCTCCTTTTTATAGACATGATAAATTGTTTTCTTCTCATCCATAGATTTTGCCTCTTAATCTTCACCGTTGATTTTGTCGCTTCAGCCTACCTCAGAACTTATGTCTTAAACACATTTCATTCTTCATCATCCGATCTTCCTTGAATTTTGTCAATTGTTTGATCTTCATAAAAAACTTTGTCTTTAACCTTAGAATCATCCATATTTGTCTAGCTCATCATCTCAAGTCAGAAATCATATGTTCCATCTTATTTCTTTCACTTGGTCAATACCGTGGTGAGTCGGTGACTTCTAACTCAGTTAATACTGTACTCGACATACACTACACTTGCTTGGTGTACACTGTTTCAACTCGGTGCATGCTAAGTTTTTCATTTACCAACCACATAAACTTGTTCATTCTCGATCTTGATTCTTTTGCATAATCATGTAATGCAATCAAATCATTAACATAATGTCATAGACTCATCAATAAGTTACCCAATGAATACCATATCCATATCTAACTCATAAATCTCAACTTCATGTTAATATCTCATTCCTTCACCATTATACCTTCTTTAGATGTTTGTAACTATCATGATAAGTATAGTCAAAACTAGTTGCAATCAATGACAATATAATAACTGATTTAATGTGTCACATATACCTTTGCAATTTAGTGATCATCAATCTCTCCCTTTGAAGTATTCAATTAGTTGTAGTATAACAATCTCTCCCTTTGGCATGATGGCAACACAATATGAAATATGCCATAGAATACCAAACATCTGTTTACAACTCTGTATATATATATATATATATATATATATATATATATATATATATATATATATATATATATATATATATATATATATATATATATATATGCTGTGACTTGGTAAGCTCTCCCTAGCTTATGCATTTAATATGTTTAATCACTACACAACATCAGTGTCTCTCCCTATCGGTTAGCTTCACACCTAACCGATATTCATGATCATCTCTCTTCCTGCATGTATCTTTCTCCCTGTAGATATTTCCTGAATATGTCATGCAATATCTCTCTCTTTGACAACAATGCCAAAAAGAAAATAATCATCTCTTCAATAGCCAAATTAGTATCTCTTTTATTAGTTCAATTTTTTATACCTTACATGTACATATATGCAATTTCAGCTTGATTTCCATCTTTCACAACCTTAGGAATCTCAAAGTGTGAGCATCATGCATCAACATCATTAGATATGCAGATAAAGTAGAGGTTGATGTAGCCTCATATCACCTTAGTGACTATTAGACAACGGATGAGCCCCTAGTCTACTTCTCAAGTATTCAAATGTATCATTCGGTAAGGGTTTAGTAAATATAACAACAAGTTGCTCTTATGGCTTCACATATTCCAATTTGACTTGCTTTTCCTGAACTTGTTCTCTCAAATAGTGATACTTAATAGATACATTCTTTGTCTTTGCATGCATCACTGGATTCTTAGAAATATTAATAGCACTTGTGTTATCACAATAGATTATTATTGGATCAGTGATTTTCTCATTCATACCTTCCAATAATTGCTTTATCCATGCAAATATTTAAATAATTAGCATTAGCAGCAACATATTCTTCTTCTGCGGTGGATTGAGAAACACATCCTTATTTCTTATTTATCCAAGTTACCAATCTTTCTCCAAAAAAGAATGCCCCACCAATAATGCTTTTTCTATCATCAATGTTTCTAGCCCAATCAACATCAGTGTAAACTTTCAGTTCAAAATTGTCTTCTTTCTTATATCATAATCCATAATTTTTAGTGTTTTTCAAGTATCTCAAAATTATTTTCACATCAGTCATTTGTGATTCTTTAGGATTAGCAGAGAATCTAGCTACAATCCCAATTGCGTGTGCAATATCAGGTCTACTATGCACAACATACATTGACTTGCCAATCATAGATCTATATAAGGTTTGATTTACCTCGGTTGATTTGTCATCCTTTTTTAGCTTGCATCTGATTACCATAGGTGTACCAACTAGTTTTGAATCTTCCATACTAAATGTCTTCAAGACTTCTTTGATATACTTAGATTGTGTGATGTATATGCCTTCCTCCTGTTGTAGTATTTGCAATCTAAGAAAAAATTTGATCTCACCAAACATTGACATTTCAAACTCTTTCCTCATTTCATCGACAAAAGACTTACATAGTTTATCATGACCTCCAAATATGATATCATCAAAAAACATTTCAACAATAAGAATCTTGTAATCAGTTTCATATTTCAAATACAAATTATCGTTGTCACTTGTTCTAAAAAATCCAATTCTTATGAGATAAGAATTTAGTCTTTCATACCATGCTCTTGGTGCTTGTTTCAGTCCATATAATGCCTTGTGCAGCTTACATACCATTTTCCTCTAATTAGGATCAACAAAACCTTTAGGTTGTTCAATGTATACTTCTTCCTCAAGTATCCCATTCAAAAATGCAGATTTGACATCCATCTGATAGACCTTAAATTCTTTATAAGCAACATATGCAAGTAGTATTCTTACTCCTTCAAGTCTAGCAACCGGTGCAAAGATTTCTCCATTGTCAATTCCTTTTTCTTGTGCATAACCTTTACAAACCGATCATTCTTTATTCCTTGTTACATCTATTGAGATTATAGAAATATAAGTACTGAGAGGGGAGGGGTGAATCAGTACCCCCAAAAACTTTTATCACTAAAACTTTGCACTTGTAGATCTTAATTAACCAACTGAATCCATTGTTTGAAACATACATTCAAGTAACTGAAAAATGTAAATTGCATGTAAACAAAATAATAAATCATACATGAGACTGAAAACTCATGACATAGATATTTTGGTATCACATAAACCCTTGTAAGAAGGTAAAAACTGCGATGGGGATGACACCCACAAATCTTCACTACTGCAGCAATAAAATATGTCAGTTAAGGCTACAAGTCTTTGATCACTTCTGATGATCTTACCGATCACTTCTGATGATCTTACCTTGTTAAGAGTAACAATTAGATCGACTAGATATACTTGGTTAAATGATTTTAAAAATAAAATATATGTGTGTACTCGGTTAAGAGATTTACATAAGAGCAATTAATTCCACTTTGTTAAGAGATTTTGATTCTGCTACAACGATTAAATTGATAACAGTAAAAGTATATGTAAATAACAACTTAATCTTGTCTGATTCAGATCTGTAAAGTATCAAATAAATATCACCTCATTGTGATGTATGTGCTCTTCTATTATGCTCGGTAGCCTTGTATGTGTTCTAAAAACTGAAATCTTCTTTCATAAACCTTCTGTTGAAAAACCCTTTGTCTGATCTCCTGATGTCCTTAGTGCAGCTACTCCTTTATGATACATGATCATAATGACATCTTTACAAATTTATATCAAACAATCTTAACCTAATTAGGGTTTACAATATCTTAGAAAACCTAAGATCAATAGTGTAAGAAAATAACCTAGATCTAACATTACATAGGAATCATCACCAAATTTAATGATTACATCCATATTAAATATTGTGACGATCTTGGTAAACTATTTTCTTGATCGGTGTAAACCATTTGCATAGATGTATGTGCCATTTTTGATTACTAGGCTATTTTCTGGTTACTCGGTAATCACTGCATTCACCATTTGGTAAATTACTGGTGTTCGGTTCAAATGAATGCTCAATGATCACTAGCTTGGTACTCAATAATTGCCTATTGCTTGGTAAGTGTGCTCGGTCAAACTTATACTCAGTTAACTTGGAGTCCTGCCTTGTCTTTGCTCGGTGTGAAGGCTTTGTATGCTTGACTGACTATCTTGTTTGTCTCTTTTACCAACCTTTACCGACTGAATAACTAATTGATACTAATGACAATCCATTAATGCTCAAATAGAAATAACAATCTCCCCCTTTGGCATTAGTATCAAAACCTTATGTATATGTACTGACTTCCAAAAATATACAAACTCAAAATTATACTGACTATACACTGACTTCGCCTTTGTGCATGCTCTCGGTGTGAAGTACACAATGACATCTATAAGTGATATATATACATAGGCTTTCCCCCTTTTTGAAATTAATGCCAAAACAAAAAGTGTGCTTACAACTTGTCAAAAATGTGCTGATGGGTTTTCTTTAGTGATGCCAAGAGGTTTTCCCATTCCTCTTTTAGGTTCTCAAGAGCAATTTGCTCTAGACCTACTTGCGCATGCATGTCAAAAATATTTTCAAATACAAAAATCTTGGGGGTGGCAACTAAAGCTTTTGCCTTATTTACATGACACTCCATGATCTCCAGATGTGGAAGCAGCTCAGCTTGTAGCTCAGTGACTTGATCACTTATGGCATCTTCTTGCTTCCTCAAATCTGTTCTCAACCACCTAAGTTCTTGAACTTTTAAAATGTGCTTATGAAAAGCATTGGGCTCGGTGAGAGAACTATTTGCACTAACCTTAATTTCTTCATTCAATTTCTTAATCTTTTCACTAACCCCGGTAGTGAATTGGTTTGTAGTGCATAACTTAAACAAAATTTGAATTATGGTTTCCAGCTCGGTAATAACCTCTGAGAGATTAACCTTATTTATTGCCACTTCTTGGCTTATTTTCTCTACTAGTTTCAATTGAATCTTTGAATCAGCCCATTCTTCTATTCTTTGCTTAGCATCTAGATCAGGGGAATTTATGTGGCCAGTCAGAGTTACAATTTGATCAAGGATGGGAGTATCCTCATCGACATTGATCTCAGGAACTACTTGAAAAATAATGTCTCTAACATCTTCCAAAATTTGCTTTCTTTTACTCTCCTTTTTCAACTTCTCTTATGCAACCTTCCTTGTGCACAATTCCCCATATCTTCTTAGTGCTTCAGGGTCTAATGTCCTTGGGTCACATTCAAGTATCTCAATAACTTCATCCAAGGTGACTGGACCCTTGTAATGTTTATTTTTCTTCTTCTTCTCCGGTGTGGTGATTTGGTATATGGAACGAGAGCTTTAGTCTCTAGATTTGTCTTCTCGGGCTCGGTAGACACACTTTCTTCCTTAGGTTTCCTAGTGACCAGTGTCTTGGTAACTTGTCCTTGGGCGTCGGTTGTGGTGTTTGTTGTTGTTGTTGATTCTACCAATTTAGTTTCTTCTAGTGCTTTTGTTGCTGCCTCTATTTTCTCAAGCTCATTGGAAGTATTATGCTCTGTTGTCCCCTGCTCCTTGGGTGTATCTTTAGGTTGCTAGGGGGTTGAGCCTTCAAATTCCTTGTGTGTGACTATGTCAACAGCTTGTACTAATATTGGTCAGTCACCTAGAATTTCACTTATTATTGTCTTAGTGGGTGCAGTTTCCTTTGATGTATCTGCAACAATGTTTACATCTTCATCACCATCTATGTCATTAGGATCTTTTTCTTTTCAGTGTGCAAGGCATAAGTCCATCTTGCTGACACTTTTTCATACAATTCCTTAGGTACATACCTAGAAAATTCAATTGGTACCTTTTTAAATTTTATCATCATCTATATGATGGCCTCTTCAATATTTTCCTGATCCTTGGTAGACATATGTACATACCAATTCAATTTGGGGTTACTTAGTCCACCCATTTCCATTATGGTTTCAATTAGATCATCTACCGAATGACTTTATTCACAACAAATTTACATTTATCTTGACTTTCCTCTTCTTCATCATCATCAACATCATCCTTTTCTCTTATCAACCTTCTCCTCTTTTTAGGTTGCTTGGAGGTGGCTTGGGCACCTCTCTTTTTCTTTTGATATGTCTTGGTGGGAGTCGGCCTTGAAATTTTCACTATACCTTTCTTTGGAGGTAGGGAACCAGCTATTGTGGACCTTGTCCTAGCTCTTGTTAGTGCTACTGATTGCTTTCTCTTCCCTATGGCCTTGACCAGTGTATCTTTGTAAGACTTGGTCTCCTCTCCATCATGTTCACTATTTCCTATCAATAACTATTCCTCAGTTTCCTCTTCAACCAGATTAGCCTCAGATGCTTCTTCCTCTTCTGCTTCATCTCTGAATTATTTTATCAATGTGTCCATCATTTTCTTTGATTTCTTGTTCACTTTAACTACAACAAGATCCATCTTAATTCTTTGTTTGGCCTCTTCATAGGTACCAAGCCTAGTTTCCTTAGGATCTTTGGGCTCAACCAATAGTGCCTCTATTGACTTGGAGGCTCGGTCAATATCAAGTTCATAGCCCATAGGGGGTAACCAAACAGTCCTTGGTTCAACCGATTTGATTAGAGTGGTATTGGTGTCCACTAAGAAACATATATCATCCTTGTATTGTTCAACCAACTGACATGGTATACTGCTTCTTTGATGCATTCTATCCTTAAATTATTCAAAGTATACATCCATGATACTGACAAAATTTTGACCCAAACTTTGAATGAAATCATTGATTTGCAAAATGATCGGTCAGTCAACATCCTCGTCAACATTATCGACTAAGGGAAATAAGTTTTATACATATAAAAATATGCAAATCAATAGTGAACCAAACTTATAGGTATTTGTCTTTGCCGACTTGATGGTTCGCATATTCTCATCCAATTATTTCAATAAGAGCTCAGCGAGGTCGAATTGAAAGCCTTTCTTCACAATCTTATAAGCTATATCCACAACTCCACATGGCACACTATTCAACCTGCTAGATTGAAATATCTTATAGCCAACTACATATGCAACGAACCTTGTCTTGGGATCAATAATAGCATTGAATCTTGTACCTCTACCTTTCCATTCGGCTCTGGTTAGTTTCTCAATATCAGCTCTCGATGCACTCCTTAATGCTTTTAACTTGTAGATTATGGGGTAAGCAGTGACTGCATGTATGATATCCCTTGTGATTTTTACCGGTTCATCCAGCCATAACTTCCCTTCGTGCACTCGAATTAACACTACCCTAATCCATTCATTCTTGAATACCCTCAGGAAATATAGGACATTCCCTAAACCCTTCACCTTCAAGTGTGTATGCTCATCCTTGAGCTTCCCGTTGTAACTCAACTCCTAATAGGTGGATTGAAGTTCAAAATCCCTTATTTCAAAGATTTTACAGTGGATATATGCACAGATGTCTTGAACTAGCAAAACCCTAGGTGGAATGCTCATGAATCCACCGGTTTTGTCGATTTGTAATGCAACCTCAGGATGTAACTTGTATTTCGGTTCAATATAGGTTGTAGACTTTATTAAAGTGACCTTCTTATCACTCCTTGTCTTGGATTTCACTTCCTTAGATGAGGATGCCATCACTTCTTAAATTAGGGCTTTGTGAAATAACTGTGAAATAGCTCGGTGAACACGTAGCTTACTTGAGATAAAAAATAGCTTGCTCAGAAATCCTTCAAATCTTTTCTCAATTGCTTTGGAAATTCTCTACTCAAATCTCGCTCAAAATCACTCTAGTTCTTCATAATCACAATGTGAAAAATGACTAAGTCCACTGTTTATTTATACCCAAAAATTCATTTCCCGCTCAAACTTTCACATTTAATGCTTGACCTACCATAGCTCGGTAAACACAGTTGCGCTTGGTTTATACTTCAAAAGATCATAAGCTCAGTTAACACTAAGATATCACTCAGTTAATACTACAACTCGGTTAACCTTGCCAATAGTTACCGACTAGCAAATACATACTCGATTGTACTTATACCGACTGTACACATTTTAAGCTCTAAACATATAAACCCATAGTGCATATTATTTCATGCAGATTTGGTATGCAATCACTAGATATAAGGAGTTGTTTGTTAGATGTAACCAATTTGAAATTCAGTTCCACACATACCTTTTATGACTTAGGTGCAGGTGGTGAAGTCACCCAATCCTATGGACGAGGTGTCACCGACTGCAGTGCTTGATCCATCATTATCACTTGATGATTTTCTCCACATTTGATTCCTTATTCTCATGATTTCCTCAATTGTATTGCCATTTTTATTTATTTGTGTCTCTGGTGCTTGATCTCCACAATCCTTGCTGAGGTGACCGACCTTGTGACAGTGCAAACACACCATACCAGTATTTGTCCAATTGCAAGATCTTCCTCTCTAGTTCTTTCTCATGTAATTTTTTGTTATATGTCCATACCTGCCGCATGCTGTGTAATTAACCCATGTGTTGTAATTCCAATTATATGCATTACCTTGCCTTCTCGGTTGATATGCTTTGTTCTGTTCTTTTGGTGTCCAGACTTGCTTCATTTTTGTCTTGCATTCTTATGATATGTGTCCATGCATATTGTAAGTGTGACAATGTTTCTCCATGTAGGGTTTCTTAGGAGTTATATTCAATTTAGATATGCACTCATGTGCTTGATGTCCATACTTGTTATAGTTATAACAATGACCATTAAACTTAGGAGTGGATTTAGGAATACCTTTTCCTTTGCTCCTACAAATATTTGTTGTGTGGTCCGGTTTTCCACAATGATAACATGATAGCTTCTTTGACTTTTGATTAGTGTAGGCATTGTTCTTTTCAGCTTGTCTTGATGATTCTCCCTGCTTGGTGTAGCCTAAACCAGTTGTGCTACCAAGTCCTTTTTGACTTATCCAAAATTCATCTATTCTCTTAGTATTGTCTTCAACTTTCTTGATCATCTCAATATGTTGTTGTTGCATTTTGACCTCATTCTTCAATCTTTCATTTTCTTCTCTTAATTCACCGATGTCTTCTAGTTTCCTTGTAAGCTCACTGTTTACTCAGTTGACTTCCTGACTTATGACAACCATCTAATTGGAGATTCCAATGTGGTGCTCGGTGAGTCTCAGTATCTCAATTTTCTTCTCTTATAGCTTATCAGTCATTTGTCTTCTATCTTCAATATCCAAGTTTCTTTCTTATTCTACTTGCCTTGCATTGTTCATGACATCAACCATCCTAACCATTTGTATCTCTTGACCGATATGTAGAGCTTTCACTTGTTTAGTAAGATGTAGATTCTTTTTAGATAGATCTGATATGATTCCTTTGGATGCATTAGATATACTACCAGATCCAAATACAAATGTCTCAAATGGGTAATTGATCTCTTCTTCATGATAATCAGCTTCATTGTACCGAATTTCCATATCCTTCCTTCTAATTAGTAACTTCTTCAATTCTTCTTTGGCTTCCTTGAAATTCTCAATAAAGATCTGCATCTATAACCTTTAATTCTCAATATTTTTATCCAACTTTTATCTTTCCATCCTTAGATCTTTCCTTTTTAGTGATTAAACTTCCTTAATAAGAGATCTAGCTCTAATACCAATTGTTGGGATTATGGAAAGATAAGTACTGAGAGGGGAGGGGTGAATTAGTACCCTAAAAAAAAATTATCACTAAAACTTTGCACTTGTAGATCTCAATTAACCGATTGAATCCATTGTTTGAAACATACATTCAAGTAACTGAAAAATGTAAATTGCATGTAAACAAAACAATAAATCATACATGAAACTTCAAACTCATGACACAAATATTTTGGTATCGCAGAAACCCTTGTAAAAGATAAAAACTACGGTGGGGATGACACCCACAAATCTTCACTACTGTAGCAATAAAGTATGCCGGTTAAGGCTACAAGTTTTTGATCACTTATGATCATATTATCCTGTTAAGAGTAACAATTAGATCAAATAGATCCACCTGGTTAAAGGATTTTAACAACATAATATATGCATGTACTCAGTTAAGAGATTTACATAAGAACGGTTAAGTCCACTTTGTTAAGAGATTTTAATTCTACTATAATGGTTAAACTGATAACAGTAAAAGTATCTGTAAATAACAACTTAATCTTGTTTGATTAAGATCTATGAAGTATCAAATAAATATCACCTCAGTGTGATGTATTTTCCCTTCTGTTCTGCTCAGTAGCCTTGTATGTGTTCTGAAAACTAAAATCTTCTTTCATAAACCTTCGACCAAAAAACCCTTTGTACGATCTCTTGATGTCCTTAGTGAGGCTACTCCTTTATGATAAATGATCATAATGACATCTTTACAAATTTATATCAAACAATCTTGACCTAATTAGGGTTTATAATATCTTAGAAAATCTAAGATCAACAGTGTAAGAAAATAACCTAGATCTAACATTACATAGGAATCATCACCAAATTTAATGATTACATCCATATTAAATAGTGTCTCGATCTTGGTAAACCATTTTCCTAATCGATGTAAACTGTTTGCATAGATGTATGTATCATTTCTAATACTATGTCATTTCTTGGTTACTTGGTAATCACTGCATTCACCATTCGGTAAATTATTGGTTCTTGGTTCAAATGAATGCTCAATGATCAATAGCTCGGTACTCGGTAATTGCCTATCACTCAGTAAGTGTGCTCAATCAAACCTGTATTCGGTTAACTTGGAGTTCTGCCTTGTCTTTGCTTAGTGTGAAGGCTTTGTATGCTTGACTGACTTTCCTGTTTGTCTCTTTTACCAACCTTTACTAACTGAATAACTGATTGATACTAATGACAATCCATTAATGCTCAAATAGGAATAACAACATCTCCATTCTCATTTAGTTTGTTTTTGAATATCCATTTAGTTCCAATCACATTTTTGTTTTTCAGTCTCGATATCAATGTCCATGTTTTATTTTTTTGTATTTGCTCAATTTCTTCATTCATTGCCTTAATCCATTCATCATTTGCTAATGCATCTCTAACAATTTTAGGCTCAAATTCACAAACTAAACATGCGTTGTATCTTAACTTACTTCAAGTCATCATTCCTACTCTTTTATCTCCAATTATTTGACCTTGTGGATGGTGTCTTCTCACATACTTTACAAGTATAGGTTCCGATCTCTGTTCTTCAATGTGTTCTCCACTCAGTGCATGATCATCATTCTCATTAGTAACAATTTTTTGTTGCTTGGTCTGTATTGATTGTTGCTTGCTAGCATTATTCTGTTGCTTGGTAACACTAGGTTGTTGGTCAGGTAGAGTTTTAGGTTCTTCAATATAAACAAATTTACCATAGTCTTCTAGTTCTTTTATGCTTTCTTCATCATTCTTTTCAGAAAACTCATCAAATCTCACGTTTGTGCTTTCAATCATTTTGTTAATAGCCTTGTTCAAACATTTATAAGCCTTTCTTTTATTAGAATATTCTAGAAATATCCCTTCACCACCTTTTGAATCAAATTTTCCATTTCTATCATCTTTTAGAATGTAACATCTACTTCCAAATGTTCTGAAATAAATCATATTAGGTGTGTAACCATACCATAATTCATAAGGTGTTTTTTTTAATTCTTTCTTCAGTTGAACTCAGTTCAGTGTGTAAACACTAGTACTAATAGCTTCTCTCTAATACATTTGTGCAACATGTTTTTCAATCATCAATGTTCTAGCACAATCAGCAATTGATCTATTCCTCCTTTCAGCAATCCCATTCTACTGGGGTGTCCTCGGTGCAGATACCCGCCTCTTTATTCCATGCTCATTACAAAAATTAGTGAATTCATCAGAAATAAATTTTCCACCTCTATCCAACCTTAAGCATTTTAGTTCCTTACCACTTTCTTTTTCCACTTTTACTTTGTACCACTTAAACATTTTGAAGGTTTTTGATTTTTCTTTTTTAAGAACATGACAGTCATCATCCTAGAGAAATCATCAACAAATAAGATAAAATATCTATCTCCATAATAACTCTAAGTTCTCATTAAACCACATAAGTCAATATGAACTAACTCCAAAATAGCATTAGATGAGTAATGTTTTCTCTTGAAACTAGACTTTGACATCTTACCAATTTGACATTGTTTGCACATTACATGGTCAGGTTTAGAAATGCTCAGTAAACCTCAAAATTTTCTTTTCTTACAGATCTTAACCATGTTGTCAAAGTTCACATGACATAACCTCTTGTGCCATAACCAAACATCATCATTTTTAGCTAACAAACAAGAAGTTTTAGCATTGTCCAAATATAATAGGTTACCTTTTGATTGTTCACTAGTATCGATTAAATTTCCAGCCTCATCATAGATTTTCACCTTTCTTTTTCTCAAGTGCAACTCGGTGACTTGTGTTATTTAGCTATGCTACACTCAATAGATTATAGTTAAGTCCTTTCACCCAATATACATTTTCACATTTGATCTTATTATTCAACAATATAGAACCTTTACCTTTTACTTGACATGGTGTATTATTTCCCATTTTCATAGATCCACCGTTATAATGTTCAAGATATTCAATTTTTTTCATCACCAATCATATGATGTGTGCACCCACTATCAATAATCCAAGTATCATTCTTGATAACTTTATAAATAAGTGTTGTTTCAACATACCTCTCTTCCTCTTCATAATCTTCTTTCAATGCAACAAATATCACTTCTATGTCATCATCAGTTTCAGTTTCAGTGTCATCATCTTCATCTTCAACTAGGTAGCATGCCTTCTTGCCTTTATTTCTATAGTCTCGGTTGTCTCTTTTACCTCTTGGTCAGTTGTCTCTGTGATCTCGGTAATTTCTTCTGTCATTTTTCCTTTCATTTATTTTCTCATCTTCTTTCTTGTGAGGACATCTTGTAACAATATGATTGATCTCTTTACATTTAAAACATATCGGGGGTAATTTACCTCTATATGTTCCTTTACCTTTTTGTAGTCTTCTAGCCATTAATGCTTGAAGTTCATCAAGGTCATCTTCTTCAGTTTTAGTTTTAGTTTCAGTTTCATTTCTTATCTCATGTCTACTGCTTGATCTTCCAATTTTTAGAGATGACATAAATGTAGATTCTACCTTAGGTAACATACCCATTGTCATAGTTATTGAGCTCAAATGTAGTTAATCTTCCAATTAAACTATCAAGTGAAATATTATTACCAGGGGCTGCTCTCATTTCATGAATTTCATAGACTCTAATAGCATAGGTAGGTAATAATGTTTTGATAATTTTACTTACCACTGTGTCTTCTTCAATAGTTCCACCTTCTCCTTAGATAACATTCATAGCTTCCTTGATTCGGTTGTTGTACTGAGTAATTTTTTCACCTTCTTTCATTTTCATATCATCAAACTTTCATCTTAGGCTTTCAGCTTTTTCTCTAAGCACATTCACATCTCCTCCATGAACTACTGTAAGCTTGTCCCACATCTTCTTGTAGTTGTACATGTCTTAATGTCTTCAAATTCAACATTTGATAAGGAAGAGACAATTTCAATCATCATAGCATTATGTTCTTATCTTTCTTTCATCTGTGTGACAGTCAAAAGACCAATGGGGTTTATGAATTCATTTTCCAAGTAATACATTGCAGAATCTCCAATGCCTAATAGATATAACTTCATCTAGCTTTGCCATGTTGAGAAATTGTCTTTGTTTAGCTTTGATACCTCTCTCTTATACATCTTGTGATCTTTTACTTAAGTCCTTCAAAATTTCCTTCAAGTACTCTACACTCTGATACCAATTCTATACTCCCAGATGTATAAAACAAATCATTCAATCAATTTAAACAAGTTGGTAAAACTTTGTCTGTGCCTTTCTATTTATTAATTGAATACCAATAATATTAACTAGTGTATATACTGATCAAACTAGTAATTATAGTGTGTAAAGTAAAATAACAAATCATCACATCTATACACATATAATACTTTGATTTTTAACGTGGAAACCCTGTTAGGGAAAAAATCACCTGGGATTGGTACCCAAAATAATTTCACTCTTCTAAAGTGAGCTCGGTTAAGATCCAACCATGTTAAAGGTTACAAAACACACTGTAAGGTGTGACCTTGTTAGAGGATTTATCACTAACAGTTCTCTGTGACCAAACATTCACTATGGGGTCAACAAGAAAACAATCAACATTCATTGAATGTCATAATGAAATAATAAAGACTGTTAAGTCCCACTTGGTTAATAGATTTTTTATGTAGCAATAGTTAGAATGCAACAAAAAATGATCTGATTCAAATACAACTTCCTTTGCAGATTTTCAAATCTATGCTAAGCTCATAATACTTCTGGCCTTCATAATCTCTTCAATTTCCTTGTACTGTCCAACTCTGTTATGCTCGGTTAACTCCTTTCTCTAATTCTTGGTGTTGCCTACAGAATTACTCAGTTCTATCTTTAACATGTCTGACCATCTTCACATGAATACAATCTTCTCACATGCATTATTTTTTTGAATTTCTTGTCTCCTTTTTATAGACATGATAAACCGATTTCTTCTCATCCATAGATTTTTCCTCTTAATCTTCACCATTGATTTTTTCGCTTAAGCCTACCTTGGAACTTGTGTCTTAAACATGTTTCATTCTTCATCATCCGATCTTCCTTAAATTTTGTTAGTTGTTTGATCTTCATAGCGAACTTTATCTTTAACCTCAGAATCATCCATATTTGTCCTCCTCATCATCTCAAGTCAGCAATCATATGTTCCATCTTATTTCTTTCACTCGATCAATACTGTGATGAGTTGGTAACTTATAACTTGGTTAATACTATACTCGGTATACACTACACTTTCTCGGTGTACATTATTTCAACTTGGTGTATGCTAAGTTCTTCATTTACCAACCACATAAACTTGTTCATTCTTGATCTTAAATCTTTTGCAGAATCATGTAATATAATCAAATCACTAATATAATGTCATAGAATCATCAATAAGTTACCCAATGAATACCATATCCATATCTAACTCATACATCTCATCTTCATGTTAATATCTCATTCCTTCACCATTATACCTTCTTTAGATGTTTGTAACTATCATGATAAGTATAGTCAAAACTAGTTGACATCAATGAAAACATAATAATTGATTTAATGTGTCACATATACCTTTGCATTTAAGTGATAATCAATATCTCCCTTTGAAGTATTCATTTAGTTGTAGTATAAAATTATCTTTCCTATAAAATAAAATAAAAATGTAATATTAAAAAATATATTATATTATATGGTATATATTATACTTACTAGAAAATTAATTTTGAGGGTTGTGTAAATTTGTTCTTTAGGTGACTTTAGTTGACCCTTAGTCATTTAATTGTGAGGTTGACTATTTTGTCTTATAATGTTGCAAAATGTGGACATGATAAGAAAATGCTACCATGAAGGTGCCACATAAGCAAGTTTGATTTAACCATCTTCAATTGAATGAGTGATTGAAGCCTCTTGGAACTTTTATAAAAGTTGGGTTTAGAGTCAAGTATTTTATACCTTGTTTTCAATTTTACCTACACTTTTGTAACCACTCTAGTGTCCATTTCCCTAGTATCTAAGAAGGTCTATTTTAGCCCTTGCATTTTCCTTTTCCCTCTCAAGATTCTCAAGGCCCTTTTTAATAGATATTTTCCAACATTTATTTTGCATTAATTGAACGTATCCTTTGTCACCTGCCATTTTTTTAGTATGGTTTTCTTGGATATGAGCCAACCGTGTAGTCATCTATGCACTGCGCATTTGTCTTGCAATAACTTAAGGTCCAAATGTCAGTTCTGAGCATTTCAACACTTGTCACCTACCTTAGTCAATGGAAAAGGCTCAAAATCTTCTAGAATGACTCATAGCCTCTCCTTTCCCTTCTCTTTTCACTTTAAATCAATCTTCTTGCTCCATTCAATCTCTCTTGGATCTGACACACAAATCTCTTGCATTGTCTTGGCTTTTACATTTTTTTACTTGCTCTCTCACTTGCTACAACAATCTCTTACAATGATATCCATATCACTCTTGGCTTTCTCAAGCCTATTTGATAATATATTTCTATCTCTCTTATATCTTTGAGAATCTTGGGGATTTATCACATCCCTTATATATCTTCTATCTCACACAATAAGGGGTTTCCTCCATTAAGAGAGGTTTGTTTCTATTATGCTTCCATTTATTTATCTATTTATCTTTTTGGTCTATCTATCTATTCGACTACTGTAGAGGCAAAAATATCAAAACAAGAACTTGATTGAGGCAAGTCTCCTAACAACCCCAAATATTTTTCATCTTCTTATTGTGTGTAAGTTTATTTGGAGACATTCAACTGCATTTGGGTTTTCTTATGTTTAATTTATTTTATTTAATATATTTTATTACATTTTTGACTTTTGGGTTTTGTAGGTTATCTGAAGCATAGATTTGGGATTTTTCCAGATTGTAAGTATTTTCTATTTCGGTCCACACAAGACTTTAGTATACCAAGTAGATGTCCACATGCCACAAAAACATCTTCACATCACACTAGCATCCTTGGTCGATTTTCTCAGATTTGGACTAAAGACTATTTATTTTTTGGTCTTCCCATTTCTATAATCAAATTATTCATCTTTTTCATCTATACTTAGATATCTTGACTAGTTTAGCTAGCCGGAGGTATTTGAATGTGAGTTGCGAAACAAGCTCTAAGGAACATGGTTTCCTTTCCATAGGATCAGATTCACTCCACTATAGTGGGACCAACCATTTTTTTGTCACGTTTGCCTATTTAGCACACATTCTTAAATTTTTGATATGAAAAATTCTTGATATGATCACACAATCAAATAATATCAAGTTTATGCAAGAAGTAGATATTGTTGTATTAGGTTAGTAAAATGTGGAAAAACTACATCTCTATACGTTTGATGTTATTGTATATTATTATACATACAACCCAAGTTTCCATGGTGCAATTATCATTCTCAAGATTTCCTTGTTTTAAAGATGGACAGGAGATCATCCTTTAACATAGCTATACTTTTTTTTTTCATTGTGGCTTTTTCTTTTTCGTGAGACACATGTTGCATCTGCAAAAATTTTGAGGTGAAAGAAGGGAAAATTATTATGAGAAAGCCTGTCATTATGACACATGTCATATGTGGGGTTTAGGGAAAAAGATCATTGTTGTCTACTCAATGGATGTGATTGCAAAAAGGTGTGAAGTTAGTCGTTGGATACTTTTTTGATGCAACTAGTTCTGTTTTCTAGGGTGCCTGGTGACAGTTTCTCTCTAATGACTAGACATGATGATTCTCTATGCACACCTTTTGGGGTATGCATGACTATTTGAAGAATATTTTTTTGGTAGAGGTTTTTCTTAGAAGGGGGAAGTTAGCTCTATTTTAAGGGTTGGATTATGTGGAAACTAAAAACACCATTTTATCAGAGAAAAGAATATTTGTTTTCTATACTTATTTAGATATCTATTCAAAATTCATTTCTATGAAGTTTATGTTAATTTCAAAGGTTGAATGTGCTCTATGAAGGCTTTTAGGTTTTGAACTAATATTGAATATAATAGAAGTTTATGTGATTCAAGCAACAACTATCTTGATTGACTCTCACATCTTTTGTTTACGAGTCTGTCTTTAATTTTGGGTCATGTTACATACTCTTATAGTTAGAGATAGTTGAATATATGATGTTGTTCCATGTCTATGATGGCATTGAAGATGAATAGATGAATACCAATATTCTTGAATGTATATGTTGTCCATGTAGCTTTTGTGGGTGTACCCATGAAGTGATATGAAATTTATAACTTGTGTCATATATATGGTTATTTCATTCTCACTTCAACAATGTAGGGATTACCACATACTATGCTGAATTATGAGATAATATTTATATTCTAATTTTTGTACTCAAGCTTAGTTTATTGTCAATTCGTTCTGAGTTACTTGTAAAATGTTTTGGCGCATTGCCATAGTTTTAGATTTAATTCAATATTCCCTCTTTACAAACCTTGTATTCATGAAGAGTCAACCTATTAATCCCAAAGGTTGTTTCAAATGGTAACATCTTGGTCCCACACCATTTGAATTTCTCATAAGATCTATTACCTTTCTGAGTTACAAAATTTAGGATCAATAGTTCTTTTTTTTGGCATGCCTGATGGGACCAAACCATCCTTGAGCTTGATATAAAATATGTGCATGATCTATAGGCCTTTCACAAGATCCAAAAATAATTTTTATATGAGATTTTTGATCCCTCTCCTAGTTACTATAACCAAATCTAGAAGTAAAGCTACTTCATTAAGCGCATCAACAACACCACCCTCCATAGTGCCAATGATGTGCAATTTTGTTAATTAGGATGTAGTTCCTACTAGTGCTCCAAATATTTACCTGAATTCACAAGAGAGGATGAGAAAGCCTCTGGGTATGTGTAGGATCATGGGGGAAAAAAAGTGGTGATGTATTTTTTTTTCACCCACCTAAAAATGTGAAAATTTGAGTTGACTTTTTGCTAGGCTTGGGTGTCAGTATACCTGGGAAAAGAAAACACCTAAGAAAAGTTGGTATCCGATATTGGATACCTCTTAGAATGTGAACTTGATGATATTCATGTTGTTTTAATTAATGGTTGTCATTTATGTCAACATATCCTATGCATGTTCATGTTCTGGTTGTACCAGTTGCTGTGTACAGATAGTTTTGGTGGTATTTTTTACTATAATTGATGGTGATGATGATGAAGACTGATTATGATAAGAGGAATACAAGTTTGTAGAATGGTTAGATCAATTATTATCTTGTCATTGATGTCAAGTAATTGATATATGATTTATATTGTGTTTCCATATCATTTGGAGTATGATATAAGTTGAAGAAAGTTGAGAAGAAGAAGTGAAAAGTTATGAAGATGAAGAACTTAAATGGGAAACTGATATAGATTAGAAAATGGTAAGATTATGTTGATATAATTGTTTTCTTACAAAAATATGATTATATCAAATCGGTAAAGAGGATTAGTCAAGTTGGTAAGAAAAACAATTTGGTTACTGAGTAGGAAAAGAGAAGAAAAAGTCACTTGATAAAAACAAAGTAAGTTTTGGTAAAGGAAAAAGAACTCAAGACACCGATAATAAGGCTTTAGTCACCGAGCGAAGTTAACCAAAATTTAGAGTGAGCCATTGAGCTGGATACAGGAATTAAATATAGGGATAAGAATGGCATTTAATGTTGAGCTATGATGAGCTAGATGATTATGATGATAAGGAAGAGTTAGTTGGAGAGATATACAATCAAGAAAATTGAAGGTGATGATCTATGGTTTAGATCTAAGTGAAAAAAAGAGAAGGAACAAGTTTCAAGAAAGTTCAAGTTCTGAGGTGATGATAAAATGGTTTAATCGAGATCCAAATTCAATGAATTAGTGTATGCAATTAATTGGATGACTGAGATTAATCAAAGGAAAATGTAATAGAGGAGATTAAGAGGAAAAACAAAGTTTATATAAAGGAAGAATTTGTATGGACAAATGGCTAGAAAAATTGAAGAGTCACCGACTTATGCAATGAAGAAGGAAAAGGTTGATTTCTGAGTTAGTAAAACATAATTTGATGAAGTGTTGAAGCCAGTGGAAAGTAAAGGATTAAAGTGAAGACAAAGATCACATAAAGGATATGATTATTCAAAGAATAGTTATGGATTTATAGGTCAAGTTATTTATTGTTTCTTATTAACATTTGTAACAAAAAAATCTCTAACCAAGTGGACCTAACAGTCTTATTTGTAAAATCCTTGCAAAAGGTAGCAATCTAAAGAGTGTTTGAAGTCCTTTAAGTAGGAAACTCCTAATAGGGTGAAGATCCTAATAGATCTCAGGAAAATCCCTTGACCGAGTCATATTTAACAATGTGTATTATATTCTTTAACCAAATTGGCTCTTAACTAAGCATACTTTAGAAGAGTATTTTCTTTAGTGGGTGACAATTCCCACAATGGTTTTTCCCAAAGATGAGTTTCCATGTTAAATACTGATGTTATATGCATTGAATGATTATTGTGAATGTTATTTCTGATTGTCAAAGTTAATTTACTATTGTTGGTGAATATTAAATTATGTCTAAATGAGTTGAAATCGAGTGGAATCAAAGAAAGTTTTAAGGTTCAAAGAATTAGGGATTACTGATTCATCCCCCCTCTCTATAATCCAACAATTGGTATTAGAGCTAAGTACTCTAAAGGAATAAGTTTGAAAAAATTGAGTAAAAGATCTCAAGTATTGGATTACAAAGAGGTGGTGGGGGTGAATCAATAATACCGATCAATTATACCTTTATAATTTTTTCCTGATTAACTCAGTAATTACTCAGTAGAAACATAGTTCTCTATTTACAAACAACAGTAAATAAACTATATCAACCAGTAAAACATTCACATAATTCATCCACAATGTTTAACACCAATATTTAACATGGAAACCCCTCTTTGGGAAAAACCACTGTGGAAATTTTCACCCACTAAGAAATATACTCTTCTAAAGGACACTAGGTTAAGAGCCAATCTGGTTAAAGATTACAAAACACACTGTTAGGTGTAACCCGATTAAGGGATTAACCTCAAATCTATTAGGATCTTCACCCTATTAGGAGTGTCCTTGTTAGAGGTCTTTAAAAAATCTTTTAGAATGTCACCTTTCTCAAGGATTTACAATAAGACTGTTAAGTACACTC
This sequence comes from Chamaecyparis obtusa, assembly GCA_027943335.1. Taxonomy (NCBI): domain Eukaryota; kingdom Viridiplantae; phylum Streptophyta; class Pinopsida; order Cupressales; family Cupressaceae; genus Chamaecyparis; species Chamaecyparis obtusa. The sequence continues at coordinate 98,358 of BSBK01005745.1, read as the reverse complement.
TGTTAAGAGATTTGACTGTTACAAATGCTAGTAAGCAAAAATTATAAAAATGACTAGTAGATTTGCAACTATCTTTGCGCAATCAGATCCTTGTGTGCTCTTTAATCTTCACTTTAATTATTCATTTTCCACTGGCATCAATGCTTCATCAAATCATTTTTTTCCCACTCAAAATCTCTTTGTTTCTTCTTCTCTGCAATAGTCGGTAACCCTTCAACTATTCAATTTTCCAGCTATTTGTCCATATAAGATAGTCCTTTATATAGACATATTTTTCCTCTTAATCTCATCTATTATTTTTTCCTTTAATCAATCTTGACCATTCACTTCATCATTCATCAGATCTGGATCTCGGTAACACATTTCCTTTTCACCTAGCAACTTGAACTTTTCTTGAAACTTGTTCCACTTCTTTTTCATTATTTTAGATCTAGCCATAGTTCTCAATCTTAAATTTCATAACCATAGGTCTCTTGTAACTAAATTTCCTCATCATTATGATCATCCAGCTCATCATAGCTAATCATTAAATATTGATTCCATCCATATTTAATACCTTTTCCTTGCTCGGTGTTCTTCACTTAGAATTTTGGTTACATCACTCGGTGCCTAAACATTTTTGCTTTATCGAGTGACCAAATTTTTACCTTTACCTTACCGAGTTACTTTTCTATCTCGGTAGCCATAACAAATTTACTTATCGAGTTGTCAAAACTTCAATATCATACTTTACCGACTTAACACATTCATATGTTAGGTAGAAAAAAATCATATCAACATAACCAAATCATTATCCAATATGTATCAATTTCCCATTTAAGTTCTTCAACTTCTCAACTTCTCAACTTCTCATTTCCTCTTCTCCTTAACTCATTCATCTTATATCATTACCGAATGATATGACAACATAATATAAATCAGAAATCAATTGCTTGACATCAATGAAAAGATTATAATTGATCTAACCTTTCTACTATCATGTATTCCTGTGATATTGGCCGGTCTTTATCATCAACTCCATTTGATAATCAAACATCAACATTATTATCAGTTATGATAATAATCTCACTCTTTGGCATTGATGGAAACACTAACAAATTCATTGTTCAATTGTTGATGGTACGCTTCACTGTCATTCATATTTTTTACTCCCTTTGAGTAGTAACTTCTCCTTTTCTGATCTTTCATCTGTAGTCTTTCTCTTTATGTCAATAACATTACCTTATTTCATCTCATCTTCCTGCTCTTATCTGATTTACCTCCCTCCACTAGTAGAATTTAGCAAATAAATGACTACATGACTAAAAATTTTAGTCACATGACTAACACTTTTAGTCATGTGACTAAAACTAATCATATTCTACTAATTTTTTACAATTCACAAGTATAAATGACCAAATAAATGACTAATTTGGTCATCAAGTAATATCACAAGGTCAAAAAAATATAAATGACTAAATAAATGACCAAATAAATGACTAAATAAATCACCAAATAAATGACTAAATAATTAGTCACCCCTAAAAAATGACTAAATGAATGATTATTACTCTTTTATACTAGCATTCAGTAATATCATAGACTTATATACTTAGAAGTTGCATTTCAACAGTAATGTTTATTTACCAATATGATAGATTGAAGGAAGTTGGGTGGGATCCAATGCTTGAAAAAAGTAACGGAGTCTTTTGATACTGGTACTTGCTCTGCTACTAGCTTTGCTACTGGATCTCCCACTAGTAGAATTGACATGATCTTGGAACTTGTGTTTGAAAGGAGTAGTGTCAAAATCCATCAGCTAGGATCTTTGCTAAGCCTTGAACATTAAATTATCTTTATTGAATTTGATTCATAGAATCTATTCACCTTTATACTTAGAACTTGTGTTTGAAAGGGTTAGTGTCAAAAGACATCAACTAGGATCTTGCTATTCTATGTGTGCTCTATTTTTTATAAAAAACTTATTATGAAGTCAATGTTATGAAACAGGGGCAATGAGTTTTACTGAAAAAATAGAAGTTGAATCCTATAGTATTAATATCACAATTTGACTCACAGTTTGCTCGATGAGAAAGACCAAGTTGCTTTACTAAAGGACATTATCCAATAGAGTAGCATTTGAAAACAAATTAAAAAAATAAAATTAATAGAAAATATAGATTATAATTAGCAATTTTTTAAATATTAAATATATTGATTGTTATGTACTTTTTAATGCTTAATACATTACTAATTAAAAGATGCTCTCTTTCTATCATTAACAAACAACTTTCTAGATACCGTCCACATGTTTCCAAACGATTTGAAACCAAGTCAAACATTTCCTAAACACTAGGTACATTGAAAAAGTTTTATAATCTCATCATTTCAATAATATTATTTTACAATTCAAACTTATTTAAAAAATAAAATAAAATAAAAATATAAAAAAAATATAAAAATTATTAAGTGATAAAATTATTTCACTACCTAGGTTGTTTGGCGCACTGAAAATACCTATTGCCTCTCAGTGTAGTCTTAAGGCCTTCACATATTTTATAAAAAAATTTAACATTTACATTCTTTAACTTTTATTACTCATTATGTTATTGAATTATTAATGTTTGTAACTATGATTTGAAACTAGTTTGATTTCCCTATTGTGTTAACACACACACACACACACACACACACACACACATATATGTATATGTATATGTATAAACAATTATATATACAAAAATATTAATACTTATATAAATATATACATAAAGAAATATAAAAATAAAAATATATAAATATATACACAATAATACATACGTTAATAATTATTAATACAAAGACAATTTTAGTTAGCCAATAGGCTTTTCCACTTCCTGCTTCAAGTCTCACCCAATTTTTATTATTTTTTATTTGTTATGAACACGTCCACCTTGACCCTTCACTCTTTTCCAACGACTTCTGCTGTGGGTAATTTTTTTTCAACAAAAGTAAATGGAGGGAAACAGGGTTTACTGAGAGAACCCTCCCAGATTCGATTCAAAGGCCTTCACAAAATACAACCAAAACCAAGAAAAGTAAGTATACCCAATTGTCAATGTGCACCCATTATTTGTATTGTATTTGACTGATTTTGGGTTTTCAAGAACAACTTACTCTATTTTACTTTCAGAAGGTATATGATTTACATTCTTCATTGGAGATTTGTAGCAATGTTAGGATGAAAGAGGCATGGATGATTTTTTTTTTAAATTCTCTAAAAAAACCTAATATTGGGAAACTTGATTAGGGCTCTCATTTTATAAAGTTGGATTTGTATGATGAGACAAACACAAATATTAAGGCTTGTAACCTTGACATTTGCATGGACAACATTGATTGAGTTGTTGAAGCTATTTGAGGATGTTCACAATGTCACAAAGGCAGAGGTATGTTGTTCAATATGATCCATCAATATTTCTTCATGTTTGTTCAAAATTGTTGTTTTTCATCAATGGGTATTGGAAATCAATTGTGAATGATTCATGGTAAACTAAATGTAGAGTTTTGGAAATTCAATCCATTGGTTAGATAAGATAAAATGGATTTTTTGAACCAGGTACTTTGTAATTATAAAAATAATATTCACTAAAATATTGCACTAATGCAAATCTATTGTTTGTGTGTCCACCAATTGTTGCAATCCATCATACTACATTTCTTTGAGCCATTTTGTAAAATATTTCAAATGCCTTATTTATGTTTTTTCATTTTTCATACATGTCTACCATCACATTTAGGTGAATTTTATACAGATATCCTCATTCACGAACATACCTGCTAATCATAAATGAGAGAAATCTGTTCCATAAAACTTGTCTGCACTTGGTTTTTTTCTTATATAAATATATAACTTGATGATAATATATAAGAATTTTCCCAAGTATTAGTTGGTTGTGAGATTTATATTGCTAGCTTAGTATTATTAAGATTATTTTTGGATTTACTGTATATAAATTTTTAAATCGATGTGTTTAATCATACATAGTGATTGTATGGTTCCCAATGGGATAATACATCACTAAATATGATCCGAAACATAGATTGAAAAAAGAATAAATAGTAAATGCAGAAGCAAGCAATCTTAATTAAAGAGGAAGCATTTTCAAGTCATTGCTACCTTTGCAAATTTCCAAGGCTCATTTTTACTGTGTTGTGATCAGAGAAGTTGAAGATAATTTTGACTTTAAAAGCCCAAGCTATTTATCTCAAACAGTAGTCTGTATAAGATTGACTATCAATACTAAGAGAGAGAAAACCAAGGGAAAATGAATTTTATAGAACAATTAATCTTTAGTCATGGTCAGGCTAAGCTTCTAGTGAAACTAAAATGATTAATTTTCTTTTAAGAATTACCATGAGCATCTTGGAGACATTGCTTGCTCCAAACACCATGTGAACTGAGGCAAATTTTTGAGGCTCGTGAGGAGAAGAGTAAGGAGAAAATGGGCATTCCTAAGCACATCTTCTCAAATGGTCAATAGGGAAGAATGCTCAAAGAAGCCACATCAATTTACTTTAACAGTGGCCCTGTGCCCTATGAAACCTTTTACATAAACTAGCATAGAATGTATTGATGCACACAATCAAGTCTAGGGAAAAATTTATTGCATATTGATAGTCTCTTCAAAAAGGTAAACACATGCCACGTGAATCTATTTTTAGTAATATATTTGTTGAAAATGTGGAAATATTATCTTGTATATAGAAGTTTGAATCTCAAGAAACTAGCATTTTTGGATGTTGTTGGCATGTGAGAATGGTTAATCCAGTAAAGAAAAATAAATGTGTCATGTCTTTAGTAACCATTCAACATCTATCAATGATTACTTCTTTTATGTTTTACCAGGATTCATTTCTATAGTGATTCATTTCTTTTCAATCCATCTCCTATTGTGGTGATTCATAGATTTTCTACTAAAATTGAAAGTATTTACAATAATGAGGTTGATGTCATATATGCAATTTTTTGTGGTTTGTTAAATCTTGCAAATGGATTTCAGTCTGAGTACATTGATTTAGAAAGTTTGTATAAAAGTTGAAATCTAATAATATGTATGGAAGACCCTAAAGTTTTCTAAGCTTAAGCCTTAAAAATCTCATTCCCGAGTCCAGACTCCAAAGCTATTTTTATTATGTTTCCTTTTTTTATGTATTTACTCTTTTGATAACATATGCTTGTGTTTAAGATTGATAGTGATAATCCAACTCATTTGCTCAACCTCAGAGAATTCAAGACAAGGTGGGTTGAACTTTTAAGCAATTATGCTTTGAAATCAAGCTAATAATATGAAGGATATATGGTAGCAAGTGAGCCTCATTATTTACCTGAGTAAAAAATGCCAAATCTGTAAGATACCGATTTTTTTTAAGATCAGAAAATTATTTGGATGGTGATATTTGAAAAATTACAATATTAATGTGCATTTGGTTGCAGCATTGGCCCATATGGAACCATAACTTTTGAGTTGGCCAAGAAACATGTACGGTAGGTAGAGATAAATGCCAGTTGTTTAGGACCCTAGGCATGGATTGTGGCATGAATGGCTGTAATATCATTGTTTGTAATAAACAAAAAATTAAGAAATATTACATAAATCATCGAAAGCACAATGTTTGAAAAAACTAACTACTTCACAGTATGTATGATTCATAAATTATGATTTATGAGTTGGGTCTAGTTAGTCTTCTATAATTTTTTAAAAAAGGCCTTTTAGCAGGTCCTTGCCATAGGTTCATTAAACTGAGTTCTTTGCAAAAATGCCTGGATGTTTTTAGGAATGACCCCACCATTCTAAAAAGTCTACGACATTTGTAGGGAGAATCAAAACTATGAATAATGGTCTTGAGTTTTAGCCATTCTGGGGAGCACCTAGTTTTGTAGAACCTAGGATGGTTCTATGATGGAGCCAACAATAGTGAAGAACCTGTTAGCCCATTTTCCTGTCAATGAAAAAAATTCTTTGAAAATGGTCTATTCTTGTAAAAAAGAACCTAGAATACCTAGTTGAGTTCTAATTTGCAATTACTTTTTGGAAAATCACTTAAAAATGTTTTTTCATGTGCCTTTTATCATTTCACATTGGTCACTGAGTCTCTAGAGAAATCTAACATATTCATTTTTATTAAGCGACATCTCGAAACCCTTTAGTCATGTTGTCTCCTTATGTCATAGGAATATTCTCTTGTTATAAGAGACTTAGCGGATGCCTTTATTCAGGAGGTCTCCAAATAGGTTGAAGTGCTTTATGAGATTCAACGACTACAATAAAAATTTCTTGAATATAACTATAGTTGCCCAGTCTCTAGATCCAATATACCCTCAGTCGGGCAATCTCCAAACAAAATGGTGAAATAAGAAATCTTTTAGCGACTATGAGATAAATATAGTCATTAAGTCTCCAAATGTAATAGAGAAGTGTTATATCCTTGTATTCTCTAGATCTCCTGAGAAATTCAAAGTCAAGATTGGGATTTGGAGATGGTGCGACTACCGTTGATTGTTTTCCTTCAAAGAAAAGATCTTATAGCTGTCTCTTAGTCGCTTGATAAAGATGATGTCATTCTAAAAATTCATAGATTCAGAGACTACCATTGAATCAAGATCGTGTGGTTGCTACATCTTTGCAAAGCCTTCATGATGTCAGCTTGTCCTCTTCACAATGTTGCGATCGATTGCCACTTGTCCTAAATTATTAGTAGGGCCCAACTTTTAGTCTTCCTTTAATCTGACGGTTATCATATGACCACAAGGAAAGCTTTTCCCCTTTGCGATCATGCAACGGCCGTTCGATCTTCCAGCATGTAATGACGGGCGAAGTGGTGGGTCCGATGCTAGATAGATCCAAGGTGCCTATTTTTGATTGGTCGAGCTGGATGGTGATGTGTATCTTGTCAGGTGGGGTCGGGATGCTGTAGGATTTTAGTGCACCGTAGATCTTCCATGATCTGACGGTTGTTGTGACTTTGCATAACAAAGATGCATGAGGTTTTATTCTTCACGATGTTGCGACAACCATTGATCCTTTCCTTTAGTGAAGATTGACAGTCGTGTTTTAAAGGATCGATGAAGGCTTGGTCAACTGTTGAAAAGTTATGAGAGCTACCTGATCTGCTGGGAAATGTTAGGATCAATGGATGCCTTTTAAAGTTTGATCAGTTAGCCATTGGAGCCCAAATTTGAATCTTTTTATAGGGTTTTGATAGGGTTTGAAACAGTGAGCCATATGTGACGAAAGGGCAGCTCATAAATTGATTTTTCTAGGATGGTTGCTAGTAAGGATATGAAGCGAAAGATATGGGTGACCGTCCTGATATGATTTTGCTTCTTGGGGTGCCATGCCGGTTTAAATGTAGATGAATGTTGCTTGGCACAGGCAGCTAGGGTTTGGTGGATGTCAGAGATTTCCATGCCATGTACACGCAAGGTCTTCATGTTGGCTTTGGCATTAAAGTTTTTTTTGTCTACTACAAGAAATCAATTTCAAATTGTATCTGCAGTTATCCTGATGATGAAAACTAAACAATTGTACATCATATTTGATATGATTCTCCCAAGTTTCTAGGCTTTTCCTACATTCTGTCATTTCTTGTTTAGTCTAGTTGTTGTAGACCTAATTTTTCCCTAAATGATTCATAGCTTGTTTCAATTCTTTATAAGGATTTCCAAGATCATTTAGAAGGGTTCTAGTTTTTTGTAACCTTTAGGGTTCCTGATTCTCTTTAATTTTCTCAGAGCTAGTTCCATGAGTGGTTCTTTCTTGTAAATGTATTACCTTCTTCTCTAGATATAGGGTGTTCACTCTTTCCTTTCTAGTTTTGGGAATATAATATAAGTTGTAACAGTTTGTCTTATGAATAAGATCTCAATGTATTCATACTACTATCAGGTTGTCTCCATTTGAGTCTTGAATTTGTTGATTAAAGCATCAAGAGTGTTTTAGTTTCTCTATTGTATTTCCAAGGTGTCTGCAATAGAGTTATTTTCATAGAAATAACTGAGTTTAGTACTAGGTTTCAGATGTGTATGAGTTGGGATATCAAGGGTATCCTATACTTATCTTTTAGTGGATGTTGATTAATGTATTTCTTATTTCTAGGTCTCTTCTAAGGGGAGGGTTAAAATCCTCTGAATAGGTAGTTGCATATCTGGGTACACAAGTGGATTGTTAAGTAGGATCTGATTAATGGTGTATGTTTGGTGTAAGGCATCAACATATTAGAATGTATTTCCTTCTTTATTCATATCTCTTTGCTGCAGTGATTTATTTGACTCTGCCGCCCATAGGATAAGGCACTAGTCTATGAGAGACTTAGGATATTTTAGGGGTCCATTCAACCCATAACATAAAATCATTCAAATGAAATAATTTTCACTTTCATGTTGATAGGATTAGTTTCTAGTTTTCAGATTCATTCTATGCAAGTAAGTTATTGCATAAGATTTATGGTTTCATTGGGGTACAAGATACCTATAGGGATTTGAAAACTATTCCACAGTTATATATCTATAGGCTTGTTGTTTGTCAAGAGGATTCATGTGTATGCAGATGAGGTATACCTGCCTGAGTGATGTGGAGCTCAAAGTGTAGGAGGATCATTGTCTTGATCCTTGTTAATTGGCCCTTTTTCCTGTCAGATTTGGAGTGGTTATTAAGAGGCAATGATATCATTTTATCAATCATAGTGTAAATCTGACAGTGTGGGAAAGAGGAACCAACAGAACTGATGAAATTTTTAGGAGAATCAAACCTAGCATTAGTATCAGAACTCTTTGTGTAAAAAATTATCTTGGGCTATCAGGCATAGGAAAATCTTCACCTACAGTTAATTCCTCTACATATGGCCAACTCAATCACTTTAAAAAATAAAAAGGCATTCTAGAAGATCATATTGATGGCAACATCTTGCTTTGGTTGCTTCTATGTTTGATGCTGCAATTTCTTAAAATGAAACAATGTTCAAATGGGTGCATTCTAATTTTTACTAAACTTTATGTTCTTGCAGAAAAGGTACCAGGATATTTCAGTCATGGGAAAAAGAACTGGTGAAGAATCTGAATAAGCATTTTATTCTTTCTTTGGGATTTTTGAAGAATGATAGAAATAACCGAGTTCTACAATCGTTGTTATTGCATTTCAATTTTTTGTCCTTGATTTCTTCCATGGTTACAAAGAAGCTCATGATCATGGATAATAACTATTATCAGACATTTAAATTCTCCATTTCAATTTTGATATTCACATTTGTGAATGGTGTTTGAGCAAATAAATCAATATCAATATCAAATTATGCAGCCTTAGTAGCTTGCAAGCCACACAAGGAGTTGTAGTGTCCAAAGCCCCAGGAGGTCCCAGTATTTGTCTCCTCTCCATTTCATCCACATCTGCTTGCTTATGATAATTCACTCTTCTAGAAGATGACTGCAAGCTCTCCAACTGTTCCTTATTTTTTATTTATAAAAATAAATTCACAAACTAAATCATCCATAACCATAATCATAGATCACCTTCTGGATTAACAAGATAATTTCATCTTATGGGTCATAGAAATAATGATATATCTATTTGATCCTTGAAAGTGATGTGCCATAATTATGACACTATCCTTAATCCTAGCTCTAGCATCATTATTGTACCTTTCTTTAGACATCCAAACATGCTCGTCTTTAATCTTTGGTTTCCAAATTTGTATACCACAATCTCGAGTCTAAAACCCATGGAAACATTATGTAAGTAGTTGCCATTCTGAGATTTTTTAATAGTCTACATGATATTCAAATTTTGGTAACAGTTAGGATAAAATTCCAAGCTTGAACTTATCTTCGAGATTTGAAATTCGATAGTCTACATGAACATTTAATCTTGATATTTATGGTAAAACTGAGCACCCAAAGAAACAATCTTTAATATTCTCATAGATTTTACCCACAAATTTGGATTGCGAGACATTTACAGTCATCTAATCTTATACCAAGATCACCTTCTATTTTATTCTTGGAATGCAGTGAAAGAAAATTTCAACTTTTTAAGTAAGTTAGGGGTGGACTACTGCTACTTTCATAATTGTATTAAGGGACATTAGATATAATTTATTCATTGATAGTAGCCATTCAATAATCATTATTCAATGATTGGCTAACCTTATCTCTACTTCTAATAGCCTTGCCAATTTTGTAGTGAAAGTAGAAAAATTTTTGCAATGAAGGAGGTCGGTAATGCTTTCTGATGATCTGAAGTTCAAGGAAACTGTAAATCAATTGGAAAAGGTAAATTACACCATAAAATATTTATTCTCAAAGATTTTGATTTGATTTTGAAACCAACCAATTTATATAGTTTATACACTATCCTTGCAATGGGGATTTCTGCGGTCAGTAAGTTTGTATTAGCATTATGCATTTGTTAAATTTCAACAATTTTTAATCTTTGTCCACTACATATTCTGGGATTGTATCTATTTCTGAAACTTGCTCCTAGGTCTTCATTTTAATAATTTCAGACTGGTACTTAGACATCATATTTTTCATTCACATCTTTGGTTATTGTATTTATAGTATTTTTTAAAATGGTAAGTGCAATTATAGCATTCTTTCTATGTGTGCTCTCATGTGCATCTAAAGTTAGGCATTTCAGATTGCATCTATGAGAATTTACACTCTAAAGTGTATTGGATGCATTTTACTTAGAAATGAGATAGAAAAAACTGATAGTTTGTTTGTGAACTACAATTTGCTGCAGACAGTTTGAAGGTTCTCAAAAGGTACCATGTTTGATACAGACTTTTTGTTGTGTACAAATTGCTGATAAGAAGACTTTGTTGCTGATAGAGATCTTTAGACATTTAAAATTTTCAAAAAAAATTAGCTTCCACCATGACAGTTGTAGCAGTAGGAGATGTAGTTTTCCGAAGCATTAAGGTGTCCAATTCAGGTCTTTCCTCCTCTTCCAAAAAAATCTCACATATCATTCAATTTACACTAAGTCTATTCAGGTGATTTTTATTTTTGCATTATTTAATTTGGGTGTGGCTTTCTAATTTCAGATGTAGTGTCTAATGAGTAGCTTTCCATGTAAGCCTTCAACTTTATTTATTTGTATCTCTAAACATTTAATTTTATGGTTCATACGAATTTTATTTGAATCATTTCTTTTTATTTTGAATTTAGAGAGGGATTTTGAAATTGTATAGTGTTTCTAATGATTTGCATAATTTATGAGGAAGAAAAGTGATTGTTCTAATAAAATTTCAGAAAAGTGGTAATGGATAGGGGACACTATAAAAGTACATTTTCCATGCTTTAGGTATTTGGTAGTAGCTTTCCTCCTGGTTAAGCTAAATGAATTATTAGATGGTAATTTTCATTTTTATTTGTTTTTTAGTTTGGTGTACATCTCGGGGTTAAGATTTTAAACATCTGTCACACTTGAATACACTTCATGCTTGTCACACTTGAATACATCACTTGTTTGGCACATTCATACCTTTCTGCTTATCTTCTAGAATGTGAGCTTTGTGAGTCACCTTTATGAGATGCAAGGAACTTGAACCTGATTGCATCTCGTTACAACTACACCATAATTGTTCCTAAATTGATCATTCGATATTATTGTCTCAGTTGAAGCCCTATAGAATATCAGATTTGAAACTATCAGCAACAAGAGAAAATTAGTCTTTTTGTTAAGGAAGTATTAATCCCAGGCAGGGTATATTAAAAAAAATAACAATAAATATAATATTGTGATATTAAACTACAACAATAATGCTATGGACATACAATCATAAAACCAAAATTTCAATTGCACAAATCAACCAAAAAAATATTTAATCCTAGAATAAAAAATCCCATAGTGAAGCAATCTACAACTTTCTATAAAGACAAGTTATTTGTATACACAATGTTTAACTACAAACATATAGATGAAGAAAACCCCAACAAGACAAAAATAGCAAGTGAACAAAGTTTTCCATGCTTGTAAGATAGAAGGCCATTTAATATTGTAAAATATCTAAGTCTATGCACAAAGCTCTCAAATGTTTATGACAATCAAATTTTCAAAATTCATCTTAAAAAAAAATCAATTAAAAATGTGTGCACTGTAACTTATACTATCAAATAATCCTCTAAATCATTACAATATTGTGTCAAAAGAATAAAAAACTTTATCATTGTGAATTAATTAATAAATTGTTTCCCATCCCATCCCATCCCATCCCATGAATTGCATGTGTTGGAAACAATTGTCTGAAGGAAATTGCTACTCAATTATGTATTATCTTTGATGTCACACAATGTCATAGTCCGCAGCAATCAGTTCCTACCGAGCTCAGTCGGTCTGCCAGACAGGAATATTAGTGCGTACCGAGTCCACTCGGTTATCAAAGAAAAGATAGTGTTTACCGAGTTCAGTCGGTTATCGAAGAAAAGATAGTGTTTACCGAGTTTAGTCGGTCATCGAAGAAAAGTTAGTGTTTACCGAGTTCAGTCGGTTATCGAAGAAAAGATAGTGTTTACCGAGTTTAGTCGGTCATCGAAGAAAAGTTAGTATTTACTGAGTTCAGTCGGTTATCGAAGGTAAAAGATTGTCGGTGTTTACCGAGTTCCCTCGGTCTCCAAAAGATTATAGAAAGTTATGGTCACCGAGCACTATCGGCCCTTGAAGGATTTTTGCAAATAGAGTTTTCTTATTTCAGCCGACTGTTATACTAAATAATGTTGATTTGACAAATCCAAAATCATATAAATAAAAGGTCAAATGTGAAAAATAAATATATACAGCAGAAAATTTACAGAAGAAAAGAAGGAAAGGTATATGCGAATTTGTGAAGGATGTTCAGATATCCTTGAGGAGCAGCAGAGATTTATTCGATCAGAAAGGATCAGACTTATGCAGAACAGAGATCTGTAATCAGCAAGACAGTTGCATTATTATACAGGTCACTTTTTCATTGTTACCTTCTTATCATTGTAACAGTGAATTCTAAATCTCTTAACCGAGTTGGTTTAACAACCATAATGTAAATCCTCTAACAAGGTGACAATTCCATTGAATTATTTTCAAGACCTCTTACCAGGCCACTCCTTGCAGGGTGTTTTTAAATCCTCTAACAAGGTCACACCTAACAGTGTGTTTTGTAACCTTTTACCGAGTTGGCTTCTAACCAGGCATCACTTCAGAAAAGTGAAAATCAGTATCTAGATACATTGGTGGTTTTTCCCGTATTGGGTTTCCACGGTAAATCTTGTGTCTCTTGTGTTCTTAATTGCTTTCTCAATCATATACATGTGCTGGTGAATATATAAAGATAATATTGCTAATACTTTCTGCATCTTCAAAGTGACTACAATCTATTTACCGAGTGCTAACATTGTTAAGATATCCTAAGGGATCTGGAAAGAATTAATAGTGAAGTGTTTTTATGGTTGACTGATTCACCCCCCCCTCTCAGTCACTTCATCCATATTCCATCAATTGGTATCAGAGCTTTTGGTGCTTGCAGGAAGGGTTTCAAAGACCTAAGCTAAAGATCAGGATGTCTTACAAGAGGGAAATTCCAAAGCTTAACAGAGATAACTTTTCAGCATGGCAAGGTCTCATGCGACTTCATCTAGCCTCCATTGGTGATTCAGGATGCAAATACATTGATGAAGAATACACAATTCCTAATGGCACATTAACTGTTGAAGACATTGCAGATAAAAAGACTCACAACACCATGATGATTGACATTGCATCTGCTCTCAGCTATGAAGAATTTGATGATATTAAAGACTGCACCACTGCATATGAAATGTGGGTGGCACTGAAGAAAATATATGGTGGTGATGCAAATGTGAAAAGAGCCAAAGCAGAAAGCCTAAGAGGACAGTTTGACAAGATGAATATGAAGGAAGATGAAAACATTGCAAAATATGTTGAAAGAATCAAAGCAAGTGTAAGTGCAATTAGAGCTTCTGGAGGAACAATCTCAGATGAGACTGTTATAAGTAAGGTACTCAGAACACTACTCCCTATCTATGCAATAAGAGTATCAGCTATTCAAGAAAGAAGATGTGAAACAAACCACAATATAACTTTGGATGCTTTAGTTGGAAGATTGATAGCTTTTGAATTAGACAACTATGACAACTATGTTCCTAGTTCCAAAAATATTGAATCAGCATTTGAGGCCAAGGTTTCATTAAAGAAGAACAAGAAAATTAAAGAAGTTTAGTCAGAAAGTGAAGAAGAATCAGAAGAAAGTTCTGATAGTGATCTTGAAATTGTAGAAGCATTACTTGCAAAGAAGTACTCTAGAGGGAAAGGTAAATATAAAGGTAAAACTCCTTTAATCTATTTTTCATGTGAATAAATTGGACATATTGCAGCTAGGTGCCCAAACAAGCAAGTCAAAGAAAAAAAGAGAAGTCACAAGTACTATGGCAAAAAGAATTTCAAATCATACAAGGATAAAGGTAAGAAATCATGTTTTATGGCTAAAGATTCTGATGATAGTGAAGAAGAAATTGTCTTTATTGCTATAAAAGATGAATCTGATGATGATGAAGATAAGATGGCACTTATTTCTCATATAAGCAAAGATGATATATGGATAATAGACAGCGGATGTTCACACCACATGATTGGTGACAAGACAAAATTTGAATATCTAGAAGACTATGATAGTGGTAATGTAAGATTTGGAAACAATGAACCTTGTTGTATAAAAGGAAAAGGAAGAATCTCATTAACCAAAGAACTCATATGTGATAATGCTTACTGGGTTGAAGGACTAAAACATAATCTTCTAAGTGTAGCACAACTAATCAACACTGGTTTCAAGGTTGAATTCATGAATGGTCAAGCAAGACTGCTGGATGGAAAAGGAAAACTCATTGGATCAGGCAAACAAACAAAAGGTAACTTATTTTATCTTGATCTCAATGAATATTCATGCTTTATTGCTCAAATAGAAGAAAGTTGGCTATGGCACAAAAGGTTATGTCATGTGAATTTTGATAACATGATAAAAATAAGCAAATTCAAGAAGGTTAGAGGCATTCCTACTTTAAAGAAACTTGACACTGGTCTATGCAAGAATTGTCAGATTGGCAAAATGAGTAAAAGTAGTTTCAAGAGTAAGAACTATCAGTCTAAAGAAATTTTGGAAATTGTGCATACTGATTTATGTGGACCTATTGGAATACAAAGCTATACTGGAGATAAATTCTTTATTCTTTTCATTGATGATTATTCTAGAATGATGACTATTATGTATTTAAGAGAAAAATCAGAAGCATTTGAAAAGTTCAAATGGTACTTAGCAAGAGTAGAAAAAGAAACAGGGAAAAGATTGAAATGCTTAAGATCAGACAGAGGTGGTGAATTCATCTCCCATGATTTTAACAACTTCTGCATTGAAAGAGGAATCAAAAGACAGGTATTAGCTCCTAGAACTCCTGAGCAGAATGGAATAGCAGAAAGAAGAAATAGATCTA
This sequence comes from Chamaecyparis obtusa, assembly GCA_027943335.1. Lineage (NCBI taxonomy): Eukaryota > Viridiplantae > Streptophyta > Pinopsida > Cupressales > Cupressaceae > Chamaecyparis > Chamaecyparis obtusa. Next base: position 82,862 of record BSBK01005745.1, on the reverse strand, counting down.
TTATGGATTGTGCAAGGACTCTAATGATAGAAAAGAACATCGCTATAAAGTACTGGAAGGAAGCTATCAACACTGCAGTTCATACCTTGAACCAAGTACAATTGAAGAAAGACACATTCAAAACTCCTTATGAATTATGGTATGGCTATAAACCTAATGTAAGTTACATGAAAATATTTGGTAGCAAGTGTTATATCTTAAAAGAATCCAGAAGAAATAAATTTGATGTGAAAAGTGATGAAGGAATATTCCTAGGATATTCTAGCAAAAGCAAGGCATACAAATGTTTGAACTTATCTACTCACAAAGTCATAGAAAGTATACATGTAAAATTTGATGAGTTTGCAGAAAAGACTGAGGAAGAAAGCAAAAGGGAACCTAAGAACTACAGAAGATTCGTTTACATTGAACCTGAAACATTGACAGAAACAACTATCAATAAGGAAGCTATATCTACCGAGCCGAGCACAGTTACCGAGTCACAAACCGAGTCACAGGAAGAAGTTCAAACCGAGTCACAAGAAGAAATTCAGACCGAGTCTCAGCCTGAAGTTACCGAGCAAATATCTACCGAGCCCGAGCAACCTGAAGAAGAGATCCTAGAAAACAACAGCATGAATCATTCAAAAGGCAAGGAACCTATACTAGCCAAATATGTCAGAAGACATCATACACCGGATCAAATCATTGGAAACAAATCAGATGGTACTATGACAAGAAGCAAGCTAAAAGGTACATGTCTGCTTACTAATTTTGAACCTAGAAATATCAAAGATGCATTGGAAAATGAAAGTTGGATTGAAGCAATGAATGAAGAATTAGAACAAATACAAAAGAACAAAACTTGGACTCTTGTACCCAGACCTAAAGATAAGAATGTAATTGGAACAAAATGGGTATTCAGGAATAAGCTGAATGAAGATGGTCAAGTATCTAGAAACAAAGCTAGACTGGTATGTAAAGGTTATTCTCAAGAAGAAGGTATAGATTATGGAGAAACTTTTGCTCCTGTTGCAAGATTAGAAGGTGTAAGAACTCTACTTGCTTATGCAGCACACAAAGGATTTAAGGTATATCAGATGGATATAAAATCTGCATTTCTCAATGGAATTCTTGATGAAGAAGTCTACATTAAACAACCTGAAGGTTTTGTTGATCCAGATAAAAGGGACATGGTCTGCAGGTTACACAAAGCATTGTATGGTTTAAAACAAGCTCCTAGAGCATGGTATGAAAGACTCCATAACTATTTGATCCAGATTAATTTCAAAAGAGCTAATGATAACAGTAATCTATATATTAAAGAAGGACCGGATGACAAAATTGTATTGGCAGAAATATTTGTGGATGATACTATATTTATAGGGAATGAGGATCAGTGCAAAGAATTTTCAGAGCAAATGAACAAAGAATTTGAAATGTCTATGTTTGGTTTAATAAAATTCTTTGTTGGTCTTCAAATTCAGCAAAGCAAGAATGGTATATACATTACTCAATCCAAATACATTAAGGAAGTACTTAAGAAGTTTGGTATGGAAGATTCAAAACCAGTTGGTACACCCATGTGTACTGGACTGAAACTTACCAAGAATGATGATTCAAAAGAAGTCGATCAGACCCTATACCGATCTATGATTGGAAAATTGCAGTATGTAGTACATACAAGACCTGATATTGCCTTAGCAGTTGGTATAGTAGCTAGATTCTCAGCAAAACCTAAGGAAAATCACATGATGGCAATCAAAAGAATCTTAAGATACTTAAGAGGAACTGAAGAATATGGTTTGTGGTATAAATTTGGAGGCAATCTAGACTTGAAAGTGTTTACTGATGCTGATTGGGCAGGAAACATTGATGACAGAAAAAGTACAAGTGGTGGAGCATTTTTTCTTGGAAAAAGACTGGTATCCTGGACTAGTAAAAAGCAGAATTGCACATCTCAATCCACAGCTGAAGCAGAATATGTTGCTGCTGCAGTAAACTGTTCAAATATTGTTTGGTTTAAACAGCTATTAGAAGGTATGAAGGTTGAAATCAAAGAACCAGTTGTTATATTTTGTGACAATACCAGTGCAATAAACATCTCTAAGAATCCAGCGATGCATTCCAAAACCAAGCACATTGCTATTAAATATCACTTTGTCAGAGAATTGGTGCAGGACAAGGAAATCAAATTAGAATATATTCATACAAAAGAATAGATTGCAGACATTTTTACCAAACCATTACCTAAGGATGCATTTATGTATCTAAGAGGTAAGTTAGGGGTCATTCCCCTATCCGAGGCTCACTAAATACAGTTTTAGTGATGCATCAACTAGAACATGATTGAAAATCAACTTGTTGATGCAGCATATTAAAGGAATCATTGCATATGAATCAGTACTTGAGGTAAATTAATTTTCACCGGTAATATGTGAATTGTCTTTGGCATGTGTTGTCAAAGAGGGAGTGTTTGCTATGTCTTTGCTATTACTTCAAGAAATTTTCAATAGTCAGAAGGAAGAATTTTCAAGATACAGGAAGTTTGCTGACAGAGGGAGATTTGAATCTAAACCAAGCTAACTCTTTCAAATTTCTTATGATATGACATATTGTGTTGCCATCAATGCCAAAGAGGGAGATTGTTGGAAACAATTGTCTGAAGGAAATTGCTACTCAATTATGTATTGTCTTTGATGTCACACAATGTCATAGTCCGTAGCAATCAGTTCCTACCGAGCTCAGTCGGTCTGCCAGACAGGAATATTAGTGCGTACCGAGTCCACTTGGTTATCAAAGAAAAGATAGTGTTTACTGAGTTCAGTCGGTTATCGAAGAAAAGATAGTGTTTACCGAGTTTAGTCGGTCATTGAAGAAAAGTTAGTGTTTACCGAGTTCAGTCGGTTATCGAAGAAAAGATAGTGTTTACCGAGTTTAGTCGGTCATCGAAGAAAAGTTAGTATTTACCGAGTTCAGTCGGTTATTGAAGGTAAAAGATTGTCGGTGTTTACCAAGTTCCCTCGGTCTCCAAAAGATTATAGAAAGTTATGGTCACCGAGCACTGTCGGCCCTTGAAGGATTTTTGCAAATAGAGTTTGCTTATTTCAGCCGACTGTTATACTAAATAATGTTGATTTGACAAATCCAAAATCATATAAATAAAAGGTCAAATGTGAAAAATAAATATATACAGCAGAAAATTTACAGAAGAAAAGAAGGAAAGGTATATGCGAATTTGTGAAGGATGTTCAGATATCCTTGAGGAGCAGCAAAGATTTATTCGATCAGAAAGGATCAGACTTATGCAGAACAGAGATCTGTAATCAGCAAGACAGTTGCATTATTATACAGGTCACTTTTTCATTGTTACCTTCTTATCATTGTAACAGTGAATTCTAAATCTCTTAACCGAGTTGGTTTAACAACCATAATGTAAATCCTCTAACAAGGTGACAATTCCATTGAATTGTTTTCAAGACCTCTTACCAGGCCACTCCTTGCAGGGTGTTTTTAAATCCTCTAACAAGGTCACACCTAACAGTGTGTTTTGTAACCTTTTACCGGGTTGGCTTCTAACTGGGCATCACTTCAGAAAAGTGAAAATCAGTATCTAGATACATTGGTGGTTTTTCCCATATTGGGTTTCCACGTTAAATCTTGTGTCTCTTGTGTTCTTAATTGCTTTCTCAATCATATACATGTGCTGGTGAATATATAAAGATAATATTGCTAATACTTTCTGCATCTTCAAAGTGACTACAATCTATTTACCGAGTGCTAACATTGTTAAGATATCCTAAGGGATCTGGAAAGAATTAATAGTGAAGTGTTTTTATGGTTGACTGATTCACCCCCCCCTCTTAGTCACTTCATCCATATTCCATCAGCATGAACATTTATTCATGCGCGCATATGTGGTCTTCATGTTAGGATAAAGCATTGTTCAATTCATAAACAAAACATCTATTACACATAACAAAATCAAAACTTGACAAGAGTCAAAGTAAACCTACCCGCATTCCATGAGGGGGTGTTCCCAATTTAGCTGTGGCTGCATTTGAGTTTCCATAACCACCTAATTTGATTTTCTTCTTCGCTAGTTTTAGTATCTAAAATGAGCACATTAATGATTCATTCACACTCATCATTGCACCAACATTATCAAATTCACCATAGTAATTTGGGGTTGAAAATATTGTCAAAAGTTGTCTATCAACATAGAATTGGTAACCATCCTCAACAACTTGCACTACAAAATTTTTGCTCTTATCATATTTCATCTAAGAACTACTCATAGCTATAGAATCTATATGCAAAACTAACAAAGAAAATGACCTGATGTGCATGACAAATAAGATCTAGCTCTTGATTTTGGAGAAATTCAAACATTCTGTCTAGACCAAAGGTATATAACACCCCTCTATCATTCATACCCCATCCGTCAATATCTTTGGTAGGATCTGACCAAAGAAGATCACATAACAATCCCGTGTCTGGAACATCTATGGGACGAGGTATGTCTCTTATTTGATTCAGGCTATTTAGATTCCACCATGACAACTGTAGTAGTAGGAGATACAATTTTCTAAAGCATTAAGGTGTCCAATTCAGGTCTTATCTTCCAGAATGTGGGCTTCGTGAATCACCTTTATGAGATGCAAGGAACTTGAACCCGGTTGCATCCCATTGCAACTACATCCCATTAATATAATTTTCTTTCTTTATTTCTTAGTTCATTCTAGGTAAACATATGCTATGAAACCTTTTTATACCAGAGAATATAATGTCTAGGTAGAGCCTTTGTAATGTGATTCTAAGTGTTTTAATTTTTGTTAGATATTATGCCAATTGAAGCATGAGAATATCATAGAAAAGTTAGATGCCTTTGAAAACCCACATGAGTTTTGTGTTGTGACAAAATTTGCACAGGTATGTAGCATATCACCAACTCATCATTGCTATTTCAAACTTTATTTGGTGCCAAAATACCATTTTCAAAACAATAGAAATATAATTGACAAACTTTTTAATTTTGATGTCAGGGTGAACTTTTTGGGATTCTTAAAGATGATAAATGCCTTTCCTGAAGCACAAGTTCAGGCTATTGCTAAAAAACTAGTATTTTATTCTTCACTTCATGCATTTTTAGCTACAAATATATTATTTTGTTTATGAGCATGGAGTGCTTTGTTTCAGATGATGAAATCATGATTTTAGATTCCTTTGTTCTTTTTTCTAGAAATTGTATTCAACTTGATGAAGCTAAACTTCAGAAATTTTTCTTAGTATTTTTATATTTTTAGTTCTCATACAAATATACCAATCCTTGATCTTTTGAAAGACTAGATAGTAGATATACAAAGGTAAATATAAAGATTCACACATAACTTCTTGTTATGTTTTAGTCTGTTGCCAATCATGATGTGACTTCCAGTTTCTAAAGAAAGGCTCAACACACAGATACCTAGCCATAATACAATTCATGATAAGTCTACTTAGAAGCCTTAGAAGACTTGTTTTTCCACTTCTGCATTTTTTTCATTCTAGTAAGATTGGTAGTTGTGTTAGTGGAATGCTAAACCAATGTTTCATCAATTCTCGTAAATCATTCTTGATTGGATACAAACGACGAAAGTAGGAAATTAATAGTCAAGGTATTTTGAATCAAGGATCTCATCTGAGAGATCAGTACATGCAATTCGTAATCCAACCTTGCTGTGGATAGTTACATCTTAATTGTTAAAAGTTTCTAAGGGCATGATTCGTTGCAAGGGTTTTCTGACTTAATTTGGTTAGCTTTACCCAACCTTATGGTTATTCAACTTATTCTCCTTTCATGGCATGTTTTTGAAGCAATGAATACTATTGGAGAATGTGAGGTTACTTTACAAAATATTTTTATAAGATTTCTTGTTATGAACTGCTTAACAGATAATAAATTGTTGTTTGGATATGCAATAACATGCATATTCTTCTAAATTAAGCTCTGAGATTCTTGTAAAGTTGAGATGCTCATTTTGATCATGACTCAAATTTGAATCCAAAATAGTATATTATCAAATTAAAGGAATTCAATCATCCATTAGACATCGATTGGGAATCAAGAAAATAGACCAACAATTAGTTCTTCCATCAATCCAATCAATCTATATCAAAGTAGCTGGAAAATCCTTTGTCCCTCCTTGGTTGTGCGTATTCCTGTACCTAATTTGGATACATATCTGATACATCCTAGATACACATCGAATATGTGTGTCTAAAGAACCTTGATTTTCCAACTATGTCAAATACTATGTGATTTGATTTTTTTTAAAAATTTGACATAAATATTCCCAAATTTAATTTAAAAAAATTCATTCATGCAATTTTTCAAATTTTTTTTGTTATAAACAAAAACTAAACCAAATGAGAAAAACAAATGAAATGTTTCTATTTCAACGACCCATTTTTTTCATGTTATTTTCCAATTCAACTCTTTTGTTTCTGCATATGATAAAGTGTTAAATTAACTTATAATTATTTATATAGAATTTGTGTATCTATATTGCTTTTGAAGTAGTAAAAATTTCCTCTAATAACTTAGAAAATTGTGCTAAATATGTGTATACGTTTTCTATTTATGTCATATCCAACCGTATCCATATTGGTGATCTTACAAAATGGTTGTATCTGTAGCTGATACTATATTCGTATTTGTATTTGTATATGTGTCCGTGTCCATGCCACTTTGGTCTATATTAATCATTCAATCATCGCATGTCAAGAAGAACAATCAATCTCTTCAAGAAATCAGTGAACTTCTCAACCAATTTTAGAACTAATAAAAGGAAGTGAGCATACTCAATAATAGTAAGGTGCATTAGAAATACTTGAAAATAATGAGTAATATTATATGTATTTCTATTATTATATGTTTCATTCTTTCTATCATGCTTTGATATATATATGCATGATTAATTATATAACTATAGGATACCTTTAATACTTGAAAGTTAAATCCCACCAACCATCCCATGCGGGTGAAAGGAGTTCATTAAGAAGGAAACAGTGCTAACACCCCCATCAAGTACACTAACCCCAAGTAGCTGGGCTAGGAGGTTGAATGACTGGATGCTCATTCTATGCTCTTGGGCTTGATTGGAAAGGATAAGTTTCCAACATCTTATATGATTCTCTGAGGGATTCCATAGTGTGGATTGGTTGGTAAGGAATGTTGGAAACTACAATTGAAATAATTGTTGTATTGTCATTGATGTCAAACCTTAATTGGTAAGACTGTTGCTACTTAGGAAAGTACTATATCTATTGTATTGTTGTGGAGGATTGGGGAAAGGTTGGTAACAATAGCACCTAGGGAAAGGTTGAGTTATCTTGATACTACAAAGTGTACTTGACTATGTTGTACAATGATGAGACAATGTATTGTTTATCCTAGTAAGACTGAAAACTAAACTGGTAGGCTTGATCGAGCAAAGAATGGAGAAATCATGTTTAAGCCGAGTAATGTTAGTGTCAACTGAGTCAGTGTATGTTGAGAAAAATTCTAGTGTCGACCAAACAATAGTTAATTACCGAGGAAGATAGTGTAAGCCGAGGAAACATTTTTAGTAATGACCGCGCTTTCTACATGAAGACCGAGTAGTTGATCATAGTATTGACTGAGCATCAACATTTTTATATTTGAAGAGAATTTAGTTTTGGAGCTGACATTGTTGAATTCTTGGATTATGTAAAATGTGTTGACTTTATTTATTGATTGTTTGAAAGCATTAAATACACTAAAAAATGTTTTATTGTAAATCTTTAAGAGATTTGAGATGATTCTAGAAAAGGAGCCAAAGAACATGAAGTGGGTAGATTCAATGAATCTGACCTAACCCTAAGATCTACGAATGAGATTGAGCGGCATAAGATGAGTTAACCTAATTGAGGAAAGTATAAAGGGAACCTAAGCATTTGGATATGCAAGTGCATGGGTGAAAAAGAGAATGTTGGAAGATTAGTTTTGTTTTATTGACTGTATAAGTAGGAAATGCTGAAGGAGAATTGTGGTGGTTTCTTGAAGAAAAGTTCCGAGCAGATCAGAGATGGAGATGGAAAAGTTTCCAAGTCAGTAAACCAACATTAGTGTACAAAATCAGATCTGATATTTGTAAAGTGAGTTGTATGCTTTTCAGATAATATTGCTGCTACTTTCTAACCATTGTAATAGTCAAAATCCTTTTAAGAGAGGTTGACCTAACAGTCATATGTTAAATCCTTTGAACAAGGTTGCATTCTAATGGAGTGTATGTAAGTCTTATAACAAGGCTCACTTTTAACAGGGTGATTGAAATCCTTTAACCGGGTCACACCTAACAGTGTGTATTGTAACCTTTGACAGGGTTGGCTTTTAACCGAGCTCACTTCAGAAGAGTGAAAAAATAGTAGCATGTTACAAAGTGGTTTTTCCCACATTGGGTTTCCACTATAAATCCTAGTGTTAATACTTGTGTGAATGTTTTGGTTTGAATATTTCTGTGTTTTACAAGTTAAGTTATAGCTGGGTAGTGGACTACATTGTTACATGTTTCTATTATTGAATTAGTGATGACCGAGTTTGTTTTGGTTATTGGATCTGATTTAAGGAAAATATTGTAAGTTTGTTTTATACATCAAGACCTAAGAACAACTGATTCACCCCCCCTCTCTATTGTTGTAAATCATATTAATAATTGGTATCAGAGCTAAGTTGCTTGTTATTAGTGTTTACAGAAATCAAGTTTAAAGGGGCTTGAAGCAAATGATTAGGATGTATAAAAAGGAGGTACCGAAGTTGAATAAGGAAAACTTCCCTACATGGAAAAGCTTGATGAAGCTGCATTTGGCCGGTATTGGTGACTCTAAAAAGTACTACATTGATAATGGCTATGTCTCACTTTTCGCACCTTTGACTGCCGAAGAAATGAGAGCTAAGCAAGAACATAATCAGGCAATGCTAGAAATTGCATTTCCACTAAGCTATCCATAATTTGAGGACATTAAGGATTGCACAACTACTAAGGATATGTGGGACACTCTTGCAAGGATCTATGGTGGTGACTTAAATGTATTGAAAGCAAAGGCCGAGAGTCTTAGAGGTAAGTTTGATGAAATGAGAATGCAAGAAGGTGAAAACATTGCACAATATTGTGGTAGAATAAAAGAAGTTGTGAATGCTATTAGAGGAGCTAATGGGGTTATTGATGATGAAACTATAATTTGGAAAGTACTAAGAACCCTGCATCCTATATATGCTATTAAGATCTCAGCTATTTAGGAATATAGATGCAACTCTGCTAATGTGCTTACTTTGGAAAGTTTGGTTGGTAAGCTGACTGCTTTTGAACTCTCCAACTATGATAATTTCACTGTTGGAAGCATTGGTAATGTTGAATCTTCTTTCAAGTCACAACTAGTTCTAACCAAGCCTAAGAAAGAAAAAGAAAGATGCATAAGTGAAAGTGAAAGTGACAGTGACACTTTTGATGAAGAACTAGAAGATTGAGAAGCTCTTATGGCTAGAAGACTGAGAAGAGGAAAAGGAAAGTATAAAGGTAAACTCCCTATTATATGTTTTGCAGGTAATAAAGTCGGTCATATAGCTTCTAGATGTCCCAACAAGAAGGATAAAGATGATGAAAGAAAAAGAAAAAACAAACACAGAAGAGATGACAGAAGCTACCAATGGAACAAAGACTACAAAGGAAAAGGTAAGAAATCTTGTTACATTGCTGAAGAAGAAACTGACACTGATAGTGATGATTTTGAAATTGAGGTAGTCTATATTGCAATGAAAGATGAATCTGATGAGGATGAGAAAATTGCATTCATATCCTATGTGAACAAGAATGATAAATGGATTATTGATAGTGGTTGTTCACATCACGACTGGTGAAAAAAATGATTTGAAACCTTACATCATTACAGAGGTAAAAGTGTAAAATTTGGTAATGATGCACCATGTCTTGTTAGAGGAAAAGGTTTGATTAAATTGACTGATAAGATATCTTGTGAAAATGCATATTGGGTTGAAGGTCTTAATTATAATTTGTTAAGTGTTGCTCAACTCAACATAACTGGTTACCGAGTGGAATTTCATCACAAGAAAGCTAAAATATTTGATGCTACTGGAGAACTAATTGGAAGTGGAGATCAGACTAGAGGTAGGAACCTGAAATGTCTTAGATTTGACCGAGGTGGAGAATTTACATCGAATGAATTTAATCTATTTTGCAATGATAGAGGAATTAAAAGACAGATGTCTACACCTAGAATGCCTCCACAGAATGGTATAGTAGAAAGAAGAAACAAATCTATCTTGGATTGTGCAAGGACATTGTTGATTGAAAAGAATGTGGCACAAAAATATTGGAAATAATCTATAAGCACCGTTGTCTACACTTTTAACTAGGTACATATCATGAAAGGTACAAATCTGACACCCTATGAATTATGGCATGGGCATGTCCTGAGTGTTAAATACTTTAGAATCTTTGGAAGTAAGTGCTATATATTAAAAGACACTAGGAATGGAAAGTTTGATGCTAAGAGTGATGAAGGCATATTCCTAGGATATTCCACAAAAAGTAAAGCTTATAAGTGTTTGAACTCTAACACTAACAAAATTGTGGAAAGTGTGAATGTCAAAATTGATAAGTATGTAGAAAGAAATGAAGCTGATAGAAAAAGAGAACCAAAAGATTATAGATCTTTTGTGTACATTAAGGAAGAAGAAGAGGCAAGTAACATACTTGCACCTGATGCTGAGTCTCAGGTAAGCAATGCCGAGCAATAGATAGATGCTGCCGAGCATCAGGAAAATAGTCCTGAAAGAGAACAAGAACATGCCAAGCTACAAGAAAATGCTACGGAGTATCATGAAGAGGTTGTCGAGCATTCAAAAGTTGAATCTGACAATCTTGTCGGGGAACTTGATGAAATAGAGGAGAGAGGAGCTGAACCTATTTTGGAAAAATATGTAAGAAGACATCACAACCCTGAACAGATAATTGGAGACAAAAATACTGGAATTTAGACTAGAAGTAAGACTAAGGATCCAACATGCCTACTGTGTGACTTTGAACCCAAGTCAACTAGTGAGGCATTAGAGAATGAAGACTAGATACAAGCAATGAATGAAGAGATTGACCAGATTGAGAAGAATGATACTTGGACTCTTGTGCTGAGACTTGAAAACAAAAATGTTATAGGAACAAAGTGGGCGTTTCAGAATAAGATGAATGAAAATGGTGAAATAACTAGGAACAAAGCTAGGATGGTATGCAAAGGCTACGCACAAGAAGAAGGAATAGATTTTTGGGAGACATTTTCCCCTGTAGTTAGATTGGAAGGAGTAAGAAATCTGCTTGCATATGCTGCTTATAAAGATTTCAAGGTATATCAAATGGATGTCAAGTCTGCATTTTTAAATGGTATACTAGAAGAAGAAGTTTACATAGAACAACCAAAAGGTTTTATTGATCCAAATAGAAGACACATGGTTTGCAAACTGAACAAAGCACTATATGGATTGAAACAAGCTCCCAGAGCATGGTATGAGAGGTTGCACAACTACTTGATACAAATTGGATTTTAAAGAACAAATGACACAAGCAATCTGTACATGAAAGATGAAGAAGGTAAAGGTATCCTGTTGGAAATTTTTTTTGTGGATGACATTATTTTTGGTGGACAAGATGCATTGTGTAAAAGATTTTCAAATGAAATGCAAACTGAATTTGAAATGAGCATGTTTGGTAGGATCAAATTCTTTGTTAGTTTACAAGTATATCAGAAGAAGAAAGGAATTTTCATTACATAGTCTAAGTATGTTAATGAAATACTGAAAACTTTTGGGATGGAAGATGCTAAACCAGTGAGTACTCCTATGGTTACTGGACAAAAGTTATCTAAGAATGATGATGCTGTAGAAGTGAGTCAGACTTTGTATAGTTCCATGATTGGAAAATTGCAGTATGTTGTACATAGTAGACCAGATATTGCACTAGCTGTTGGGATTGTGGCAAGATTATCTGCCAATCCTAAGGAAACACACATGATGGCTATGAAAAGAATTATGAGATACTTGAAAGGAATTTCTGAATTTGGTCTATATTATAAGAAGGATGAAAAATTTGAACTCAGAGTTTATACAGATGCTGATTAGGCATGAAATGTAGATGACAGAAAAAGTACTAGTGGTGGAGCTTTCTTTCTTGGACATAGATTAGTCTCCTAGACGAGCAAGAAACAAAATTGCATTTCCCAATCTACTACCGAGGCTGAGTATGTTGCTGCTGTAGTAAACTGTTCAAATCTGGTATGGATAAAACAATTGTTGATAGGAATGAAAGAAGAAATCACTGAAGTTGTTGTTATTTTCTGTGACAACACAAGTACTATCAATATTTCTAAGAATCTAGTGATGCACACTAAGACCAAGCACATAGCAATCAAGTATCACTACTTGAGAGAATTAGTACAAGATAAAGAAGTCCGAATGGAATATGTGATTACAAAAGAACAATTAGCAGACATATTCACTAAAGCTTTACCCAGAGAAGCTCATGAGTATTTGAGAAGTCAATTAGGGGTCCTTCCCCTAACTAAGGCTACCTAGTCAAGCTAGGAGCACTGCATCAAATATGCTACAGTAGAATATTTGACAAATTGATACAGAAGATTGTCACACTTTAGGGCTGGCCTAGAGTTGTGAAAAGGAGAAAAGACAAGGAATCAGCCATAAGCAAGATGACAGAGGGAGAAACACTGAGCTGCATAGATATTATCTACATCTGATGGATGTATGTTTTAGTTACTGCTTTGGCATTTTTGTCAAAGAGGGAGATGAAATGATATGATAACACATGACACTGAAAGGTAAGGGTGATGAACTAAAATGAAGGATCAGGATAGAGGGAGATCTGAATACTTCTGATGGTCACAGAAGTGAGGCTTATAGGATTCTAAATCAGAATGAAGCTAAGGATATTATAAATAATTCTCTGATGAATAGATAAGTTTTTGGATTGGTTGGCAATCCATGTGTTATTTAGGTGATATCATGTGTTGCCATCAATGCCAAAGAGGGAGATTGTTGGAAACTACAATTTGAACAATTTTTGTATTGCCATTGATGTTAAACCTTAATTGGTAAGACTGTTGCTACTTAGGAAAGTACTATATCTATTGTATTGTTGTGGAGGATTGGGGCAAGGTTGGTAACAATAGCACCTAGGGAAAGGTTGAGTTATCTTGATACTACAAAGTGTACTTGACTATGTTGTACAATGATGAGACAATGTATTATTTATCCTAGTAAGACTAAAGACTAAATTGGTAAGCTTGACCGAGAAAAGAATGGAGAAATCATGTTTAAGCCGAGTAATGTTAGTGTCGACCGAGTCAGTGTATGCTGAGCAAGATTCTAGTGTCGACCAAACAACAGTTAATTGCCGAGGAAGACAGTGTAAGCCGAGGAAACATTTTTAGTAATGACCGAGCTTTCTACATGAAGACCAAGTAGTTGATCACAGTATTGACCGAGCATCAACATTTTTTACATTTGAAGATAATTTAGTTTTGGAGCCGACATTGTTGAATTCTTGGATTATGTAAAACATGTTGACTTTATTTATTGATTTTTTGAAAGCATTAAATGCACTGAAAATGTTTTATTGTAAATCTTTAAGAGATTTGAGATGATTCTAGAAAAGGAGCCAAAGAACATGAAGTGGGTAGATTCAATGAATCTGACCTAACCCTAAGATCTACGAATGAGATTGAGCAGCATAAGATGAGTTAACCTAATTGAGGAAAGTATAAAGGGAACCTAAGCATTTGGATATGCAAGTGCATGGGTGAAAAAGAGAATGCTAGAAGATTAGTAAAGTTTTATTGACTATATAAGCAAGAAAGGCTAAAGGAGAATTGTGGTGGTTGCTTGAAGAAAAGTTCTGAGCAGATCAGAGATGGAGATGGAAAAGTTTCAAAGTTAGTAAACCAGCATTAGTGTATGAAATCAGATCTGATATTTGCAAAGTGAGTTGTATGCTTTTCAGATAAATATTGCTTCTACTTTCCAACCATTGTAACAGTCAAAATCCTTTTAAGAGAGGTTGACCTAACAGTCATATGTTAAATCCTTTGAACAAGGTTGCATTCTAATGGAGTGTATGTAAGTCCTATAACAAGGCTCACTTTTAACATTCTAATGGAGTGTATGTAAGTCCTATAACAAGGCTCACTTTTAATAGGGTGATTGAAATCCTTTAACTGGGTCACACCTAACAGTGTGTATTGTAACCTTTGACAGGGTTGGCTTTTAACTGAGCTCACTTCAGATGAGTGAAAAAATAGTAGCATGTTACAAAGTGGTTTTTCCCACATTGGGTTTCCACTATAAATCCTGGTGTTAATACTTGTGTGAATGTTTTGGTTTGAACATTTCTATGTTTTACAAGTTAAGTTACAGCTAGGTAGTGGACTGCATTGTTATATGTTTCTATTATTGAATCAATGATGACCGAGTTGGTTATTGGATCTGATTTAAGGAAAATATTGTAATTTTTTTTATACATCAGGACCTGAGAACAACTGATTCCCCCCTCTTTGTTGTTCTAAATCATATTAATAGGGAATGCCTTGTTTGAAGGAGGATGAATAAGGAAAAATGGATAGGGAGTGTAGATACAAACATCCCACTAAAAATGTTTCATTTCTCAATATTTAAAATGTTGCCTTATTTTGTCTGATGCATTTATGCTTAAAAAACCCTATAATCACTCTTGTGATGCGCTCTTGCATATATTTGTGCATTTCCTTCCATTACAAAACTTTAGCCATCTACAACTTTCATTTTTCTTGGACAAGGGATTTTACCTTTGGTATATGTTGTGGTCTAGCTTTGAGAGTTTTGATAGTCATGACATTTTTCAATGGTAGCCTTTGATATCATTCCTTTTATCTGGATTGTCACTTCCATAGAAATCATTATGTGTTTTGAACAAGCATTGTTTTACATTGGATGAAGACAAACATCTCATTGTTCCATCTTGTCTGATTTTGTATCCTTTATGTAAAGGATTATCTTCCCCTATTAATGTTGAGGGCTACCATATTCTCATAGTACTGACTTAAATCCACTGTGTTTTTGATATCTTCATGAGACGACTTCCACTATTCCTTGATTGCTGATCATATTTTTACTATACATTATTTACAATTGAACGTTAATAATCTGAATATCCTTTGAATTTCCTTCAAACCTATCATATACTATCAATCTTTCTTGGCCAACTGAGGTTACCTCCCCTTTAATCTCAATAGCATGTTCTTTACTATTCAAAATCAAATCCATATGAACTTTTCTTAGCATCATGTTATGGAAAAGAGGAGTTAGATTACTTTTTTGTTTTGCCCCCCCAAATTTCAAAAATCTTTTCCACATTGAGAACATCCCCTTTGGAAATCAAATTAGCAACTACAAGCTAAAATGCTTTCTCCCCAAGTAGAAATTTGCAACTGGCAATGGTCGTCCTCTTGATATCTTGTGGCTGACATCTATTAACATTGTATTTGTAATATTATTAGTCAAGTTTTCTTTCCACTATAAAGTACCAACTTAAAAATCATTTCTTTTTTATCTTCAATGCATAGATCACTGCTATGGGTCTCTGATACATCACTGTCATTAAACTTAGTGATTTTACTCCTTTCTATCAACTATTAGTGGTTGCATTATATGATAGCAGCTTGATTGAATCTTTTGAGTAGTGAGTGGAGCATAGAAAATAGTGAATAGACTTCCTTTTCATCTCACTATCATGTGAATTTTCTACTCAATTCATGAAAGAAGTCACCTCCATTTGAAGTCATAATGAACAAAAAAACTCTTTGAATAATGGTGGCAAGACTCCATGAAACAAGTCCATTACTTGAACAGACAAAAAATACACTTCTTATAGGACACTCCTACAAGATGACAGTGAAAGCATCATTCTAAAGTAATCATAGGGGCTCAGAAGAAAGACTCTTGTTACTATGAACTCATGATTGAAAAACTAATCTTTGAATCCTCCTCTTATGGTGAAAACTATTCATGGTGACAACATGAATCAAACACTCCATGGGTTCTATCACCATTAAATGGAATCATTAAACTATCACTATTTTTCCAAGTGCTGATTGCAGTGTACAAACCATCACTATTGCAATAGATCAAAAACATAAATGGGCTCTATAGTACTTCAACAATGATCCATTTTATCCTCCTACCAAGGGAACCACTTAGTCTCAATGCAAGATACAACATTGCAGTCAAAACACCATCTTATTGGATTGTCCACATACATCTAAATATTTGATCACACTTTTATAAGTGAACATCCTTATTTCACAACTAAGATGAATTATCATTTCAACACAACTTCCTTTCCATTAAAGGGTACTGATGTACATCTGAATACAAGCGAAACAACCTTAAAAGTGAATAAAAAAAGAGAAGTGATGGTATCTAAACAAGGAATTATAAATCAAACTTTCATAGTGACTGTTGTATGCTTCTATGACTAGAAATTGTTCATAAAGAGTTAAAAAATGCTTCTTTCTGTTCATTTAGGTGCACTCCAACACTATGAAGGATCTCCACATTCTTTAAGAATAACATCAATGATTTTTCAACAATATAAATTCACCTTTCAACAGATCAACACCTTAGTTATGACTGTAACAGTCACGATAATAGTTTGAACAATAAATCCAAAATTAGAGGTTAAAATCAATATAAAATCCTTATCTTGCAATTTTTAATGAGCTTTTAGATTGGTTACAAACTTAATCAACCCCTTATATCATTTAGAACCTCCACACATATCAATTATTGACAAAAATATGCATTCTACTGTTCAGAGTTAGTAGAAAAGGAATAAATGCCTCACTAGGGCATCAAATTTCTTCTAACAAACAAAACCATTCAATGTGAGACTTCCACCTTTAGAAAGAGCATTAAAGATACTTCCAATTCCCATGGTTTTAGATTTTTTTGAATAGTTCATTCAAGATAAATGAATCATTTAATCAGTAAACCCTTGTATTTGATGGTTTTAAGACAATTTTAAGAAAATCAATTCATTCTCCCTCCATGCTCAATAGACAGTCCTCAAATCAACTACAAAATGAAGTAAACTCACTAAATTTCAATGTCCAATGAATTTCAGAATGAAATCAATCCCTGACATTCTCTAAATCAGCAAAATAACGTGACTATTACAAGAAAATAAATCAGACATAAGGAAAAAAAACATTCATTTTATTTAATAAATTTCTTGTCTATATACATATCTCCTTTATGCATGTTAGTGATAGCTTATATAGACTCATACAACCTTGTTAGTTGGTTTGAACCAACCCAGAACTGCCCTATAAGCATATTTATCTGAAATTTGTCTAAAAAATTCAATATTCAATAATGGGCAATATTTTTTACCATCTATTGGGAGTTTAGAATGAAATATTTAATCTTAACTAATAAGTTTTTATTGAACAAGGTTATCTTTTTACCATGTATTGGGGCTTCTTATTGCTATGCTCAAGTGTGCATGGTATGTAGGGTTAATAATTGATGCTGCAACAGTGGATTGACATGTTGTTCCACACCATGATCCACTCTTGATTCCTTTATGCATCTTCAGGTAGATTTATTTAAATAGTTACTTTTTGTTTTATTTCAGTTATAATAAATGAAATATGCTCTCACCATTAGTTTTTCCTTGATCATGTGTGATAATGCTTACCTTTGTAGCTTTTAGCATATAATAAACTATGAGTTTATTTTTGTTTAACATGGAAGCCTTCATTAGAAATCTAGATAATTGTCCTATTTTCTATGTAGATTTTCGTTTGAGAAATTTTTTAAAAATAGACTTTCTATTGTACGCTGCAATAAAAACTGGGGTCTGCAATTTTAAAAATAAAGCATATTCTTCCACAAAAATAGAGCATACTTTACCACAAAAATAGAGCATTCAATATCTTTCACCATGATGATCATTAAGTGATTAATTTAATGTTTAATTGTTGTTTGCATTTTTCTTTCTTCTTTCTCCACTTTTATTATTTTTTATTAGCTAGTTGATAAGAGATGGATGTAGGGTTGTCGCCAAATTTCACATGTAGGTTGTTCTTTGTACTGAATTGGTATATTTTTTAAGAAGCCACCTTAAAGTTTTGAACTATGTATTTGATTTGTGTCTCAACTAAAGAGGATTTAGTTGATATTTGATCAATAAATTTTTTGCACATATAATTTTTTTCACTAAACTTGGCACTGTTGATTTGGTTCCTAATGGATTTTTGTTTCATATCCCACTTTGAAAATTTGGTGACATCAGTGTGTATGAAAAGATTCATAAATTTACTACAAAACCCAAGAGGTTTCTGCTTATCAAATTTCCATAATAGTACTAATTTTATGATTGATGTATTGGATAGAAGTACAATAGATTGGTAGGTTATCAGGAGTGTGGACTTATAAAGTAGTAAAGATTTTGATGGGTTAATTAGGAGTGAAAATGTAGAAGGTATGATCATTGGTACATACTTTATCTCTATTTAATGTTGCTGGTTTCCCCTAAAGATATATGCTTGTCATTATAATAAGGGGAATGAGCCACATGTAATGTATTTTCCAATGGCATCATTCACTTCATTCTTATATTGCACATTGAATAACTTCACCATTGAGTTTAAAGTATCACTAGTCATCCTCCCCTTAGGCTTTGCTACCCTTGAACTATAGATGGAAAAACTTGAAATCTTGTTTAATAGAAAGTACTAGTATACATGGTATGATTATTCTTTAAAGGGTACTAGCTCAATGGAAGAGCACCTACTTTACAAGTAGGAGGATGATGGTTTGATTCCATCGTTCCCTAATATGACTAAATATATGATTAAATTAATGACTAAATATATGACTAAATAAATGACTAAATAAATGATCAAATAAATGACCAAATAAATGACTAAATAAATGACCAAATAAATGACCAAATAAATGACCAAATAAATGACCAAATAAATGACCAAATAAATGGCCAAATAAATGACCAAATAAATGACCAGATAAATGACCAAATAAATGACCAAATAAATGACCAAATAAATGACTAATTAAATGACCAAATAAATGACTAAAATGGTTTATTCATAAATTTGGTCATGAGATAAATAACCAGCAATAAACTACTAATGGTCACGTGACCAAAATTAGTCATTTATCTATAATTTTTAGTAGTTTATTTAGTCATATATTGTTGTTTTTGTACTAGTGCTCTTACTGTATTCATCTCCGTGATGTTTTCCCTCTTTGGCATATACTAATTCATCTTCATTCTTTTGAATATATTCTCCCTCTAACATCTAAATTTCACTTTATAACTCCACCTTTTATCAATTGACTTATTCCCCCCCTTTGACAACAATGCCAAAGAAACATAAACATCTTAGATATACCTCAAGTATATAGATTTTCCATTGTAGTCATAAACATCCTTTTTCACAACTTCAGGCTTCACCTAAAGAGTGAAATAGATATTTTATTGAGTCCTTGAATTGATGCAACATGCATATTTCCTTAATGTACATTGGATAGGGGAAGAACCCCTAACTTACCTCATAGATACTCAAAAGAATCCTTCGGTCATGGTTTTGTAGATATATCAGCTATCTGCTCCTTAGAATTCACATATTCCAATGTCACATGCTTATCCTATCCTTTCTCTCTCAAGTAGTAATACTTAATTGATATATGCTTGGTCTTAGAGTGCATCACCATATTCTTTGATATGTTAATAACACTAGTATTATCACAATAAATTATAATAGGATCACTAATTTCTTCATGCATACCTTCCAGTTGCTGTTTGATCCATACAATATTAGAACAATTCATAGCTGCTGCCACATACTCAGCTTCAGCAGTAGATTGAGAAATGCAACTCTATTTCTTTCTTAACCATGTCACTAGTCTTTCTCCTAAAAAGAAAGCTCTGCCACTAGTGTTTTTCCTATCATAAATATTTCCTTCCCAATCAATGTTAGTATATACATTAAGATCAAAATTTCCCTTTCTTGTGTATAATAGACCAAAATCTTCAGTCCCTTTCAAATATATGAATATTCTCTTAACTATAGACAAATGCGTCTCCTTGTGGTTTGGTGAAAACCTTGCAATAATTCAAACTGAATGTGCAATATCATGTCTACTATGTACTACATACTGTAACTTACTGGAATGATGGATCACTAAAGTGTTTCATTCACTTCCTTAGTATAATCTTCTTTTGACAATTTACAACTAGTAGCCATCGGTGTTCCAACCGGTTTTGAATCTTCCATATTGAATGTTTGTAGGATCTCCTTGATATAATTAGATTGAGTGATATAGATCCCATATTTAACTTGTTGTATTTGAAGTCCAATGAAAAATTTGATCTCTCCTATCATAGACAACTCTAATTATTTTCTCATCTCCTCATCAAATGACTTAGACATTATCTCATTACTACCAAATATAATGTCATCAACAAATATCTCAGCAATCAAGATTTCACCAGATTTATCACATTTTAGATATAAATTATTGTTATCACTAGTTCTTTCAAATCCAATCTTAACTAAATAAGAGTGCAGTCTTTCATACCATGCTCGGGGAGCCTTCTTCAATCCATATAAATATTTATGCAATTTACAGACCATGTTCTTATTGTTCTTGTCAACAAATCCATCAAGTATTCCATTTAGAAATGCAGATTTAATATCCATTTGATAGAATTTAAATACTTTGTAAGCTGCATATTCTAGTAATATTCTAACTCCTTCTAATCTAGCAACAAGGGAAAATTTTCAACATAGTCAATACCTTCTTCTTGTGCATACCCTTTGCAAACTAGTCTACCTTTGTTTCTGATCACATCTCCTTTCTCATTGAGTTTATTTATTAAAATCCATTTAGTTCCAATTACATTCTTATCTTTAGGTATCAGTACTAGTGACCATGTGTTTTTCTTTTCAATTTGATCTTTCTCTTCTTTCATAGCATTCATCCTATCTTCATTTTCTAGTGCATCTTTTACCAATCTAGGCTCAAATTCAGAAATCAAATAAGTATTATTTCTTAACTTACTTCTTGTCAAGACTCCTACATTCTTATCTCCAATAATTTTTCTCAGTGAGTGGTGTCTTCTCACATACTTTGCCAATACAGGTTTGGTAGCCTGTTCATCATTGTTCTCATCTCTCGGTAGAGGGTCATCTTGTTCATTAGTTATTTCTTGTTGCTACTTAGTTGTATCAATTGAATTGCCATCTTGTACATAGACAAATGTGTTATAGTCCTCAGGATCCTTTTTGCTATCCTCTTCATTCTTTTCAAAAAATTCATGAACTCTTACATTTTCACTTTCAACTATTTTGTTAGAATCCTTGATTAGACATTTATAAGTCTTACTCTTTGAAGAATAACCAAGAAAGATTCCTTCATCACCTTTAGAATCTAACTTTACATTTCTAAAATCTTGAACAATAAATAACACCTACTTCCAATTTTTTTGAAATAACTTACATTCAGTGTTTTGCCAAACCATAATTCATAAGGTGTCTTTTTTGTACCTTTCTTCAACTGTATTCGGTTAAGAGTGTAAATTGAAGTGCTTATAACTTCTCTCCAGAATGTTTGTGCAATTTTTTTAATCTATTAGTAAAGTTCTAGCATAGTAAAAAATAGATCTATTTCTTCTCTCAGCTATCCCATTCTATTGTGGAGTCCTCGGTGCAGACACTTGTCTTTTAATTCCATGCTCATTGCAAAAGATAGTAAATTCATCAGAGATAAATTCACCTCCTCTATCAGATCTCAGACACTTTAGCTATTTACTAGTTTCTTTTTCAACTGTAGCCTTATGCCACTTAAAAATTTGAAATGCATCATATTTTTCTTTTAGAAACATAACTAACATCATTCTATAATAATCATCAACAAACCAAATAAAGTACCGATATCCATAATAGCTTTGAACTTTAATAGGACCACAAAGGCCAGTGTGAACCAATCCCAAAATACTAGTTGTAGAATAAGATTTTCTTAGAAAACTTGACTTGGTCATTTTTCCAACTTGACACTCTTTACACAAATTTTTTTTAGGTTTTCTTAATCTCGATAGTCCTCTGACTCTACTCTTCTTACTTACTTTGACCAAGTTATCAAAATTCACATGACCTAGTCTCTTATGCCATAACCATACATCTTTAGTTTTAGAAAATAAACAACTCTGTGCATCAATATCAAGATAAAATATATTAACTCTTGATTGTCCTCCAGTTCTAATTAGATCTCCATCAACACCATAGATCTTAACTTTTTTGTTATGAAATTCTAGTTGGTGACCAACATTGTTTAGTTGTGCAACACTCAAAAGATTATAGTTCAGTCCTTTAACCCAATATGCATCATTACATTTCATTTTCTCATTCAACACAATAGATACCTTACCTTTCATAGGGCATGGAGCATCATTGCCAAATATGACAAATACTCCATCATATTCTTCTAGATTCTCAAATTTATCAATATCACCAGTCATATGGTGTGAAAAACCACTATCAATAATCCAAGGGTCTTGTTTACTTACATGAGAAACAAGTGCTCTTTCATCTTCAAACTTTTCCTCATCTGATTCTTCCATTTTTCCTCCATTTTTGTCCTTTTACACATTTTTTAAACTTCCAGCATGATTTATCGACTTCATCATCATCGGGTTTACAAATGATCAAGTGGGTATCTATAAAATTACCCCTATATTCTCAAACAACTTCTCAACTTTTTGACCATATAAAATTTTCTATTTTTGGACAACATTAGTATAGTAAACTTAAATTTTCTTTTCCAGTGCCTTGATAGTCCTCATAGACATATGTCTAATATTTTCTTAATAACTTTTTATATACTTGACCAAAGTGAAAAAAAATACATATTACTATTCTAAACTAGATTCTATACAGTTTTAAAAAAAGAAGTTTAATTTTCAATTATTTTGATGCAATTTATGCACAACGCATGAACATGTATCATATTTTCATGATGCAGTCACTTCAAAAAACCATTATTAAAAATACTCAATGGAAAATAATGAAAAAATACACAAATTATAGATCTAACTCTTACCTATCATCCTACCAAAGGGTTTTGCAAAATACTAAACCTAACTATATATTTTGTGAAGTGCACGAAAATAACTATGTTATGTTTTCCTAAAAAAATTAGGAATAGTTTTTTGTGCGTGATAGGTTTGAGCCTCTTAATATTATCCATTTAAAAAAAACTCTAGTAGTTTAGAAACTAGATTCAGAGTACTACAATTCTTATTTTTCGCACAACTCCTAGTTTTGAGTGCATGACCCTCAAATTTCTCTGTGAAGTTGAGGCTAACCCGATTTTAGAAAAAAATTGAAAAAGTAGCCACTCTTACCCACATTTTTGCATAGCATCTTGGTGCACTTACCCAAAGATAAAATAATATAGGTAAAGGGAAATAAGCTACCTCAAGGTTTGATAACTTTAGAAAAATGATTTGATTGTGATGATGCTAGAAAGGACAAGAAGAAGTTTGTTTTTAATCAAAAGGATTATGAAGATCTTGAAGTTGAAAATGGAAATTAGCAAAAGGTAGGAAAAATCATATCTATTTCTGAGAAATAAAAACTTAATTCCATATGTGGAAGGTACATATGAGTCATATCTTGGAATTATGATGACTTGAAGGCTTATAATTGGGATATCATTGAACACACCATTGAACTAGTAGAAGGAGCCAAAACCATCAAACAAAAAAAGAGGCTTGTCAAATAGAAGATAAAATCCTCGATGGAACAAGAATTAACAAAGTTGATTGATTCAAAGATCATCTATTAAATCAAACATAGAACATGGGTGTCAAATATAGTGCTAGTTTAGAGGAAGAATGGCGATATCTGTTAAATTTTATGAGAGACAAGAATTGAGCTAGGATATATGTCGGTCGTAGATCAAATGCAATATCCAAGAAGATGATGATTGAAGATCAAAATAGATGAATAAAAATAAATCTTAAATGAGAGAAAATAGAGACAACGATATAATTTTTGAGAAGACTCTCACCAAGCTATCACCAAACTAATTAAGGTGAGAGTATAGTTCTTATTATATAGAAAATAAAAGCATATACATCCAATGGGCTCATTAAATCCTAGTTGCCATTAAAAAATGGGCGGTTTTACTTTCTTGGTTAATGAAAAACTACAACTACCTCATCTTGTAATACCCTAGAAAAACTACAACTTCTGCATCTTGTAATGCCCTAGGAAAACTAGGTTCTAGAAAATAGCTCTTTACTATATCCAAAAAATAATAATTTTTTTCTTGACCATGTAAAACTTGTAAAACCACTATGTTCAAGAACACCCATGCACATCCACACCCACTTTTCATATAGACGACTTGAAAATATTAAAAAGTACCAAACAACTTAACTCAAAACAATTGATTTTCATGGATGAGAATCACCATAGATTTTGAAGGAAAATCTATAAACCCCTTAGATCTAAGGAACATGAAACCAAGTCATACAGATATAATCATCCACGAGGAATAAGTAGTTCAGGAACTTCATGCTCACTTGTATTCCAACTCCACAACCACCATCTGTACATCTATTCAATGGAGACATGCTATTCCAAAATATTCTAGATTATCTAATGATTAACTCAATAGATTCCATGTATTTGAAGTAACAAAAGAAATTCCTTCACATAATACAAAAAACTATAGCACCCAACATAAGCACATCAGTCCATAGTTAAAAACTAATACAAGCTTCTCCATATTACAAGGGATCCTTTCATAGACACCTAATATGAAAAATTTGTTGCACATGAAACTTCAAAGCATGAAAAAATAAACCCTACACATCAAGAATTATTTCACTATCAACTAGGAGTATTGGATCAATGTTGTTTCAACATGAACAACTCTATTTTCTGTATCTTCATCATCATTCAAACTGGATGCTATCTCATTGGTGTAGGAGCACCTAGGACCTAGGCTAAGTGTCCTACCCTATTTTTGGCTTGTACTAATCCTAGGAAGATTAGGGGGTTAATAAAGAATCCAAGAGAGTCTAAGAGATGTCAGGAATTTAATTTGATAGGCTAGTTTAGTTGGAGGTAGTGAAGCTTGGTGTGAGAGCTCAAATGACCCTAGGAGCTAGTATAGTTCTAGTAGGGGGAAAAGAGTTCAAAGTTGTAAAAGACCTCAATATGTGGGGAAATGGATAAAATGAGCCTAAAATATATTTAGAAGTGTTTTTATAATATTTTAGGTTATTAGGAGTGTGGAAGAGAACTTAGGACAAATTGCTCAAAAGTTGCTCAAAAGTTGTCATGACAACTTTTGCAACTTTGTAAAGTTGCATGACAACTTTATGTCCTCCAAGGACTGACTAATGAATTAGGTCTAATAGAGGTCCTAAAAACCTAAAATACATGGAAAGAAACTATTTAAGCCCTAAATGGATTGAATACCAAGGTTGGTGAATTTTGTAATTACTACCATTAAGTATTTAAACATTGTCACAGACAGTTGAGGATATAATTTATTGTTTCTTTGTTAAGATTAGGATCTAATGGAATATATTAGGATATTTATTGAAGAGATTAGTTAGTACTATTTTTTTACTTTATTTCTATATTTAAGAGTGTGTTTTGAATCAATTTGCAAGGTTTGGTGTATTGTTTTTTCTTTAGCCAGTTCACTAGCCTGTGTATAGTAAGTAGTGGAAAAATGGCTCCCTCATAAAATCCCACTGTGTGTTCATCATGAACTATTAGGAAATGGAATTGGAGCTCATGTAAAGTGTACATAATAAAGTAGGAGGTCTGGTAATGAGTTTGGAATTTTTTGTAACCTTTCCCTAGGCAAGCATAGTCATTGCCCGACTAGGAACAAGGAGGTGATTTGTAAGTTTTCTTGAAGAGGTGCCTTTGAAGACCAAATCCAAGACATCGGATATGTGAAATAAGATGAGATATATCCTTGATGAAAATAGAGAGGCTTGGACAATCCATTTGGTAAGCATATCCTTACTATGAATAATGAGCTCCTAGAAGCCACAAAAACCCTCATTAAACCCTCCTAGTTGAGATAGGGTAATGTATGGAGGCTTAGGAACCCAAGACCCACAAAATATCTTAGGGATTCCTAATTGACCTAATAATCCATAATATTTTTGGTAGGTCCTTCAGGAGAATTTTGCAAGAAATCCTAAAACCCCAGATTTAGGAGACATAATTGGGGGCTCAAGGGCTACAAGGCCAAAATAGAGGCTTTGAAGAGATCAGTAAGGAAGATTTGAGAAGATCTTGATAAAATGTGTCAATAATTGAATAAATAATTTGGTTACCTCCACACCCCTGCAAGACTCACCACTTTCTTAGGAGGTAGAGTACATTTGGAAGAATGGGAGTGAGCATGAGAAGAGAAGGTACACATGAACATTGATAGGTCACCTAGAAGTGTGGGAGAAGTTTGCATTGTTTGAGGAAATTAAGGAAGTCCTTAGGAGACAAGGAGGCACATTTTTGAAGCCCTGATAAAGGAATTGGGGAGTTGGTGAATTAGGAACCTAGATTGGTCCTAAAAGGAGAGTGAATTCTAGTGTGATCCTATCAGATTGGTATCAGAGCCTAAAAGGATTGGGATAGAGGAAAATTGATGGTATCTTCAGCTAAGTTAGTAGATTCTTCAAGGATAGTGACAAATACAGAGTTGGAAAAGAAGGTGGAAGAACAAGAGGAGGAGAATAGACTCCTTAGGGAAAGGCTAGTAGAGGTAGAGATCATACTTGGTGTAGTGGAGACTGAAACTGAATTGGTTATAGAGAAAGTTATAGGAGTGTAAGATAAGGGAAAAGAGTTGGAAGAGGAAGAAAAAGTCCCTGAGCCAACCATGTGTTAGAAGAAGAACCTTTATTGAGAGAATTGAAGGCCATGATTGGCAAGTGTTTGGAAGGAACACCACCATTTAATGGAAAGATGGAAGTAGAGTTAGTTATGGAATGGATTGAAGGCATAGAGAACCATTTTGAGTGTGAAGACATTAGTGAATCCCAAAGATTCAAAGTGGTTAAGTAAAGGATGAGGGGAGCTTCCTTCACATGGTGGAAGTTTGTGCAAGATGAAAGGGTAAAAGAGGGAAAGAACCCAATTGCCAATTGGAAAGCTATGGTGGGAAATATTAGAGAGATCTTCCTACCAGAATATTATGAGGTGAAACTACACAAGAAGAGACAAAAATTGAGGCAAAATGGCCTTGAAGTGAGTGCCTATATAGATGAATTCCATAAACTATGTCTTAGATCATATGTGATGGAGGAGGAAAGCCTAAAGGTGGATAGGTATGTAAATGGTCTAAAGTGGAACATACAAGAAGAGATAAGTCTCTTGAGCCCAAGAACAATCCACCAATGTTATCAACTTTCTCTCAAGGTAGAAGAGAAGCTCAAGAAAAGACATGACTCAAGTAGCTAAGGTAGAGACAAAGAGAGAGATATTAGAGGTCATAGAGGTAGCTTTGGAGGGAGAACATTAGAACAAAGAAGTCAAGGTGAGACTAAAGTCAAGGTGATATTAAGATCATAGAGTAGCAAGGAGAAGTCACCAGTAGTAGAGGTGGTTACAACAACAAGGGTAGAGGATTAAGAAGAAACTATAGAGGAAGATTAAGTGGCCAAGGAAGAGGATCCTACTTCTCTTTTATGAAGTGTTATAGATGTCATCAGTATGGGCATCCGACATATAGGTGTCCTGAGAAAAGTTCATCATACCAAGGTGGAGAGAAGAGGGTGAAATATATATGAGAAGAATCCTCAAGTAGTAAGACTACATAAGTGGCATTAGATTCAGAGGTGGGTGATAACCTTATGATTAGGAGAACACTCATCAAGGAGCCAATCAGAGAGGAGCCAAGAAAAAGAAGTTCACTATTCAAAATCAAGTGCAAGATACTAGGCAAGGTTTTCAAGATCATCATAGACTCTAGATCCATTGATAACATAGTCTCTAATGAAGTAGTCATGAAGTTAAATTTGTAAAGGATTCCACATACCAATCCCTATAGGGTCACTTGGTTGAACAAGGGTCAATATGTATTAGTGAATGAACAAGCTTGGGTAGATTTCACCATAGAGAGGTATAAGGAAAAAGTGTTATGTTATGTCTTACCCATGGATGCTTGCCATCTCTTATTGGGAAGACCCTGACAATTTGATAGGTAGACCATCCATGATAGAGCCAAGAACTCCTACTCATTCAAGAAGGATGGAGTCACTTTAGAAATCTAGTCTATCCTAGTAGAAGGTGAAGTGAAACCAATAGGTCCTAATGTACTCTTGGTAGGAGAAAGGAGTTCCTAAACACTCTAGAGGAAGGTGAAGGAGTGGGCTATGCTTTGGTATTGAAGCCTAAAGAAAGAAAGAGGAGAATAAGTCAGATGTACCCATGGAAGTTCATGAGTTATTGGGATATTATAGGGAGATAGTTAGTGATAGAAAGCAAACCACCCTACCCCCTAAGAGATCCACAAGCCATCAAATAGATTTTATACCAGGAGAATCCTTAAGTAACAAAGCTTCCTATAAAATGACCCCTCAACAAAATGAGGAAATTTCAAAACAAATCCAAGACTTGACCAAGGCCTAATAAGAAAAAGCATAAATCCTTGTGTAGTTCCCACTATCCTAGCCCCAAATAAAGGAGGAAATTAGAGGTTGTGTATAGACTCTAGGGTCATTAATAGGATTACCATAACGTATAGGTTCCATATCCCAAGAATAGAAGACTTGATGGATTTCCTAGGAGGAGTTAAGTACTTTTCAAAGATTGACCTTAAAAGTGGATACCGCCAAATAAGAATCAAGGAGAGGGATGAGTGGAAAACTACTTTGAAGACCACATAAGGCCTATATGAAAGGTTAGTCATGCCCTTTGGATTGTCTAAGTCCCCTAGCACCTTCATGAGGCTAATGCATGAAGTGTTGAAGGACTTCATAGGTAAATGGGTTGTGGTATACCTAGAAAACATTCTCATTTTCAGTAAGACCAAGGAAGATCACATGATGCATTTACAAGTTGTGTTGCAAATATTGCATGAGGAAAAGATAACCATCAATATAGACAAGTGTGAATTTATGAAACAGGAGTTGGTGTACCTAGGATTTGTGGTATCACAAGGGAACTTGAAAATGGATGTTATCAAGGTGGACAAAATAATAAGTTGGCCTACACCTAAGTCTACTACAGAGGTAAGAAGATTCCATGGTTTGACACAGTTCTATAGGAAGTTCATTAGGAAATTCAGTGAGATTTGTGCACTGGTCCTAGACACCATCAAAGGAGGCATGAAAGCTGAATTTAAATGGAATGACCAAGCTAACAAGGGTTTTTAAACCTTGAAGAGGAAAATATCTACCCAACAAATCTTGGTGTTACCTAGCTTTGAGAAGTTATTCATTGTTGAATGTGATGCCAATAATATTTCTATAGGAGTAGTCCTAATTCATGAGGATAAACTAGTGGCCTTCCATAGTGTGAAGTTAAGTGAGGAAAAGAAAAAGTACTCCTCATATGATTTGGAGTTATATGCATTGGTTCAAGCCTTGAGAAAGTGGAGGCATTACCTCCTCCCTAAGGAATTTGTAGTATATATAGATAATTAGGCTTTAATCTTCCTCAACTCACAAGACAAGCTAAGCCACATACATATGAAGTGGGTAGAGTACATTCAAGCCTACACATTCACAATTAGGCGTAAGAAGGGAAAAAAAATAAAGTGGTAGATTCTTTTAGCCAGAGACTCTTGACAGTCCAAGAAATACAATTGAGGAGAATTGACATAGATAGATTCAAGGAACAATACCTAGAGGATGAAGAATTCTTAGCAGATTATAAGGTATGCAAAGAGTTAAAAAACCATTTCCATAGTGAATATTTTGATTACATTGTCCAAGAATGTCTTTTGTTTAGGGGAGGCAAACTTTGTGTGCCTAGAGGTTCAATGAGAGAGAACCCAATTCAAGGGAAGCACAATGGATCATTGAGTGGGCACTTTAGTGTACATAAGACCATAGAATTGGTTCAAAGATTCTACTATTTGCCTAAGATGAACCAAGACATTAAGAGGTATGTAGAGAATTGTATAGTCTATCAAAAAGCTAAGGAAACTTCATCAAATGCAAGGTTGTATCAACCCCTCCCAATCCCCAATAGACCTTGGGAGTGTCTTAGCATGGATTTTATTGTAGGGTTATCCAAGACCAAACAAGGTTTTGATAACATATTTATGATTGTAGACAAATTCAGCAACATGGACCATTTTGTGCCATGCAAAACCACTCATGATTCTTTCCACATAATAAATTTTTTTTTTCAGGGAAGCATTCTAGATCCATGGTTTCCCTTTGAGTATTGTGTCTGATAGAGACTCCAAATTTATGAGTCACTTTTGGAAGACTTTGAGGAAATATTTTGGCAGCAACCTATATTTTGGGTTTGCATACCATCCCCAAGTAGATGAATAGGCCAAGGAGGATAAAAGAAGTTTGGGAAATCTCCTAAGGTACCTTACTAAGGAATATGCTCCAACATGGGATCAAGTCATGGCACAAGCTAAATTTTCTTATATTGGCACCATCAATAGGACCATTGGTAGAAGTCCCTTTGAGGAAGTCAATGGGATTCACCCAAGGGGTATCCATGAGATCAAATATCTTAGATATAAAACAACAAGGAGTGGGTATGGTGAGAACTTTGCCGAGTCCATGAAGGAGGTGCATGATTCAGTCAAACAAGCCCTTATGGACAGTACCACCAAGACCAAAGTTGATAAGAGAAAGAGAGATCTTCAATTCAAAGTAGGGGATCTTGTGATGGTTCAATTAAACAATAAAATATTTCAGAAGGTGGTCCCTAATAAGCTTTAGATGAGAATAATTGTCTCTTGTGCCATCCTAGAAAATTATGGAAACAATGCTTATATGGTAGAATTACCTACAAATATAGGATTCTCTCTAGTGTTTAATGTTGTAGATTTGGTGCCTTACAAAGGATAGGTTCTAGTAAAATAATATGAGAAATATGAGGTTTCAGAGGATGTGGAGACATTACAGCTAGTAGTCACACCAAGACCACATGCAAAGAAGATCCTCAGCTCTCGGGTTTCTAAGAAGACAAGGCATAAGACATACCTAGAATACCCTATCAAATGGAAAGTAAATGAAGATGTAGAGGCTACATGGTTCTTTGATACAAAGATACAAAAGTTGGGGATTGATCTTGAATTAATCCTTTCGAATGGGACTTGATCTTTTTTGTTTAGGGGAGAATGGTGTAGGAGCACCTAGGACCTAGGCTAAGTGTCCTACCTTTTTTTTGGCTTGTACTAATCCTAGCTAGATCAAGGGGTTAATAAAGAATCCATGAGAGTCTAATAGATGTGAGGAAGTTAGTTTGATAGGTTAGTTTAGTTGGAGGTAGTGAGGCTTGGTGTGAGAGCTCAAATGACCCTAGGAGCTAGTATAGTCCTAGTAGGGGGGAAAGAGTTTAAAATTGTAAAGAACTCAATATGTGAGGAAATGGATAAAATGAGCCTAAAATAGCTTTAGAAGTTTTTTTTATAACATTTTAGGTGATTACAAGTGTGGAAGAGCACTTAGGACAAATTGCTAAAAAGTTGCTCAAAAGTTGTCATGACAACTTTTGCAGCTTTGCAAAGTTGCATGACAAATATTTGTCCTAAAGGGACCTACTAATGAATTAGGTATAATAGAGGTACTAACCAATTGAAATGTGTGGAAATAAACTATTTAATCCCTAAATGGATCAAATACCGAGGTTGGTGAATTCTGTAATTACTGGCATTAAGCAATTAAACACTATCACAGACAATTGAGGATACAATTTACTTTTTCTTGGTTAAGATTAGGATCTAATGGAATAGATTAGGATATTTATTGAAAAAATTAGTTAGTACTATTTTTTTTACTTTATTTTTGTACAAAATAGTGTTTTTTGAACCATTTTGCAAGGTTTGGTGTATTGTTTTTTCTTTAGCCAGTTCATTGGCCTATGTATAGTAAGCAATGGAAAAATGGATCCCCCATAAAAATCCATAGTGTGTTCATCATGAACCATTGGGAAATATAAGTGGAGCCCATGTATAATTCAAATAGTCAAGTAGGAGGTCTGGTAATGAATTTGGCCATTTTTGTAACCTTTCCCTAGGTGAGCACATTCATTGCCTGACTAGGAACAAGGAGGTGATTTGTAAGTTTGCTTGAAGGAATGCCTTTGAAGACCAAATCCAAGACATTAGATATGTGCAAAAAGATGGGAAAGAGCCCTAATGAAAAGATATAGGCTTGGCCAAATCATTTGGAAAGAATATCCTTACTGTGAACAATGAGCTCCTAGAAGCCACAAAAAAACTCATTAAACCCTCCTAGTTGAGATAGGGTAATGTATGGAGGTTAGGAACCCAAGAACCACAAAATATATTATGGATTCCTAATTGACCAAATAATCCATAATATTTTTGGTAGGTCCTTTGGGATCATTTTGCAAGAAAGCCTAAAAACCTAGATTTAGGAGAGCTAATTGGGGGCTCAAGGGCTATAAGGCCAAAATAGAGACTTTGAAGAGATCGGTAAGGAAGAGTTGAGAAGATCTTGATAAAATTTGTCAATAATTGAATAAATACAAAAATTTGTTTACCTCCACACCCCTGCAAGACTCACCACTTTCTTAGGAGGTAGATTACATTTCGAAGAATGGGAGTGAGAATGAGAAGAGAAGGTACACATGAACATTGATAGGTCACCTAGAAGTGTGGGAGAAATTTATATTATTTGAGGAAATTGAGGAAGTCCTTAGGAGACAAGGAGGCACGTTGTTGAAGCCCTGATAAAGGAATTGGGGAGTTGGTGAATTAGGAACCTAGATTGGTCCTAAATGGAGAGTGAATTCTAGTGTGATCCTATCACTCATGAAACTTTAATAGTTGTAAGACTTCCATTCATTAGTGAATCAATCTTCTTTAGCTCATACATTTAGATTCCCTCAAGCTTTCCAAGGTAATAAATTTTCACATGAGGAATATTTATAACTTGAAATAAAAAGAAATCTTACATGCATTTACATGCAAGAACATGTGATACCATGAAAGTACATGAAACCCCCAAAAAAGTACATGCAAGTCAATAAAAAAACACATAGAAGTATCCTAAAAATCTTGGAACATAGATCTGATACCAAATGAAGGGAAATTGGGCATCTTAGGAAAGCAATATGAGATCAATATGCACATCTAGTACCTATTGTTTCTTCACAAAGAGATGAAAATATCATGATAAAAACACATACTACTATACCACAAAGTGGAATAAGGAACATGTTATTTCCCACGATTAAAACCTTATAGGAAAGTTCTCACAATTTTAGATCTTACAAGATCAGGCAGTTTAGCAACATGAATACTTTAAGATTCAACAATACAAAATTAATAATTAGAAATAACAAGAAAAAATATAGAGGATCATATAATTTACACAAGGAAAACCCTTTCGACTAAACAAATCCACAATCCAAAACTTGGTAGATTATGTGACAATTTTATTAAAAAAATATAAATTAAATAAAGCTATCTTCTTTATTTTTTTTTCAAATGTCATATGATATTTGATTTTATTAAGTTACTTAAATATTTCATATCTTGGAATCTTATGAATTTAGCCTAAACACCCATGAAAATTGAACATGCCAAGATGATGTAATTTTACCCATGGTAGAGACTTTATAAGCTAATGACATCGCCATCTCAAAACTTGTTTGAAACTCATTTATAGTGGCTATGTTTGTAGTCCCACGTAATATCAAAATGTAGTGCCACACAAATTACACTATGCAAAGATAAAAGAAAAGAGAGAAGACAAAAAGTGCTTCAAAACAAAAATTAACATGGCATAGACATTAAAAATTTAAAATTACCATATAAAAACTACAAGCTCAAAACATTTTAGTCAATGTTGTGGGTGTCATCACTATATGGTATGATTTGTATGTTCTAGAATTATGATGTGCTTCCATTTTTATAGAGGAACCAATATTTATATAATCCATAAAGTGATGTCTAAATATGTACTAAAAGTATCTCAATCCACATTGGCTATCCTCGACCTATATAGAGATAAATCTACAAGAATCAATTCTAACATGATACCTTATCCCATGTCTCCGTGCCACTATTTAAGAGTATTTTGTACTTAAACTTGAGCATTGAAGTGTTTCTATGCCAAATTTTAATTAAGAGAAAACAATAATTTCTATTCTTTTCCAATTTTAATGGAGTAGTTATTATCTATGAATTGAAAATAAGTTGTAAGAAATAAAGAGGCTAGAAATAAGAAGAAACTACATATAGTCAAAAAGATCATGTGGATTCACAAATTTCTTTCACTCTTTTTAAAAATTTGTCTCTATTTCATCTTTGAATTGTAAGTATACAAATAGCCTCTTTAGAAATAAGAAGAAACTACATATAGTAAAAAATATCACGTGGCTTCACAAATTTCTTTCACTCTCTTAAAATTTGTCTCTATTTTGTCTTTGAAATTGTAAGTATACAAATTATTATTAATATTACTAATAAAGATTTAAATTAGGTACTTAAACATAAATAAAAAAAGGTTAAATATTTATAAAATCAACAACTCCACAAATAATTTCTAAATAAGTTAAACAAGTGCCATGTAGTGAGTACTTGTTAATATTGTAATAAATATAATAACATAAGCAAAATTGTTGTTAATATTGTAATAAAAGTAATAAATATAATAACATAAGAATATAATATTTATAGTGTTAACAATAGAACAATATAACAATAGAATAGTAGTTTGATTTTAGTGTTAACAATAGAACAATATAATAGAAGATTAGTTTGAATAAATTGATTGTTAGTCTATTAGTATGAAAGTGAAATTATAAGTTTGAAGTTATATAATTTATTTGGAAATATAAATAGTCAATGTAACTTGAATTATATAGTCAATGTCACATGTGGATCCATGTCCAAACCTCAGTAAAGAAGCTGGCCATGTCAACATCACAAGTGGTGCATCTGGTCAATGTCAATTGATCAACAGGGACTATAACTGTCGTCTGTTGGGAGTCTTATGGAAACTAAGATATTGAGGGGGGGGGGGGGGGGGTGAATCAGTTATTCATAAAAAAATTATTCTTTGAAATCAATTCAACATGTATGTCATAAACATAAACTTTAGTACTGAAATAGATCTAACTACTAATCACATCCATGAAAATGAAACACATAACATAAAGATTTGGTAACCCAAAAAGCCTTGAAAGGTAAACCTGGGGTGGGGATGACACCCACAAATCTTCACTACTGCAACAATAAAGTGTGCCTGTTAGGGCTAAAAAGTTTTGATCACTTCTGGTGATCTACTTTGTGAGGGGCCTACCCTGCTAATAGCTTACAGACTTATACAATCTACCTTGATTAAAGGATTTAAAAATTACAACTAAGTAAGCACTCTGTTAGGAGATTTACAAAGGTCTTTTAGGACCACTCTATTAAGAGATTTACCTTGATTCACATGCTAGAATGTATCAATATCCAATGCTTCAGTTTTCACTTCAAATACTAATAACAGATCTCCTCTTTCCAATTCTTATTTGATCTCAAAATAAAATTGTAATATATAAAATGTAAGGTATGAAAATGTAAATGTAGTGTAGGTGTTGTTTACCAAAATGTAAAGAAAATAATGAGATGTGTGTGTTGAGGAGTTGGGGAAGGTAAGATCTCTTCTTAACCCCAAATTCCCAAAGGAGAGATCCAAATTGATTAACCACAAGAAAATGGTCAATGCATAAATGAATCAACCGACGAAGAATATGAAGAAAGAGGAAAACCTTACATTCCATTTTGGAAAGGAGTATTAAAATCTTAATTAAAATGAATTGAAGACAAATACTAACCTCAAAGTATAACAGATCTAGATATTGCTATTTTTGGGTGTCTGTACTGAGTTTCTGGAAATTCTATAATCGAATCTAGAATAGAAACACGGAGATGGAGAAAACCAAAAAATCTTTTCCTTTTCTGAACTAGGTTGACCTTGACCCAAATGAAGGTCGACCTTGACCCGAATCTGCTCTATAATTTTTTGTTTCACACCTGCACCTGTAAGAAAAAATGGTTTTGTTGTTTGGATGAGTGGTTTGCCTTGGTCAAACCCCAATTTTAGAATTAACCTTGAAATATAATTAAAATTGTAGTAATAAACAAAGTAAAGGGAACAATTCACCTTGCTTATGTTGAAACCCTTGTGGAGGATTCAAATCCTTGAATCCACAAGTATGGATGCTCCAAACAGATATAGAATTATAGGATGTCTCAAATCAATTTCCTTTAGATCTTCAACACCAATCTTGAATGGATCTTGGAATAGGAAGAAGCTTGAATGGATATGGATGGAGAAATCTTCAACAAGAGGGATCCATAGAGCTTGAATCCTTCAATGGCTACTAATGGATCTCCTTGATGAATTGGATCTTGAATGCTTGAAATTCTTGATAGATTACTTGTGATTGATAGATGATGTGAAAATGAGAGGAGAAGGCTCCCTTATATACTAGTCTAGGGCACAAACTTCTAGAGAGACTGACATAGGAGAAATAAATTCCCATTAAGCCTATACTCCTAGGAGTGGACCTAAATTAAATATCATTTAAGAGTTTACCATTTTGAAGCCCGAAACAACCGACCCAGAAGTGGGAAAATAAATCTTTCTAAAACCTGACATCTGGAAACCTTCAGAATTTGAAATTTAAACCCTGGGTCATTTTTGAGGTCAACCTTGACCCAAAAGGTCAACCTTTACCCTGAGGTCAAGAACCTCAAATTCTCATAGCAAGATGCTAGAATTAGGTAGGAAATAAGTGGAAAAGAGGGCGGGACAGGGGAAAAAGCTAGATATAAGTCAAAGACCCATTCAAGGCGTTTGACATGACCCTAAACCACTTACTCGGAGGGCTAAACTAGTCTTAAATGGAAGTTCTTCCATTTTAAGATGATACATTTAGCCCCCACTTTAACAAGAGTATGGAATTGATTCAAACTCTTGGTAAAGGAGATCACAAAGAAAAATAAAATCTTATTGAAATCAAAGGGACAAAGCAATCCTCAAGACCCTAGGGACTCAAGTCTTTATTAACCCCAAGATTACAATAAGAGGGACATCATTAGAAAAAAGAGAGAAAAGGGTGTGATTACCTTGCCCAATGAGAACTTATGTCCCATTGTGAATCACACAAGAAAAGAGCGCAATTGGAAAGATGGAGTTGAATTGCCTAGTGAATGTGGCTACTCATTAGTCAACCCATCAAGGATTCACCCGCAGAAATATTCTATTGCAAAAGAGAAAAGAGAAAACAAGAGAGATCCAGTCTTAAGGACACCTCCGACCTTAAGGGATCAAAACTAGAAAATTAAAATTGGAGGGATCAATAGATCCTATAAGGTAAAAATCCATGCTTTAAGGATTAGTCTCTAATCCATAAAGGGAGAAAATTTTTAATTTTTTTTTTTGAAAGTGTGTGTGCAAAAAGTGAGCAAAGCATATGCCCCCATATTAAAGTCATTGCTAACACTTTAACAGGAGCAATGGCTTGAACAGAAACATAAACAACTCCATTGATTACATTTCCACTACGAGATGCCCCCAAGCGAAGACAAATAAAGGGAAATATGACATAAACAATATATATATATATATATATATATATATATATATATATATATATATATATATATATATATATATATGCTATTATTGCAAATGAATTTACATCATTCCCCAAATAAAGTATAACTACAATCACAATGGAGGAAAGAAAATGCAAGAGTTATGAAGAGTCTTTTCGAACCACAACATGGAGACCAAAAAGAATTAGTGCTACCAAGTTGCAAATCCAAGCAGACTACACAAGGAAAACATTTATGAACAATAGCACATGTACAACATAACATGAAAAAAACATATAGAAGAATAGATATACATACAGAGGAATAGTACAAGTTTAATTCCTTTATCACCTTGCACCAACAAAGTAACAAGGGTCGTATAAAAGAATCTAACAAACATTTAGCAAATACATTACAAGAGAAACACAATACAATAGGAAAACACACAAAAAGCTACCATGGAGGATAAGCCAATCAAGCGCATCGCCTAATCTCCCCAACTCGGTCTATATCATTTAGGGAAGGTGGGGAAATCATAAGAGGGACTATATCTAACACAGTAGGAATAATAGCCAATTCTAAAAAAGGATCCTCTTGAGAATCATGATGTTTGATACTAGGTGTAATTATCAATTGTGTTGAAAGCATATTAGGTAAATTAGTATCAATGTCAATAGTCTCATATTCATCATTAACATCATTAGGATCATCAAGAGTATCTTCTTCATCAATATTAATCGAAACAAAATCTAAGATACAAATATAATCATCATAATCATTCATCTCAACATCATTATTAACTTATTCTAACACATCAAGCATAGGATGGTCAAAAGAAGGTAAAGAAATTTGAAGAAAAGAGGCATAGGCCTTAGCTTGAGCCCGATGCTTCTGACGACATTCATTGGTAGATTAGTTACATTTTGTCTTGTTTGAAATATGTTGAGAACTAGGAGGAACAACCACCAGTTCCTTAACAGGTTCTATAGGAGGATTAGTAGAATTCTTAGTAGACTGAAAAGAAACACTAGGAGCTTTCTTAACAGAACTAGAAGCCATGGATAAAGGAGGTATGGAAGGCGTAGGCAAAAGACCAAGGTTAAGATCCTTTTGAGACATGCTTAAATCAACAATCTTGCGATGTTTATAGGCTTGATATGAGAGAAAAAGGTTATTAGGTTGAGAAGGACATGAATTAGGTAATGAAGGCCAAAAGAAGTCAAGGGTAGCACAATCCCTAGGCCAAAAAGATTGATATAAACTATGATTAATCATCTTCACTTCTTCATCATGAATGAATTTAATACATTTATGGATAGGAGAAGCAACAACATGCATGGCATTCAACCAAGGAAAATCAAGCTTAAGTTGAAACTGATCAGAAGTAGGAACAACAACAAAGGTAGTGTCCACAACTTTACCACAAATTTCAATAGGCAAGTTAATAGAACCAAATGAAGGATAGAGAAAACCATTACAAGTTTGGATCCACACATTAGATGTATCATAATAATCACATTGTAGGTTCTTCATAAAAAGGTTTTATTTAGTAATGGTCCATTGACTAAGGATGTAGGATAAAAAAGATAACCATGCATATAAGGTATCTTAGAAATACTAGCATAAATGTAGAGGGGACCATCAGGAGCTTTAATAGTCTCAGAATCATCAAAGGTGATCAAGAGTTCCCTAGGCCTTTTATTCTTAGGTTATTTTTAAGGTTTAGGTTGAGGTTTCAATTTAGTCTTAGGTTGAGGTGGAACTTAAAGTAGAGGTTGAAATTGAGGCCGAGGTGGAGATACAAATTGAGACAAAACAACATGCTCCACATGGTTAACAATATGATTGAGATCATCCATCTTTGAATCATAAACAATATCCACAGAAGATGGCTTAACAATGGTATTAGTATAATGTGTAGGCAAATGATTCATATAGATTTGGAGGTTTTGATTAGGAGGAGAGATAGATTTGTTCCCACTACCATCAAAATTATCAAAAAATAAAGTTTTAGAATCAATTAAGTCTTGAACCTTATGTTTTAGAGAATAACACTTCTTAGTATCATGGCCATTATGACTATGGTATTGACAAAAGGCTTTGGAATCAAAGGATTTTGGTGCCATCGTAGTAGGTAAAAGAGGTTGAATAGGAGGTAAAGCAATCATATTAGCATTCAACAATTTACCCATAATAGAATGTAAAGATTTAGAAAGAGGAGTAAACATACGATTCAGACAAAAATAAGTGGATGCAGAAGTGGCATTGTTGGACACAATAACAACTTGATCAGCAACTGCATGTTCTTGCTTATTTATCTTGACATAGTTGTTAGGTTTTGGAAACTTGTTGGGATTACGAGCAGCATCACTCTTATCAACTGGTACATGAGCCATTGGAGTGTTTCTCCCATATTGACTCACTTGTAATAGATAATGATGAAGTGTTGCACAAAGTTGTTGAAAAGAGGTAAATTTAGTAAGCATAATCTTATCTCTAATATCCTTTTTTAAGTTTGAAATAAACATATGCTAAATATGAATATCAGGAACATGATAAGAAATTTGAGCATACAAATGCTTAAATCTACCAATAAATTTAGTCAATTTTCCTTTAGTATTTTGTTTACAATGAATCACATCAGTTAAGGACACTTGCAGACCAATGTTATTTTGGAATTATTCGATAAAAGCAATAGAAAATTTTGGAAAATAATGAATAGATAAGGAGGCAAGGAAAAATACCTTTGTAAGGCCTTATCATGAAAAGTTATAGCAAACAACTTGGCTAAAATCCTATGGTCATGCTCATAGTCACTAAAAAGGATTTGAAATGTTTTAACATGAGTGACAAGGTCTCCCTTAGCATTGTAATTCTCAAGATGAGGCATATCAGCTTGCTGAGGAACAAGAGCACGAATAATGTCTAGAGATAAAGGATTTCCCATGTCACATGTACGAATACTAAAATTGGATTTAGTTAAGGATGCAAGTTGTTATTGTAAAGAGGACACAGTTTGAGCTAGACTAATGATTGTGGAATCATTAGAAGAAATAGGAGGCATAGAAACATTAGAAACACTAGGGAAAGTGTAGGAAACTATAGGAATTGAAGATACAATCGGTGGAACACTTGGAACCACAGTTGGAAGAGGGTTTGAATAGGTAAAAGGAACACTATGATAAGAAGGTTGTGAGGTAGGTAGAGACACTAGTGGAACACTCATAGGAAGAGATGGAATAGATGTAGTCACTAAAGGAGGAGTATAAGTAGGAATTCTTGTGAAAGGAACATAAGAAGGTTCCACACTAATGACAGGAGGAGTAAATCTTAGTTCTTGAGCTTCTTGAGCTAAAGGTTTAACATTTAAATGCACAAGATGAGTGATACCACGTAAGAGATTAACACCTTGATTACTATCCTGAAGAACTTTCTTAAGGGCCTCTATAGCTTGAATATAATCTTGATTATGGTTTTCTTGAATAAGCCAATATCCCTTTTTATGAAGTTCAGTTGAAATTTTTTGGACTTGTTCAGGAGGAACTCTTAAAGCATCATCCTCATCATGAGATGAGTGAGAAGATTTATGCTTCATAGTAGGATTAGAATCATGAGTAATCAAATTACCATCTAGGATCCTAAGGAAAGGAGAGGAAGACTTAGGATCAAAGGAACCCATAAGTTTGTGACTTCTTCTAACCGGGATATTATAAGTAGGACTAGAGGTAATAAAGCTCATATACCAATGCAATGAAAATACACTAAATTAGGAAAATAAAAGGCATGAACAAATAAATATTTTTGTATTTTTTTCTTTATTTGATTTTTTCATTTTATTTTTGAAATGTAAATGCAAGCACATAAAAGAAGGCTAATCTAATATACATGAAAGATCTAACACCATAAAAGAAAGAGTTGTCTATTGCGGGTTCACCAAAATGTAATATATAAAATGTAAGGTATGAAAATATAAATGTAGTGTAGGTGCTGTTTGCCAAAATGTAAAGAAAATAATGAGATGTGTGTGTTGAGGAGTTGGGGAAGGTAAGATCTCTTCTTAACCCCAAATTCTCAAAGGAGAGATCCAAATTGATTAACCACAAGAAAATAGTCAATGCATAAATGAATAAACCGATGAAGAATATGAAGAAAGAGGAAAACCTTACATTCCATTTTGGAAAGGAGTATTAAAATCTTAATTGAAATGAATTGAAGAAAAATACTAACCTTAAAGTATAATAGATCTGGAAATTGTCTAAGATTTGTAACCTAATTTTGTTAAAGTGGCATAATGTTTTATGCTATATAATTGTATGTTTGCATCATTTCTGGTGATTGGTGTATGAATTAAGGAGCACTTGAAGCACTTTCCTAACTTCAAGATTATTAGTTGACAGAGTAGAATAGTATACAGAGGAGATTAGATTAACTAGAATCAGAGTAGGCTAACCGAATAGTTCAGAGAAGAGATTCATCACAGTAAAGGTGAAATATATTTAGTACTTATTGATTTTTATTAGACAATTAAGTTGTCAATTAGCAGATAATTGCCTATTGCTTTCTAATAATTGTAATAGAGTTTTTGGCTAAATCTCTTAACAGAGTAGACTTGACAGTCTTATGTAAATCTCTTAACCGAGTGCACACTTCATCAGTGTTGTTAAAATCCTATAACTAGGTAGATCTGGCTGATCTAATATGTTACTCCTAACAGGGTAAGATCACCAGAAGTGATAAAAAATTGTAACCCTAACATGCAAACCTTTTCTATCTGCAGTAGTGAAGAATTTGTGGGTGTCATCCCCACCGTAGTTTTTACCTTCTAACAAGGGTTTCTACATTACCAAAATACTTGTGTTATTTGATTGATATATTGTTGATTTCATGTTGTTTACTTTCACAAGTTGAATGAATGAATGATACATGCAATTAGATACAAGTTATTTTGCAAGGTTATTATTGTTTACTGTTATAGATTTGAAAGGTTTACAAGTAAAAGTTTTAGTGGGCACTGATTCACCCCTCCCCTCTCAGTACCCTATCTCTCCTAATTCCAACAATTGGTATCAGAGCTTCATTCTCTTATTGAATAGTTTAACCACTGAAGGGTAAAGATATAAGTCATGGAGAGGTATAAGTTAGATAAGACTATTGAGAACCATAAGATTCAGATGCAAATGTTTGTGGAATAGTATAAGCAAGCTAAGGATGAACTGAAGAAAATGCTGGTTGAAAGGAAGAACCTAGCTATTCTGCAAAATGAGGTCATTTATCATGAAGAAGCAATTGATGATATTTTTGATCATATTGGATCTAGTTTTGGAAGGATTTCTGATGGATTTGAAAGCATGATCTCTAATCTGTCTGAAAATAATTTGCATTTAATCGAACAAGTGAAAGCATTGCAAATCGATCAAGAATAACAGATGGTGAGAATGGTAGAGATAATGAACAATGCTAGACAAGCTGAACAAGAAAGAAATATAGCTATTGATGACTGAAGACAAATAACTGAACAACTTTCAAAAAAAGAAAGTGAAATACAGAGACTCACCGATCGTCACTTTCAAACATCCAATCAAATGATGGTTGTGAATCAAGAAGTCAACCAAGTGAATGGAGAATTGTCAAGAAAACTTGAAGAAGTTGCAAGACTCAGAGAGGAGAATGAGAAGATGAGAAATGAAGTGAAAACTCAACATCAACACAATGAAATAAAGAAATTGGCTGAGGACAATTCTAAGAAGATTAATGAATTTCTAATTAATCAAAGAAGATTTGAGAGTAAAGCTGGTCTAGGCTATACCAGCGAAGGAGAATCATCACAACAAGCTGAACAGGTCAACAAAAATAAAAATCAAAGACCTAAAGTGCTGACATGTTATCACTGTGGCAAACCGGCACACACATCTAATGTTTGCAGAAGCAGAGCACAAGGTAAACCTCC
Organism: Chamaecyparis obtusa; assembly: GCA_027943335.1. Classification (NCBI taxonomy): domain Eukaryota; kingdom Viridiplantae; phylum Streptophyta; class Pinopsida; order Cupressales; family Cupressaceae; genus Chamaecyparis; species Chamaecyparis obtusa. The sequence continues at coordinate 39,000 of BSBK01005745.1, read as the reverse complement.
TGTCACTCCTAAATTCAATGGATATTATTATTACTATGGAAAGTATGGTCATCAAGCTTATGAATGTAGAACTAAGCTGAATGCTAACAATCATGCTATGGAGAAATTATGTTACACCTGTAATAAGCATGGACACACTACACGAGAATGTAAGGTAAAAATGAAACAAGTATGGACTCCTAAGCAGTAGACACAACTCAAGACGTATCAACTGAAGAGACAAGGTAATTCTTATGTTTGGGATTATAACACATGGGATAACTATATTGCATGTGGTAGATATGGGAACATTGCAGCAAACTGTAATAGGAAAAGATGGGCTGGACAATAGAGAAGCTGGACAAGATCTGGAATGGCATGTTTGCATTGCCATAAAGTCGATCATTTAAGCAAGGACTGCAAAGACCGAGCACCAGAGGAAAATCATGTATTTGAGAGTGGAAACACTATTGCAGATATCATGAAGATAAGGACCACTATGTGGAGAAAAGCATCTAATGAGAATGCTGAGTCAAGTAATGCTGTCGATGAAACCTCATCCACTGGATTGGGCGACATCGGTTCCTCCACCTAAGGTGAAGTAGGTATGTATGGGATTGATATTTCAAAATGATCACATTTTACATACATTTCCTTATATATGATGAACACATACCAAATCTGCATGAAAAGAGATGCATTATGGTTTATATGTTAAGAGCTAGCAAAGTTACATAGTCGGTAAAAGCTAGACTGAGAGTTGGTTGCCCATTGGTAATCACTATTCAAGGTTAACCAAGCACACGTATAAACCGACAAAGGAATTGTGTGTTAACCAAGCTATTTATATCCTAGAGTCTTTACTGAGCTAACAACTGTTATGAACCAAAAGGTAGGTCAAGCATTTATTGCATGAAATTTTGAGCGGGAATATCAAAAAGTCTATAAATACACGAGAAACATAGTTCATTTTTATATTGCAATTTCGAAGAGTGAAGATTTCACAAAAAAGAGTTTGAGATAAAATAATTTTAGAAGGATTCAAAGCTACTATTGATCGAACCAACATCACTCTTCGATGACTCTGAGTAAGTACATTTTCTACCGAACACTTTATTAACCTACTACTTGCTGAAACCCTAAATCAATTTATGGCATCTACATCGTCTGCAAGCAAATCACACAGTGTTGAGGAAGAAGTAAATCTGATTATTACAATGAATTTTGATGAACCTAAGTACAAACCACACCCTGAGATTGCATCAAAAATGGATTCAATAGGCACTTTCTCAAGCATCCCAACTAGGGTTTTGTTAATAGAAGACGTATGGTCGTTCATTCATTGCAAGATTGGAGAAGTAGGAGACTTTGAAACTATGGTTTCATATCAACAATTGTGTGGCACCGATGGAAAACTGAAACTAGAATACAACCAGATTGAGGAATCAGGATTATCGTGCAGCATACACTTTCCATAAAAGTTCAAAATAGAATGGATAAGGATTGTACTGAGTCGGTATCATGATGAGAAGTTCTGGTTGGATAAAATAGTAGAGGTCACAAAGAAAATACTAAGTAGGGTTACTGGCTACCCTACAACTAATAAGGCAAAGGCTTTCTGAAGCTCCTCTCGAGCTGATGTTGAGTAGAACATTGGAGCTACATGGGAAAGTCGAGCATTGAAGATTTCAACAATTAAAGACCCAGCAATAAAATTTGTGTCACATGTGATCAGGTACAAGATCTTTCAATCAAGTAGATTAAACATCGTACCTTGTAGTGCTATAGACATGGCTTACAAAATCATGAAGAAAGATCACCAGATTGATCTTGCAGAAGTTCTAATGACACAGTTGAAGGAGAATATGAAGACAATAAGGTCTCAAAAGATAAACACATGTAAGTTTGGTTTACTCCTTGTTTGTTTATTTTTCTATCTACAAAAATATCTCCCCGACGTCAGTAAAGTAAATTGGACAATAGATAAACTGATAACTGTATAGATTACCAAGATGATGAACAAGTTAGGAGATGATTTGAATAAATTTTTTGATGAGTACTTTAAAGAATTTAAGGCCAAGATGAATCAAAGAAGTAGAATTCCATGAGAATTAGTTGAGAACTTTGAGACACATATATGTTTTCTAGTAGACACCGATCATACCATGATAAAAGTAGTTGAACCTAGGATAAAATGGCTAGCACCTATGGGCTATGAAATGAACTATGATTTCAGTTTGAAATCAATCAAGGCACTACTAGCATTACCAAAAGACCCCAAGGCCACTAGGTTTGGAACCTATGAAGAAGCTAAGTCTAGAATCAAGACATGTTTGGTCATTAATAAATTAACTAGGAAGGCAAAGAAGATGAAGAAATATCTAACTGCTAAATTTGGAGATTTCTCTAACTCATCTAAGGAGTCACCGGTTAAAGCAACAACCAAAGGTCAGTTACTATTGGTTGACAAACATTATGACAGTGAGGAAACCGAGTTTGAAAAAGAGAAAGACCCTACACTGATTCCTCCCACCAAAATTCAAAAGAAGAAGCAATTGCCAGTACAAACAAGTACATGGACAAGATCATCAACTACAGCCTCACCACCACCAAAGAAAGGAGTAGTGAAAATCAAAAGACTGAGGGAAGCTACACCGACAAAGACATATACCAAGAGAAATGCTAAGGTTGTAGCTAAGGCACCAAAGAAAAGGAGAAGACTGATAAGAGGTAAAGAAGACCTTGATGATAAAGAAAATGGAGATGAAATCAATCAATTCAAAGTAGTCAGCAACAAGGTAAGGTCAATAGATGAAATCATTGAAGATATAATTGAGAGCAATGACCTTCCTGATCTGAAACTTAGAAGATTTGACAAAATGTCAAATGAGGATCAAACAAAGATTGAGGAGGCAGTCATCCAAATGATGATAAATTTTAAAAGAGTTCCATTAGAGTTTTCACTATCATTACCAAAGGAGTTGGATGACAGAAAAAACCAAAAATGGGCTTATGCACTAGACATCGAGAAGAAAATGAGAGAAAGATCTCTAGTTCAGTTAGCCCCACATCTAAGCCTAATAGAACTTGATGAACACATGGCTAATTATCATGCAAGATTCATTGTAAAGAATCAAGCTATGTTGATACTGGATGAGAATTTGGTGGATGTAGATGAGACTGGAAATTCCCTATGGATATCAATTCTTAAAGACATAGATCAAGCTGAGCAAAGTGCATTCTTAAATCTATCTAAAAAGAGACAACTTTCCAAAGGAAAAGGTATCTACACTGATGATACTGCAACAGAGAAGTCAAAGGACACCGGTATATCAGTTACCGAGGTAATTGATATCACTAAACAAAAAAAAGACATAAATGTTTCATAGGATGCATCAGATCAGTAGAGATCCAAATGAAGAAGAAAACCAATGATGATGTACTCATTAAGGACATCACAAATGGTGATCTTGATGACAAGGATGATGAGGATGTAAATATTGCACCAGAAAACACTCAAGAAGAAGTACAAGTCATTGAATGTGCATTTACATCACTACTGGGCAAGCTTCCTGTACTTGCAGAAGTAGTAGAAATTATTTCACAGGAGAAACCTAACAACTCAAACCCTGAGCAACATAAAGATACAACAGGGGAACAAGACACTGAAACACCTACAAAGACAAATAAGTCTCAAGAAACAAAGGCAACTACTACATAAAAAAGGCACAAGATGAGCCTAAGGCAACTGAGGTGACCCCACTTGACACCACATCTGAGGCTCCCACTCATTCAATTGACACACAGGTTACTAAGGAGAAGAGGAAGGAAGAGAGTGTGTCAACCGGGAAGGATACTCCAAAGGTAGAAGACAAGGCTCTTGTCACCATTGTGAAGAAGTCACCCCTTGCACCAGAGAAGAAGAAGAAAAAGAAAGGAAAAGGGCCGGTCACTCTAGATGAAGTTATAGTAATACCCAAGTGTGACCCGAGGACCCTTAGCCCCAAAGAACTCAAAAAATATGGGGAGTTATGCACGAGGAAAGTGGCACAAGAAAAATTGAAACAAGAGAGTAAGAGTAAGGAAATATTGGAAAATGTAAGAGATATCTTACAACAGGTCATACTTGAAGTACAAATAGATGAAAACACAGTGATAATGGACCAACTTGCCATGCTTACCGAAGGAATCAATGCCCCAGATGTGGACACTGAGAAGTGAATTGAAGAAAGGGTAGAGTCAAGGATTCAACATAAACTTGCAGAAAGAATCAACCAAGAAGTGGCAATAAACAAGGTCAACTTATTTGAGGTAATATCCGAGATCAAATCTATAACCCAGTTAATTTGTCAATTCTTACTGAAGCTATGCACTGTGGAAACCTTCACTATTGAGATTAGTGAAAAGATCAAAAGTCTGGAAGATGAAATCAAGACCAGTACAACTGTAGCTACAATTGAGCCACAAGATTTTTCAAAGCATATTCACAGAGTTTAGGAACTTAGGCAATTGATAGCAGATCTCAAGAAACAAGAAAAGTAGATCACAGATCAGGTCACAGAGTTACATGCATAACTCCTTCCATACCTAAAGATTTTTGAGATACACATTGTCAAAGCGGAATAACTTATTGCAACACCAGAAATATCTATGTTGGATAACATCTTTGACATGCATGCACACGTTAGTCTTGAGCACATTTCTCTCACCAACTTGAAAGAGGAATGGGAAAACCTCTTGGAGTCTATGAATACAGCCCATCAACACATTTTTGACAAGATGTGAGTATACAGTTTAATTTTTGTATTTGGCATTAATATCAAAAAGGGGGAAATCAATGTATATGCCAAATATGTACATAGATGCTACGTATACTACATTTTATTAGGAGCATGCACCGAGGGGGAGTAATAGAGGTATAGAGTTATATAATAGAAAATTTTGATAAAGTTATATGTATATGGAAGAGATATAAGTTTTGAGACATAAAGTCTATATATATACATTCAAGTTTTGATACTAATGCCAAAGGGGGAGATTGTTATCTCTATTGAGCATTAAAGGTTGTCATTAGTATCAAAGGTTATCAAATATATCAGTTAGTTACTTATATTGAGCTACTCGATAACTAGAAGAAAAATAGACCAGTCGGTTAAGCATATACACCGAGCATCAGCAAACACCGACACCGAGTGATAGTATACACCGAGTAGTTTATACAATGTTTACCTAGGATTACAGGAAATGACATAGTAATCAGGAATGGCACATTCTTCTATGCATACAGTTACAACAGATCAAAAAATGTTTTACCAAGATCAAGGAATATTTATTGTCATGATATTCATTAAATGTAATGAAGATCTTATGTAATATTCAATCTAGACTATTTTTGTACATCGTAGATCTTAGGGTTTTGTCTAAGATTTGTAACCTAATTTTATTAAAACAGCATAATGCAGTATGCTATATAATTATATGTTTGCATCATTTCTAGTGTGAACTAATGTATGAATTAAGGAGGACTTGAAGCACTTAACTAACTTCAAGATTATTAGTTGACAGAGCAGAACAGTATACAAAGGAGATCAGATTAAGTAGAATCAGAGCAGGCTAACCAAGCAGTTCAGAGCAGAGATTCATCATAGTAAAGGTGAAATATTTTCAGTACTTATTGATTTGTATTAGACAATTAAGTTGTCAATTAGTAGATAATTTCCTATTGCTTTATAATAATTGTAATAGAGTTTTTGGCTAAATCTCTTAACAGGGTAGAGTTGATAGTCTTATGTAAATCTCTTAACCAAGTGCACATTTCATTAGTGTTGTTAAAATCCTATAACTAGGTAGATCTAGCTGATCTAATATGTTACTCCGAATAGGGTAAGATCACCAGAAGTGATCAAAACTTGTAGCCCTAATAGGCAAACCTTTTCTATCTGTAGTAGTGAAGAATTTGTGGGTTTCATCCCCACCACATTTTTTACCTTCTAACAAGGGTTCTACATTACCAAAATACTTGTGTTATGTGAATGTGTAGACATGAAAAATTGGCAAAGGCTTAAATCAATCAAAAGGTGCAACAAATCATCAAATAGCACTAAAAATTAATAAATGGAACAAAGGCAATTCAAATCAAAGGAAAATTCAATTAAATGATTAAATGATTAAATAAAGCTTGAAAAGGGGAAAAACACTAAGAAATTGATTAAATTCAATTAATGACATAGTTGTTGAAAGCAAAAATCAAAATGAACATCTTACCCTTCATGGCTAAATTTAATTACTTTAATTAATTAATAAATCATAATTTCCCTCAACAAAGCAAAAAAGGAGACAAAATGGACACAAATCACTCACTTTTATTGAAATGGTCCAGCCTTTTGAAACTATTTAAATGTTTGTCCCCCAATTTAGGGACAAAGCAAAGCCAATTGACCTTACCCAAGCATAACCATGGTTATCTCACTCTACCCCCTACCCTTGGGAAAATCTTATAAATAGAAGGCATTTTGAGGCATTAATCATCCACTCCATATCTTTGAATTGTAGCAAAGCTCTTACAATTTGCATCCACATCACTCACTTAGCATTTTCATTGATAATTAGCTTCAATTGTTGATCATTTTGTAGATTTCTTATCAAATAGAGCTAGAATTTGATAATTAGATCTAGTTTGCATATCATTCTTAGTTCAATTCTCATAATTAGAGTGTCACTAGTGAGGATTTGCAGCTGAGAGCCTCACTTACTACTTCAATTTAGAGAACCATGAGATATTTAGATTAATTTGTGCATTATTTAGATTAGTTTTCTTTGAATAGTGTAAATTCTCTTTAAATCTTGTTATTTCATGAAGGTGTAAATCACTCACACACAAATGGCGCCCACCGTGGGGCTCTAGGCCTCAAATTTATCATAATTTCCACGTTATTTGCAAAATTTAGGCTAGAATTGCATGATTTTGCTCACTGTTTGCAGGTTACAGAAAAGAAATCACGCCTGCCGGTAAAGAAATCATGCCTAAAGTAAAGAGATGTTGCTCGAGGAAATTAAAATGTCGCCTGGAGTCTGAACGATCATGCTTTTCAGCCTGCAGAATCACGCTTCTGGCGAAATAAATCACGCCTGCAGAAATCAAATTCATGCATCATGGACAAGCAGCTGATGCCTTTTGTCATTTAGATGTCGCCTGGACAGAATTAAAAGCCGTGGCCGAGGAATCATTTTATGTCTGGTGTAAAGGGAGTTTCATGCCTTTCTCATTTAATTTCTCGCTTGGAGTATTTTAAATGTCGCTTTGGATTAATGAAATGTCGCTTCCTTAGAATTAATTTGTTACTTGTAATAAATAGTTCACGCGTTATTTTAATTTGATATCGCACTTGATTACTTTAATCTCGCTTGAGCCCCTTTTGGTGACGCTCGTGGTTAAAGTAATTACGTCTTTATTAAATTAGATCTCGCGTTTAGCATAGACAATGTCGCCTGGTTTAGCATTTATATTGTATCAGAGTAATTGCTGTTGTCGCATGTATTAAAGATTTCACGCTTTTGCAAAATTTAATATCGCACTTGTCTATTTTAATCTCGCTTGAGCCCCTTTTGGTGATGCTCGCGGTTAAAGTAGTCACGTCTTTGTTAAATGTTATCTCACCTATAGTCTGGATGATGTCGCTTGACTGTATTTTCTCTATTTTGTTAAAAATGTTAAAATGATGACTGTATGCTAACTTCACTGTCATTTTTTTTGTCTCAGGAGCATGGTCTGTCATAAGAAAGTGCAAAAACCAGAGAGAAGGCATAACTTAGAGGAGAAATTGATCTCTAAAAGGATAAGGAAAGAAAACTGGGTACATTCTACCTTTGTTCTCAACAATGATTTAGAGAAAGAAGTAGAATTATATGCTAAATACATTGCTGTTGTAGATGCTTACAAACGAAAATATGTCTCATTGAATTGGGAATTTAGTCCTTAATTTTGTAAGAATTTTGCAAATATGTTGGTAAAAAGAATCAAAAGCATAATCAATTATATCATTTTTAGCTTTGATTTTGGTTTCCCCTCACTTTATTTGTATTGTGCTGACTAACTTGTTGGTGGAGGGAACATTTTGATAAGGTAAGAGAAGGATTTGGAGAGAAAATAAAAAATCTACTACTTAAAAATGCGCCTAGCCTTTGCTAGCATCGTTTGAGGTATTTTTCTCATCAAGCTTGCACTTTCTCTTAGCTTGTGGCATTTCAAAGTTCAAAACATAGTTTAATTATAAAAGGAAAAGAACAAACATTTCAATTCTAAGAACCCCTTTGTCATGGGGTTGAAAAAGAACCAAATTGATTGTGAGTGTTTGGGATAAGGGAAAAGCAATAGGGATATGCTCTTCACTCTTTGAGTGAATCAAATTCCCAAACTTGCTCTACCAAATCCACTTTTCATGCTTTCAAATGAACATGTTTAAAACTTAGTGGGCTCGCTTCCCGAGATTGCCTTAGAAGGGCCGATGAGAGGGACAGCCCAAAGTGGGATACACTTGCCTTTGCCGCGAGAATCTGACCCACTATAAAATAAAACGCGGGTATCCTTAATGGGGTACACGACAAAAAAGATTTTAGCTTTTTCGAACTTCCTCTAGTAGTCCTAACGGATTGCGCAAAATCATGCTTTTGTGCATGTGGGAAGCCCCTAACATATTTGGGGGATGAAAAGCTAAGATCTATTTTGAACGGAAAACTTAATACATAACGGTAAAATAGCAAAACTACCTATTAGAGCCATGTTTACGAACCAATTATGTGCTAGGTAGATTGTGTGGAAGCTATTCTTGTGTTTAAACCTGTGAAAACGTTCAAAAATATACACATTAGAGCATTCTAGGGATATGGTACCCAATTGATGTGTGTGTTGAGATTGTTTTTATTTTCAAACAAGATATTCCAAAGTTATTGATCAAAACACCATTAAAATTTTAAACCATTTAAAATTGATCAAAAACTTTTACCTTATTCCAAAAAAAAAAAAAGCTTATCAAGAGAAGAAAGTCAACATACCCTTAAAGTTTGTTCATGCCTGTTATTACAAGGTCACTCTCTATAAGGAAAGCATTACAAATAGATGGGACCTACAACGGAGAAGAGCTCCCATTTCCAAAGAACACTTTCATTACTTCACGAGTGACTGAAAAACCCGCTAAGGCAAAGGACATTAACAAGATGTTTAGCGGTACCCTAGGAAATATCGATCCCAACAACCAAGGGAACAACATGAATGGGGGTATAGATCCTAACAACAATCAAGGGAACAACATGAATGGGGGTATGGATCTTAATAACAATAAAGGAAATTCTAATAATGGAGGAAGAGATCCTAATTCTCAAGAGGCAAATTCACAAGGCAACAACTTATTTCCTCCTCATAATACAAACTTACCCCCAACTGCAGAAGAAGCCATGGTTGAAAGAGCATTAGAGGCAAGACAATGTCCTTATTTCATAGAACTAATGAAAAAAACCATGCTTATGGATAAAGAAAAACACTTCATGGACTTAATACAAACGGGGGTAAAGCTACCTAAAGATTTTGACATAGAGCAATTAAAACCCAAGGAAATAGAAGACCCTATGGAAGCAATAAGGGAACAATTCAAGGCATTACAAATGGAAATTGACAATTTGAAACAAAACGGGGCTCCTAAGCCTTTCTCTATTGAAACATTATGTCCTTTTCCATTCGATAAGAGTTTGGTCATGGTGCCTTTTCCCATTAATGTAACATTTCCTAAATATGAGAGGTATGAAGGAACATCTGACCCACATGATCATCTTCGGGGGTTTTGTGCATTGAGTCTTGAATTCATGCATGAATCAACCTATTTAATGAGACTATTCACAAGAAGCTTGGGAGGAACGACCATGGATTGGTTTTCAAAACTACCATCCGGCATAAAATCCTTTGAAGAGTTAGCTTCTAAATTCATGACTCATTACTCTTATAACATCAAACATGAGGTCACAATGATAACGTTATGTAACACGAAGCAACAAGATGGAGAAGCCTTTCTCACATTCTTGCAAAGATGGAGGACTGCATTTGCTAGATATCCAAGAAGTGTACCGGAGAAAGAAAAAATGGATATCTTTATTAACAGTTTAAGAAGTGAATTGAATTATAGACTAAGGATGCAATGTCCTAAAACCTTCCAAGATTTGATTGATAACGGAATTACAACAGAAGAAGTGTTGATTAAGAGCGGAGAGTTGAAATTGTACAAGGAAAATAAGAATAACTCTAACTCCAACAACAACAATACCAACAATAACAACAATCCAAATAAAAGTTGGTACAACAACAATAGCCGTTATGCTGCAAAGAATAACAACAAGGGCATTGTTAATGATGGTGTAGTGGAATCCAGCAACTTGAAGGTGATTCCATTTGCCCTTACAAAGACACCAAATCAAGTGAATAATGCTAATCAAGCATATAATGCACCTTCCAACAACAACAACAATGCCAACAAGAATAATCAAGGAAACAAGGATCAAAACAGCAAGTATGATAAGTATTTGAAGCCCACTCCTGCAAGACACTTTACACCCTTGGGAGAATCACTTGAAACTGCATTAAAGGCTCTCATAGCTAACAATGTTATTACATTACCCGCTATTAAGCCTTATGAACCAGACCACAAGCCGGGTTGGTGGGATGCTAAGCATCATTGTGAATATCATAGGATTAGGGGGCACACTACAAATGAATGTCTACAATTAAAGAATGTGGTGCAAGACTTGATAGATAATAACATAATCACTATTGATGGACCCCAAAATAATGAAGATCATACGGCCTTCAAACAACCTTTTTACAAACATGATAAAGGTGAGTCATCAAATGGCAAGAAACAAAGTGCCAATAATCTCAACTTTGCACCATCATATGATCATATTGTTAATGCTATCATCATTAATGAATAGCCTCAAAAGGAAGCAACAAATGTCATTACAAGAGGGCAGAATTCTAGAATGACTTTACAAGGGATAGTCCCTCAAAACACCAATCTCCCACCATCCAACATTGTGGTCAAACAACCTCCTACAGCAGCAAGGCCTTATAGTTTGGTGGACCAATTGCAACGTACTCCAGCACAAATCTCAATCTTAGAGTTATTGAAGTTGTCACCAAATCATAAAGAGATTTTGGAAAAAGCTTTGGAAGAGACACATGTTTCTACTACCTTAGGGGAAGAAAAATTTCAAAATATGGTAGGACATCTTGTGGCTCCTCATTGTCTTTCATTTTTCGATCAAGATGACATGTCTATAACTCATCCTCAAAATTTGCCATTACATATAGAGGTTTTGATCGAAAGGCATAGAGTCAAAAGAGCCCTTATTGATGGAGGGGCTGGCCTTAACATATGCACATTGAGTCTTGTAAAATCCTTAGGTCTATCCGAGTCTTGCATTGACCCTACAAAGAAAATCACCATAAAAGCTTATGATGAAGCTGAAAGAGCTTCTAAAGGCATGATTGTGTTGCCCATCCAAGTGGGACCAGTCAAGAAGGAAACCAAATGTCAAGTGTTGGACATGAAATTAACTTATAACATCTTATTGGGAAGACCATGGATTCATGAGATGCAAGCTGTCCCATCCACATACCACCAATGCATCAAGTTCCCATACATGGGTGAAGAAATCACAGTTGGAGGAGACTCAAATCCATTTCAATATTGCAATGCACTCAAACCCTTGCATGAATTATACATTCCACATAATCGTGAAGGAGTTGTTCCAAGAATCACCAATGAAGATGCACAAAATCCTCTTCAAGCTAGCTCAACTACATCAACTAAGGGCAAGGAAAAAGTGAGCTACGAGGGTCCAAATGTGATGGAAAGTCCATATGTGGTACCTAAATTGGAAACAGTGATCTACAAACCTACTAAAGAGGAAAAAGAACAAGCTAAAGCAGCTCATTATCAATACATGAGTGAGATGATGAACAAATTTGATAAACAATGCAAGATTAGTTCAAAAGGGGTAGGAGAATATTCAATTTCTCTATTTGACATGCCCATGTCTCCTAAGTCACATGGTAAACCCTCAAAAGAACATCTTCCACATAAGTATAATTCTTATTTTGTGAGGGAAGATAGCAAAGAAACATGGGATAAGGAAGAGGATGATGTCCTTCAATGGCTTTATCATGATGAGGATGGTACCTTAGACACTCCCATGGAAAGAATTCAGCATGTCAATATACAAACAGAACAATATGGGAAAGGATTTGATATTATGCAAAAGATGGGATACAAAGGAAGAGGACCCCTAGGCCAAAGAAATAGAGGATTATTAGAACCTATTGAACCTATTTGGAGGGCAAGTCATGAAAAATCCAGAGTAGGTTTTCAATATAAGGGAGAAAGTTTAAGTCCAATGCATGATTTTCATCCTCAAATAAATGCATTAGAATCCGAAGGAGATAGTGATGACTCTAGGGATTATGAATGGGATACTTTATCAGATGAGTCATGTCAAGATAAAGAAGTCATTGCTATACATACTTATGCAAAAATCCCAAAACAAGATGCTACAATTAATGAAGAATCTCTTATTCAAAGGCCTAATATAGAACAAGCATCTAGTAGTGGAGCATGGATAGAAACATTTTGGACACCTTCAGAGGAGGGAAATTCAAATGCTAGTTTTAACCCGCTTGTGGCTTTTCCCACATTGTTTCTCGTAGAGGTCGATGAGGATTCAAGTGAAGGGGACTTTGACCCTACTTCCATGGATCATCTTGAGGAAGCGTACATCATAGATCTAAACGATACAATGTATGAACCCTCAAACGAAGTCATGTCCATAAATCCTATTGATGATACCTTACCCAATAACTCCTTAATTTTGATACATCTAGACCTCATTGATTGGGATCAAACTGAACCACATGACTTACTTTACTTCCCAAATGACCAAGCAACAAACCAATACCTCAATGCGGTTGAACCCTCTTTCACCAATGAACTCAATACGAACATGATGACAACAGCAAGGGTCCAATCTCTTAGTCAAAAAAAAGAAAAAATAAAAAAAATAAAAAAATGAGAAGCTCTATTGGTGAAAACCCAACTGTGGCACCATTAGAACCAAAAATAATGAAAATAAAAGATGTTTCTTTTGTTGAAAACCCAACTGTGGCACCATTAGAAGAGAGATTGGACACTTTTCTTGAACGTGAAGAAGAACGGTTGTCTATTCTTATAGAACCAACATAAAAAGTTAACATTGGTACAGAACTAGAGCCAAAGGTTGTACACTTGGCTGCATCACTTACATCTCTTGAAAGAGAGGACTTTATCAAATTCTTCCAAGAACAAGAAGTAAATTTTTCATGGTCATATGCCGATATGCCCGGACTAGATCCTGATTTCATAATGCATCATCTGAATGTTAGACCCGGAGTTAAACCTGTGAAGCAAAAACTAAGGAAAATGCACCCACATGTGGCTCTCCTAGTCAAGGTAGAATTGGAAAAATTATTAAAGGTGGGATTCATAAGAACAATAGCATATTCTGATTGGATCTCTAACATTGTGCCAGTTACTAAGCATGATAAATCTATCCGTGTGTGTACGGATTTCAGAGATTTAAACCTTGCATGTCCCAAAGATGACTTCCCATTGCCAAGCATTGATACCATAGTGGATTTGACAATAGGTCACGTAATGTACTCATTAATGGATGGATTTAGTGGCTACAACCAAATCAAAATTGCTCCTGAAGACCAAGAAAAGATAGCATTTACTTGCCCTTGGGGTACTTTTTGTTGGAATGTCATGCCCTTCGGTTTAAAAAATGCTGGAGCTACATATCAAAGGGCCATGACAACTATTTTCCATGACATGATGCACACTTTATTAGAAGATTATGTGGACGACATTCTAGCAAAATCCCACAATAGAGAAGAGCATTTACAAATCCTAAGAAAAATATTCATTCGGTTAGAACAATTCAAAGTTAGATTAAACCCAAAGAAGTGTGCCTTTGGTGTCCAATCCAGCAAGTTATTGGGTTATATAGTGTCAGCAAAAGGCATTGAAGTTGATCCTGAAAAAGTACAAGCCATTCTAGAAATGGAGATTCCAAGAAATATTAGCCAAATGAGGTCACTACAAGGAAAGATTCAATCAATAAGGAGATTTATCTCTCAATTAGCAGAAAAGTGTCACTCCTTCACCAGATTGTTACACAAGGACACTACATTTATGTGGGATGAAGAATGTGATAAGGCCTTTGCTACTTTGAAGACTTATTTGATAAACCCACCTATTCTTATGTCACCTATCAAGGGTAAAGAATTGTTGTTATACATATCAGCCATAGAAAGGTCTCTAGGCATATGGTTGGCACAAGAAGATGAGCAAGGAAAAGAAAGGGCTATCTACTATCTTAGTAGAACCTTAATAAAATATGAACTCAATTATTCATTCATGGAAAGAGCATGTCTAGCAGTGGTTTTTGCATCTCAGAAACTAAGACATTATATGTTGATGCATAAGATCAAATTAATTGCCAAGATTGATCCTCTCAAATACTTGCTAAGTAAAACTGCCTTAACAGGTAGAATAGCAAAATGGGTCATGATCCTAAGTGAATTTGACATTGAATATGTTGATAGAAGAGCAATTAAATGACAAGTGATAGCAGATCACTTAGCAGATAACCCAATGGAGTCTACACAAACCATGCAAATTGAATTTCCAGATGCAGAAATTGTCAACATAGAAGCAAAGACATGGAAATTATATTTTGATGGATCTTACACACAAGGAGGTTCTGGAGCAGGTATATTATTGGTTACCCCTCAAGGGTACACCATTCCAAAGTCCTATAAACTCTTATTTCCATGCACCAATAACATAGCGGAATATGAGGCATTAGTCATTGGCATCAAAATGGCTTTAGAATGGAATATTGCAGAATTACAAGTGTATGGAGATTCCCAACTCATAATCAATCAGGTTAATAATGAATACAATACCAAAGACATAACATTGATGAAATATAAAACCTTGATTGATGGATGGAAGAAGTACTTTGCTTTGATCACATTTGAACAGATTCCAAGAGAAAAGAATAGAGCAGCAGATGCCATGGCTACCTTGGATTCATTGTTACAAAAACCAGATCAAAATGAGAAGTATGAGTTCTTGGTGGAAGAGTTGGTAAAACCAGCATTCAACCTTCCTGACACCCAAATTGTTGCTCTTTTACATGGACATGACTCTCCTTGGTATGGACCCATCTATACTTACCTTAAAGACCAAGTACTCCCCATAGACCAAACTCATGCCCAAAAATGTAACTTCATACGCCAAGCCGCCCGTTACCTAATCCTTTTAGACACATTGTATCGTAAGGGTCTTGATGGGATGTTACTTAGATGTCTAGAGGAAGAAGAGTCTAAGTTAGCTTTATGCGAGGTCCACGAAGGCATTTGCGGGTCACACTCAAGCGGTCTTAATCTAGCTAAGAAAATCCTTTGTTTAGGGTACTTTTGGACAACATTAGAAAAGGATGCTTGTCAATTTGTGAAGACATGCAGCAAATGTCAATATCATGGTAATATGATACATGCACCGGCTCAAGAATTACACCCATTCATTACACCATGGCCTTTTTATCAATGGGGTTTTGACTTGATTGGAATCATACATCCTCCATCTTCAAACGGACACAAGTATATCATCACAGCAATAGAATACTTCACCAAATGGGTGGAAGCAGTTCCATTAACAACAGCAACCGGCAAACAAATTTCAATGTTCATTTTGAACCACATAATTTGTCGCTATGGTATTCCACATGCCATTATCACGGATAATGGGAAACAATTCAAAAATTAGGATATTGATGAGCTTTGCATGACATTTCACATTACACATCATTCATCATCCATTTATTATCCACAAGGCAATGGACAAGCTGAAGCAACGAACAAAAATATCCTCAAAATATTAAAAAGATCAGTTAACAAATCAGGAAGAGATTGGCACGTGCAAATAAATCCCGCACTATGGGCTTACAGAACTAGTATCAGAACACCTACAGGAGCCACCCCATTCTCTTTAGTCTATGGAACCGAAGCAGTTCTACCATTAGAAGTTGAAATTCCATCTCTACGGGTTTCATTAAGAGGATTGATCACTGATGAGGATTATAGGATTGCCAGACTACAACAATTGGAATTGTTAGAGGAACACCAGACTCAAGCTTATGAGCATTTAAAAGTTTATCAAAACAGGATTGCACGCAATTACAAAAAACACATCAAACCAAGAACTTTTCAAGTAGGAGACTTGGTACTAAGAGAAAATCCCAAAAATCAAGCTGAAAGGGAAAATAAAGGAAAGTGGGAAGCTAATTGGATAGGCCCATTTGTGATAGTTTCATCCTTTGGAACTGGAACATATAAGTTATCAGATTGTAATGGTGAAGAATTACAAGAACCCATAAATAGCATTCATTTGAAGAGGTTCTACACCTAAAGCAGATGAAAGAGTATAAAGAGTATCAGATGAGAGAGCATCATAATTATTGTACATAATTGAAAAGGGATCTTGAAAATACCAAAAACATTTGAAAATGGAAAATCCAAAAACACTGGGAAAAAAGAAAAATACAAAAAAAGGAAAAAAAGAAAAATACAAAAAAAGGAAAAAAGAAAAATACAAAAAAAGGAAAAAAGAAAAAATACAAAAAAAAAATGAAAAAGAGAAAAAGTGCCTTGGTGAAAACCTAGCAAATAGGCGCCTCGGTAGCAAAAAAAAAAGAGAGCACCCAAAGGTGAAAACTTGGCAACAAGCACTTTTGGTTCCCTTAAGTCATTTCTTTCCTAGCCACATGTGTACATAATGCATCTCATCATCCCATTTGTCTAAACCTTCATTGCATCCGTCATTTGTACATAGCCATAATAACATTTTGTAGCATCATCCTTTGCATTGCCCAAAGTTGTCCAAACTGATACATCAAATACTTGGGGGTAGCATAAATGGATTGGAAAGTGGGTACCTCAAAAAGGATTCAAATGAGCAACATTCAGTCACAAGTAGAAAGGGATCAACATTTTCAGAAGAGAGATCAGATTTTTTTAAACCTTTGATTGATATCATTGTTTACTAACCAAGAAGTTGACTACCACAACAAAATCCTTGAGCCTAAATTGACTTATTATTCAGGATTAAAAATCAAACATCATTCCATGATCAAAACACTTGGAAATATTTTTTTTGAAGATCAAAAAACAATGCAAAACACCTATATAGATTCTTTTGAAAAGTTGGTTAAAAATCTGTTTACTTACATTAATTCAATTTGTATCAAGTCTTTTTAGCTAATCAATGATGTTTCGACTAGATTGGCAATGATGGAGACATGATATTTTTCTTGACTATGAAGTGACTGTTTGGAGGAAGATTCATTGCCTTATGAGAATTCATCTAAAGACATGGTCATCAAAGAACCATCGAGGATTATCTTATAAAGCAATGAGTTAACCTTTGTTTGTTTACGCAACCGGATACCTTGGATATTTAGATTCTTCATATCTAAATGACAAAATCCACTTGCAACATAGAATCTGACAAAATCGGTATTCATACTCTCATGATTGTTTGTAATCAGTGATAGTCGTATCGACAAGACCGATGGGAAAGCAAAACGGAGGTTACCGTATGAACAGTAAAAAAAAAAGCGATATTCATATCATCATGTCAGTGGGCAGTGGTGATTGTATCGACTTTCCGGTCCCAAATGCTCAATGATGAAAATATATCCTCAAGGCATTTATTTGCTAAAAGCTAGTGACACTTAGTTGCATTCATAAAAGGTTAAATGCATTCTCATGTTAGATTAATTGCACATGCATTTTTCCCAAGGGTTTCATTTCGTATCAAAAAGGGGGTACATAACATCATCAACAGGGTTAAATCAGCAAGGACAACATCACTTCAATATCATCTTTTCTACAATAAAAACATGAGATTATACTTTTTGCATTCATTCCATATCATTAATCATTACATAGATATATTATCAAGGAAAAGAAGGAAATAATCATTTACATGTGCATACATACAGATTGCATACATGAGAAATAACATATCAAAACTGCATCCATACATGGAGAAAGAAATGCATCCATCTATCTATATCATACATAAGATACGTTGCATCCATAGACACATCCATCCAAAAACAAATGCATTAGATAAACACATATAGCAGCATCTAAAGGAAATCTCATATATCATCAAGTAAAAGTAGGAAAGATCATAAATGTTCTCATATCACACATCTACTCACAACTCAATGCATCAAGTATAACAATGATATCACAAAATCAACTCTATAATCACCCATCAACAGGGGCATCAATGTCAAATAAGTATCAAAGTAGAACTGGAAAGGTTACACCAAGGTCACAAGACTATGGTACAACATCAAGTATCTCAGCATCAGTACACAAAATGATCAATAAGAGCACTCATAGCTCAACTCTCGTCACCACTGGGAGGAGGTCCTGGAGGAGGCTGTGGAGGAGGCTGTGATGGAGGCTGCTGAGGCAGCTGAGGAGGTGTCTAACCAACCATAGCAACAAGGAGAGGAACCAATGGAGCCAAACCTGATACTAACTGCTGAATCATAGAAGACATCTGTGATACCTCTGTCCCTAATGCTCCCACATCTGCTCGTAGCTGGGTAGTACTAGAACTCTCCCCAACCTCATAGGTACTCTGAGGATCACCTGTATCTATAGAAGCTTTTCCCTGATCACGGGAAAAAGCTGCTGGCATCTGCTGTGCACCTGTATCCTAACCATCCACGGTAGCCTGCTGTAATCCTGCTCCCGTATCCTGTCCTGCACCTGGATCTTGTCTAGCAGCCCTCACATGATCCTGACGATCTATCCTCTATCTCTGTGCTACTGCAGGATGAGGAGGAGGAGGAGGTGGTGCCTGTATATGTACATCTCTCACTCATCCTCTGAGTCTAATCACAGCCCTACCTCATGGTCTACCTCTACGTCTCCTCCCACCACCGACATCATCACCATCATCATCTCACCCAAGTACTGGCTCTGCAGGGTCTGTAAATCAAGGCATCGGATGCTCCATCAACCAAGCTAGATACTCCTGAGTGACTCCGGCATCTCTGATGTGTAACCTCATATCCCAATCCATATAACCCAATAGTGATATCTGCTCAATAGTGTCATCGTATGAAGGCATGTGACCCCAAGTAGCCTGCTCTGCACTAGAACAAACATATACTGCAGATCCCTAAGGCATAGGCTGAATCCGCCCAAACTACCGTAGCACTCTACCTGCCAAGAATCTCTCAAGAACAGAGTCGATCCTACCAATCATCCATCGAGGAGAAAACATATATGGTAAATCCAAGCTATCCTCTCTCCAATCCTCGACCTCAACATATGGTCTCCAATAGACCTCATCCATGTCATCAATCTGACGTCGCCAATACTCCAAATGACCCAAGTGATGCTGTGTCACCATACCAGTATACTACCATGCAAAAGGATATCCTAGAGGACGATCTCGATCTGATATAGGATGACTGACTGGTAAGTGCTCCCATATCCACAACTGCAAAATATGAATCCCAGCAGATAACGAAGCTGATCTCCTGTAAACCACCTCATGAAGATCGTGATAAAGCTGTGCTAGCACACAAGATCCCCAGTCAAAGCGTCGAGGCTGATGTAGCAAATCCTCGATAATCCTGCCCCATCCCACTAAAAATCCGCGACCTCGCCGATCAGGTAATAATACACCACCAATGATAGCACCTAACAATGCTGGTAAAATAGGAAATGAGGCAAACTGAGGCCATAGGATGCAATCATCACCTATAGACGGATCTCCGAATACTCATTGACAATATGTCCCATCATAGACTGCATCATAATATGCTATCTCTCCATGAGTCGGGATCCATAGCAATCTATAAACATCCTCAGGTGTAATCATCATCTCGCACTATGGTAGCCAAAATGTGTTTGTCTCAGAGTGCCAACGCTCTGCAATAGCGGTAATCAAACCTCGGTTCCAGATGAACCGAGGAAGCTCTAATACACATAGTAAACCGTAGTGCCTAATCACTCACCTCTCAGCGTCAGTCAACTGCTCCCTAAGCTCCATCACCCAGTGTGGTACAGTCTGGAGGTACAGAACAGGGACATCCTCCTGTTTAATCAAAACAATAGAATCACATGAGTAACCTACTATTAGGAAATCAAACAATCAATCATAGTCATCAATTTAAATATACCTATCAGACCTACCAATCCTAACTCTAAGCATTGAGGAAGGATGATCCTAGTTTTATGTCTCTAAGCATTTGAGCATATAATGAATGGACGATTAGATCCATGACCTATCATTCGTGATGAAGATTGATTTACCTTATTCTTCGATATTATAGTTACCTATGTCCTAATTCGTTGTTGAAATCAAACAAGGGGAACACCCTAACTGAACATTCGATTGAATTCATTGACGTGATTGATATCAATCAAGTTGACGCAATCGAGCAATCAGACGTCCTAGAAAAGTCTCAAATAAATTTTTTACTTACGCGACTTTTCTTTCCAGTGTCATTTCTTTTACCAGAGGCGACATCTCTTTCTCCATATGCGTGATTTTATTCATCTGCGTGACTTAATTTCACGGAAGCGGTATAAGATTTTCTGTAGGCGACATTTTATTATTCAACATTGTCACGCGATACATAATTAAAATGATTAAAACCCTAAGTGATATTAAATTATCCTTAGGCGATAAATGATTTTCTAAATGCGTGAGCAAACCTAAGGAAGGCGACATCAAATTTACCAAAGGTGACATTTTAAATTTTCAGGCGAAATTAAAAAGCACGGAGGTGACATTTCTTTTCATAAACGCAGAATCAAAATTTTTAAATGCATTAAATGAGGTCATAAATGCAACTTTCAAAACATGAGAAAAATTTGAATGACATACCGGAGGACCATCAGTCACTCTCCGACTGAACCGAGGTGCTCTCTCAAACCGATGCTCACGATGTGGGACCACCATCGTCTCCAAAAGGCTAAAATCAGAGCTCAAATCTCAAGAGGGAACGGTGCAAATGAATAGTAAAATGAGGGGTTTTACCCTATTTTAAGGAGAAATTGGTCCTAATAAACACTTAAAAATGCACTTTGGACCTATTATAGGACATTTTCATTAATCGGGGCATGAATAACATTTGATTGTTTTTTTCAAACGGTATCAGAAATCAAAACATATTCCAACTACTCAAAATCGTTCAAATCAAGGAATTAATATGTTTTATTTCTGAGGGGGCATCAGAGTATCAAATGGGCATCACATCAAAAACATTTATCAGTGGGGCATATCATATCATATCATATCGTATCATATCAAGATATCAGTATCATATCAGTATCATATCATATCAGTTTCATATCAGGAGGCAAATCAATTTCATATCGGTTTCATATCAAATTTGTCATCATATCAAACCTATCAACATATCCGCAATCAGTAAACCCAGGACCTTTATCAATCAACCCAGGACCTTTATCAATCAATCCAGGACCTTTATCAGTGAACCCAGGACCTATCATCAAATCAGGACCCATATCATATCAGAGGCATCAGAATCATATCAGCACCATCATCAGAGATACATCATCGTCATCAGGAACTACATCAATCAGAACGATCAGAGGCATATCAGAACTAGGACCTGAATCAGATCATCATACTAAGGGAATCTTTGAATCGGTGTTCTTCACACATCGACTCAAAGAGGGGCATTTGTAGACATGAAAAATTGGCAAAGGCTTAAATCAATCAAAAGGTGCAACAAATCATCAAATAGCACTAAAAATTAATAAATGGAACAAAGGCAATTCAAATCAAAGGAAAATTCAATTAAATGATTAAATGATTAAATAAAGCTTGAAAAGGGGAAAAACACTAAGAAATTGATTAAATTCAATTAATGACATAGTTGTTGAAAGCAAAAATCAAAATGAACATCTACCCTTCATGGCTAAATTTAATTACTTTAATTAATTAATAAATCATAATTTCCCTCAACAAAGCAAAAAAGGAGACAAAATGGACACAAATCACTCACTTTTATTGAAATGGTCCAGCCTTTTGAAACCATTTAAATGTTTGTCCCCCAATTTAGGGACAAAGCAAAGCTAATTGACCTTACCCAAGCATAACCATGGTTATCTCACTCTACCCCTTACCCTTGGGAAAATCTTATAAATAGAAGGCATTTTGAGGCATTAATCATCCACTCCATATCTTTGAATTGTAGCAAAGCTCTTGCAATTTGCATCCACATCACTCACTTAGCATTTTCATTGATAATTAGCTTCAATTGTTGATCATTTTGTAGATTTTTTATCAAATAGAGCTAGAATTTGATAATTAGATCTAGTTTGCATATCATTCTTAGTTCAATTCTCATAATTAGAGTGTCACTAGTGAGGATTTGCAGCTGAGAGCCTCACTTACTACTTCAATTTAGAGAACCATGAGATATTTAGATTAATTTGTGCATTATTTAGATTAGTTTGCTTTGAATAGTGTAAATTCTCTTTAAATCTTGTTATTTCATGAAGGTGTAAATCACTCACACACAGAATGATATATTGTTGATTTCATGTTGTTTACTTTCACAAGTTAAATGGATGAATGATACATGCAATTAGATACAAGTTATTTTGTAAGGTTATTATTGTTTACTGTTATAGATCTGAAAGGTTTACAAGTAAAAGTTTTAGTGGGCACTGAATCACCCCTCCCCTCTCAGTACCCTATCTCTCCTAATTCCAACAGTATCTCCTTTATGAATTGGATCTTGAATTCTTAAAGGATTGAATACTTGAATGCTTGAATGCTTGAAATGCTTGATAGATTACTTATGATTGATAAATGATGTAAAAATGAGAGGAGAAGACTTTGTTATATACTAGTCTAGGACACAAACTTATAGAGAAGTTGACATAGGAGAAATAAATTCCCATTAAGCCTGTACCCCTAGGAGTGGACCTAAATTAAATATCATTTAAGAGTTTACCATTTCAAAGCCTGAAGCAGCTGACCTAGAAGAGAGAAAATAAATCTTTCTGAAACGCGACATCTGGAAACCTTTAGAATTTGAAATTTAAACCCTAGGTTAGGGTCAAGGTTGACCTTGACCTAGAAGGTCAACCTTGACCCTGAGGTCAAGAACCTCAAATTATCTGAGCAAGATGCTAGAATTAGGTAGGAAATAAGCAGAAAATAGGGCAGGACAGGGGAAAAAGAAAGATCCAAGTCAAAGACCCATTCAAGGCATTTTACTTGACCCCAAACCACTTAGAGGGATAAAATAGTCCTAAATGGAAGTTCTTCCATTTTTTGATGATACACAAATATTACTCTGTTCTATCCTTCATTGCTCTAATCAGTCACCATGCCTGATCTATGCTTCTGACATTCAAAACACTACTTCCATCCGCATACATATGAGATCTCCTAACTGTTACAATATTATGATTTTGATGTCACCTTAAATAAATAACTGATCAATATCCTAGATCAAGATCAATGATCTAGATTCATCACTTATGCCGCTTATACATTCCTTTTTCTAATTGGTTACAATCTTGCATAGGGATTAATGACTGAAATCACAATGCGTAATCAACTCCTTAATTCTCTCAACAATCATTAAATCATGCATAGAAGTTGGCCAAAATGGTTTACCTAGGTGTTTTTTCCATTACAAACACATATACAAAAAATGGTTCACTCAACATATGAAGTCACTAGTGCTCAGTCAAAACTGTTCTCCATATATTGGCACTTAGCACTGACTCTTCTATACAACTTGGCATATATATTTCTTAGTAACTACTGGAGTACTTGATGACCATTGACTTGCTTGGTAGTAACTACTTCTCGGTACATATACACAATACAAGTCCATTCATTACTTGGCCTTAATAGGATGGCTCAATCATAGTGATGACCAACCAACTCTTCCTTAATGAAGACTAAGTGTTTGACACTAATAGACAACATGACTTGGAGATCAACAATCTCCCCCTTTGACATTAGTGGAAAAAACACTTTTCCATGACTTTACATTACATAACCAAAACAATACTTAGTACTTTAATACTCCCCCTAAGACTGTGACTCAGTCTTCATAAAGACTTCATTATGTGTACATGATATATATATGACTCCAACATACAATGAGTATATATTACATTTCAAAAAACTATGTCATACCTTTATACATTACCATCTATCTTCCCTTTTATGTCTTCATCTATCTCCCCCTTGAGTCTACTCTATTTCCCCCTTGTTTTTGTCACTTGGAGTTGCTGGGGTGTTGGAGTTAGGTAATACTTATCCAAAAATGGTTTGTGGAGCTGAAAAATCATTCCCAATGCATTGTCCCAACTAGATCTGATAGAATCCAAAGCCTATATTTTGATTTCTAGCTAAGTAGCTAGATCAACCAAACTTTTTACAATAGAGAGATGAGGATCTCTCTGTACTAACTCTTTTGCTGATGCCAATTCTCACCGCATGACCTCCAAATGAGGTATCAACATTTTTTCTATAGAGATTAATTTGGCTCTTATCTTTCCATCATTAGCCATCAACTTGGCTAATCTTCCTTGTGCATGAGTCAACCTAGTGAAATAAATAGAGCTAGAACTTGCATCCATGCTCAATGAATGTCCTATTGACTTCAAATCCAATTGTAGCTTCTCAATAAGCTGTTGATTATACTTTGTGAATGATTCTACATTATGTAGCTATTTGTACAAAGAATAAACATTTTGTACAACCTCCTCTAAGTCACTTACAAGGTTGGAGAGTTCAAATTGTTTAATTGCAATCTCTTTTGAGACCTTTTCAAGTACCTTGGTCTCAAACTTTCTCTTAGACCATTGCATTAACTTATCATTTGCTTCACTATCATCACTATTCACCATTTTAACAATATGTACCAATTGCTCAAGTATAGGCGAGTTCTCATTTATATCTTCTAGTTCAAAAGAATCTACAAACATATCCTTGGTTTCATCTAGTATTTGCTTTTGTTGGTGTTCCCTTCTTAGTTCCTCTTGTTTTCTTTTCTTCTTCACTAGATCTTGCATAATTTTCATCTGTTCATAAGTCAAGTTATCACTGTCCCATTTCAGAATCACTATAACTTCATCTAGTGTTACTTGAGTGCTGGGAGACTTGTCCTTTTTCTTATGTGAATTCCTCTTCTTAGTCTCCAGTGTGTTGCTATTCAACAAATGTACTAAGGCTTGAATATCCCCTTGCTCTTTAGGCTCATGAATCTCCTTGGTTTCTTTAGGCTAAGTCTCCTTTTCTTCCTTAATAGGAGGCCCTAAAACTTCTGTTGCAGACTTATCTTCTTGTTCTTTTATTCTCTCATCTCCTTCACCTGTATTAATTTTAATATTGGCCTTGGTAGGTGTATGGGGTTCTGTTGTTGCTGGCTTACCCTATTCCTAAACACTTGTAACTTGTGTATCTTTTACTTCAACTATGACTATGTTGGAGCTTGCAGGTACTAAGTCCACAATTAGTGCACCTTCAATCTTCAGATAATTAGGTACTTGGATTAGTACTAGATTGGAGCTTGGTAGAAATGTATCTGAGGCTGCCTCAGTAATAATTTGACTCTTGATTTCTTCCTTGGTCAAGGCATTTATATTTGCTTGTGTGTCCTCAAGTACATCCTCAATAGTGATCACATATTGTTGTTCACTTTCCTCTACCTTTTGCCTTATTTCTTCCTCAAGATTTTGTGGCCCATCTACATCCTTGATATTATCAAGTCCAACTTGTCTAGATGTACCTTCATCTTGATGTGCACTCTTATCAACTATCAATCCAAAAATTGTCTTCCATATTAGTGTTTTTTTTTTAACAACTTCTTCCACATTCTTCTTCAATATGGAGTATGCTCTCAATTTATGTATAAAAATATTTCTGTATTGCTCCATGAATTTCTCTTTGCTTTGTTGTTAGTTTAGGCATAATTTTACTAAGGTGCCTTCTCTTATCTTCCTTTCTGTCATAATGGCATACTTCCATCTTTCATCAATTTTACTAAATAATTCATCAAGGATAATATTCCCTATCTCCAAAGGTGTCATATTAAATGTACCCAACATTTCTATCATGGAATCTTCAATCTTTACCTTATCAATTTTGCTCAACTTTTCAAATTTAATAAATTTAAATCCTGCCAAACCTATTGTACTTTTGATGTTGTGGTAGATCTCATCCACACTAATTGGATGCCTATGTGTGGCCACCTTAAATTTATTGGTGTCCTCTGTATCTATCATTTCCTCATCTTCATCATCCTTTTTTAGTACCAATTACCTTCTTGGATTCTTCTTAGGGTGTCTTGGCTCTACCTTAGTTTGATCTTGTTTCCTTTTCCTTGAGCTCTCCCCTTCAATATTCTTTACTAGTGTTTTCTTTTGTGGTTCGACAGTTGTTGCAGTTGAAGCTGCCCTTGTTCTCAGTCTTGTTGCTACAGGAGTAGGCTTTTGTTTAAGGTTCTTCTTCATAGTGGGCTTGACAACCATTACTTCTTTTCCCTTCTTTTGTGCATCTACTTCATCATATTCACTTTCTTTTGACTCACTTGATTGGTCCTCACCCTGACCTTGTGTGATTGCAAGTGGTGCATTCTCCTCTTCTCCTTGACATAACATTTTCTCAAGGTTCTTCACTATTAGGAATGAATGTTGGATGTTGGCAGTCATTCTATAGTAGTTGTTGTTTCATTCATGACTATGATTGTCATTGATGTCAACAAAGTGATCTTTTGGAGACTAGTAGAGAAGCAGATAATGTTTTGATTAGCGCACGTGGGATATTGAAGATACATATATGCAATGTTGAGGTTATATTATTTGATATGTTATTTTTCTATGGTTAAGAGCACAGATAGAAATTCATTTATTCATAGAAGTTATGAGCACTTTGGTGGAAGCAGTGTTTAGGCAGTGTTCCTGAGTAGCGGTTTGTGGAAATTGGATGATATCTCCTAATCGGGATGAGATATGGTTTTGTGCAGTTAAAGGGAAGGTTGAGACACATTGATAGTGACATGGTTCACAATGCAAAATTTGAGGTCACACGAGTGAAGAGTTATTACATCTGGAAGCTGACAGTTTTGTGTAATTCTGATGTAGTGTGTGGAAACTTTTATTTTGTATTTGTGTGCCAACTCATTTGTAATTATTTGAGTGTGGTATAAAAGGAAGCAATTTTTTTCTTTATTGATATGGATGTGTGATGTGGTATGCATGAAGTGAAGAAAAGAGCTAAGTATGATAGTGAAATTGTGAAGGAAGACATGCGAAGTACAAAGATCTAAAAGTGAGATATGATGTAGCAGTGAGTGTGGTTTGGCACAGTAAGGAGGTAACGTATTTCATATTATTCTGCTAAATAATATTAAGATTATTTGGATAGTGAGTTCAATGATCTTATACTGAAACTGTTTGGATAGTGGGTCCTTCTGTCTTCCATAACTCCTAACAGGGTTAGAATCTTTTAACAGGGATTCAAAATCTCCTAATAGGGATTCATAGGTACTGAATGTATTTCATAAGACTCCTAATAGAGTCCATCCTTTCACAAGGAATATTTATATTAGTGCATCTTTTGTGGGCTTCATTCCCACTGGGGTTTACTCTTTGATCAAGAGGTTCTCTAGTCAACATATCTTGTGTTATTGTGTCATTGTGTATGAATATCTTTCTATGGTTGGTAATTCCATTGCTTACATGGTTAAATGTTGTTGACGTTGATAAAGGTTATAATTATTTGATAACTAATTCACCCACCCCCTCTTAGTTATCTTGGTGGAATTTACTTTCTAACAATTGGTATCAGAGTAGCAGGTCCTTAAAAGAAAAGTTTAACAACTTAAGGAGATCCATGGTGAATTTCAGGAAAGAAAGCCCTAAGTTTGATGGAGTAAATTTTGACAGCTGGAAAGAGAAGATGAAGACACATCTACTATGTTTAGGACAAGGTTATTGGTTGATTACAAAGAATGAGAAGACTATCATTGGAGAAGATAATCTTGAGACAGGATCTAAAGATGAGCTAGATCTATTCATGTGTAACATACTTGTGAGAGAAGCACTTTTGACAACACTTCCAAAGAATGAATACAGTCAAGTAAAATGTTTAACAAAAGCCCATGAAATTTTGAAAGCTTTACACTCTACTTTTGAAGGTGATGAACATGCTAAGAGAGCTAGATTACATAATTGGATATGGGCATTTGAAGATATAAGAATGATGGAAGATGAATCTGTTAGAAGCTATATTGGTAGAATGTCAGAAATTATTGCAGGAATAAAAGCTTGTGGAGGAACAAAGATAGAGAATGAAGTGATATGGAAAATTCTGAGGACATTGACTCCTATATTTAAGTAGACAACACAGATGATTGAAAAAGTTATACCTTGTACTACAAACTTTACAAGAGAGACTCTTCTTGGAAGATTGGAAGCAATAGAAATGAACTTGAGAGTATCAAGAGACTTACCTAGAATGGAGACAACATTCAGTGCTCTTAATATTCATCCTACTTTGTCAAGAAGTACCAGTGTGAGTGGAGATTATGCCAGCAACAACAGATCTAGAAATGAAGAAGATAACAAGATTGAAGAAGGTATTGCCTTGCTTGTGAAAAGAGAACTAGATGGTAAGAAAAATTTTAAATGTTGGACTTGTCAAGAATATGGTCATTTTGCATCTAAGTGTCCTAAGAGAGTTAAGAAGTACATAAATAATTTTAAGCCTAGAAGATCTAAGGAATGTTATTATGCTAATGATGAAGATCTTGAAGCTAGTATAGAAAGAACTTTGAGTGAAAGTGATAATGAGATTAATGATGAAATAGGATTTGTAGCAATTAAAGAAGAGAATTCTAAATCTGAAGTTAAGGAGGAAAAAATATTAGTTTCCCAAGTTGAAAAGAAAGCTGATTGGATTATAGACAGTGGTTGTTCACATCATATGACTGGTGACATGAAGAAGTTCATAAAGTTTAACAACTATGATGGAGGAATTGTTAGAGTTGGTAACAATGCACCTTGTTTTATTAAAGGTATAGGATCTATTACTCTTGATGGAAAGACTAACATTGATGATGTTTACTTTGTTGATAGATTGAAACATAGTCTTTTGAGTGTTGGATAGTTAGTGGATAAGGGATATCAAGTTTGGTTTAATGAGAAAACTTGTGTGATAAAGGATAAAGATGGAAATCTGAATGGAACTAGATCTAGAACCAGAGGTAATGTATTTCAGTTGAATCCTACTGAGATGACATGCTTGATTACTAAAATTGATGACAGTTGGTTGTGGCATAGAAGGTTTTGTCATATAAACTTTGATAACATTGTGAAAGTAAGTACTACACTTGCAGTAAGAGATTTGCCTAAAATTATGAAGCCTACTAACATGATTTGCAAAGAATGTGTGATGGCTAAGCAAAAGAGAAGTTCATTTCCTAGTAAGAAGTTCACATCGGCAAAGAAGTTGGAGATTGTTCATACAAACTTAAGCGGTCCTACCATGACTAGAGGATTCTATGGAGAAAGGTATTTTATGATTCTTGTTGATGATTTTACAAGAATGATGTGGATTGCATTTCTGAAAGTAAAATCTGAAGCATTTGATAAGTTTAAGATCATTAAGAATAAAGTTGAGAATGAATCTGGAATGAAGATTAAATGTTTGAGATCTGATAAAGGTGGAGAATTTACTTCTAGAGAGTTTAACACTTTTTGTGAAGTAAATGGTATTAAGAGACAGTTTTCAGCCCCTAGAACACTTGAACAAAATGGTATTGCAAAAAGAAGAAACAAGTTAGTAACTGAAGTAGCAAGAGCTATGTTATTTGAGAATGATTTGGCGAAGACATTTTGGAGAGAAGTAGTGAATACACTAGTATATACAATGAACAGAGTACAAATCAGAGCAGACACATACACGACACCTTACTAATTATGGTTTGGACATGCACCCTAAGTTAAGTATTTTAGAATTTTTGGAAGCAAATGCTATATAAAGAGAGATGATGATATTGGAAAGTTTGATCCTAGAAGTGATGAAGGTATTTTTCTTGGATATTCTTTGAAGAGCAAAGCATATAGATGTTACAATAAGAGAACTAAAACTATTGCTGAAAGCGCAAATGTTAAAGTTGATGAGAAGTTTAAAATTTAGGAAAGAATGCTTGACTATGAATTTGATGAAGAAGCTCATCCTCAGCCTAACATTGAAACTACTAAATTATTCTATGAGACTGATAGTGAATTATTGAATGAGAGTCCTACAGAGGAAACCAGAGAAGAATCTAGAGAAGAATCTATAGTTGAAGCAAGATCTGTAACTATGACACTGAACAGGTATATATCAAGACATCATCCTATTGAACAAGTTATTGGAAGTTTGGATAGAGGAGTTCTGACTCAGAATAAGGTACATTTATGTTTGATTTCTCAAATTGAACCTAAATCTACTAGTGAAGCTTGTGAAGATGAACATTGGATTAATGCTATGAAAGAAGAACTAGATCAAATTGAAAAGAACAAGACATGGGAATTGGTCCCTAGACCTAAAGATAAGAATGTGATTGGAACTAAATGGGTATTCAGAAACAAGATGAATGAACAAGGAGAAGTAGTAAGAAACAAAGCAAGATTAGTTTGTAAAGGATACTCACAGCAAGAAGGAATTGACTATGAAGAAACTTTTGCACCTGTGGCAAGAATTGAAGTAGTAAGAATGTTCTTCGCCTATGCATCTTTTAAGAAATTCAAAGTGTATCAGATGGATGTGAAGTTAGCATTTCTGAATGGAGAATTGGAAGAAGAAGTCTACATTGAGCAGCCTGAAGGTTTTCCTTTGACTCAAGAAGGAGATATGGTATGTAAACTAAAAAAAACATTATATGGAGAAAAGAAAGCACCTAGAACTTGGTATGCTAGACTGGCTAAGTATTTGTTGAAATTGGGATTTACTAAAGGAACAACTAATAGAAATCTGTATACAAAAGAAATTGAAAATGGTTTGTTGATTATAGTTATTTTCGTTGATGACATTATCTTTGGAGGAGAAGATGAAGCTAGTGATAAATTTGCTGATGAAATGAAGATTGAATTTGAAATGAGTATGATTGGTGAGATGAAATACTTTTTGGGATTACAGATAACACAAAATAGTGATGGTATCTTTGTATGTTAGACAAAGTACTTGAATGATTTGCTGAAAAGATTTGGAATGGAGAACTGTAAACCAATTAGAACACCTATGGTTACATGACATAAACTATCTAGCAAAGATGAAACACCGACAGTTGAGAAGAAGAAATACAGATCCATGATTGGAGGATTGTAGTACTTAACACATACTAGATTGGATATACAACATTCAGTTGGAATGGTAGCAAGATTTCAAGTTGAACCAAGAGAGTCACATTATGCAGCAGTAAAGAGGATACTGAGATATTTAAGAGATACAATGGACTATGGATTGTGGTATGAAAAATCTAATGGTTTTACCCTATATGCATATACAAATGCTAATTGGGGAGGTAGTGTTGATGATAAGAAAAGCACCGGTGGTGGAGCCTTTTTTCTTGGAGGAAGATTAGTTTCTTGGCTAAGCAAGAAGCAGAATTGTATTTCACAGAGCACACCAGAAGTAGAGTATGTAGCAGCAGAAAACAATTGTAACCAGATAATTTGGATGAAGCAGATGCTGAAGGATATTGGAATTAGGTTTGTTGAGCCTGTTGTCATACATTGTGACAACACCAGTACAATTAGTATGTCTAAGAATCCAGTTTTACATTCTAAGACTAAGCATATAGAGATCAAGTATCATGTTGTAAGAGAGAAAGTTGCTAAAAAGAAGTCAGACTGGAGTACATAAGCATAAAGGAACAAATAGCAGACATATTTACAAAGCCTTTTCCCAAGGATACATTTGAGTATCTAAGAGGTATGCTTGGGGTTATGCCCCAACCTACTTTTGAGTAATGATGCAGTTGGTTGCATCTATCTAGTGGTATATGAGCCCTATCTTTCTTCTGGATTGGATGTTGGTACTTCCTCTATGGTGGAGTATGTGAGTTGAGTCATGAGGACTCTTGTGAATGTATTTTTCTGAATAGTGTCTGTTGACATTGAGTTGTTGTTGACATAGTGATGAAATTTATGTCATTGATGTCAATGGGGGAGAAGTGTACATGAAAAACCACTTGTACCATCTGTTGGAGAGAACTGAATAGGATAACAAAGCAAGATTTGAAATGTTTGTCAGAGTAGCAGCATTGGATTTTTTGGAACATTGGATGTTTTTCATCTATGTTACCATCAATGCCAATGGGGGAGATTTTTAGGAATGCATTTTGGATGTTGGCAGTCATTCTATAGCAGTTGTTGTTGCATTCATGACTATGATTGTCATTGATGTCAACACAGTGATCTTCTGGAGACTAGCAGAGAAGCAAACAATGTTTTGATTAGCGCATGTGGGATATTGTAGATACATCTATGTGATGTTGAGGTTATATTCTTTGATATTTTATTTGTCTATGGTTAAGAGCGCAGATAGAAATTCATTTATTCATAGAAGTTATGAGCATTTTGGTGGAAGCAGTGTTCAGGCAGTGTTCCTGAGTAGCGGTTTGTGTAAATTGGATGATATCTCCTAATCGGGATGAGATCTGGTTTTGTGTAGTTAAAGGGAAGGTTGAGACACATTGATAGTGACATGGTTCATAGCACAAACTTTGAGGTCACATGAGTGAAGAGTTATTACATCTGGAAGCTGACAGTTTTGTGTAATTTTGATGTAGCGTGTGGAAACTTTTATTTTGTATTTGTGTGTCGACTCATTTGTAATTATTTGAGTGTGGTATAAAGGAAGGAATGTTTTTATTTTTTGATATGGATGTGTGATGTGGCATGCATGAAGTGAAGAAAAGAGCTAAGTATGATAGCAAAATTGTGAAGGAAGACATGCGGAGTACAAAGATTTGAAAGTGAGATCTGATGTAGCAGTGAGTGTGGTTTGGCACAGTAAGGAGGTAACATATTTCATATTATTCTACTGAATAATATTAAGATTATTTGGACAGTGAGTTCAGTGATCTTACCCTGAAGCTGTTTGGGTAGTTGGTCCTTTTGTCTTCCATAACTCCTAACAGGCTTAGAATCTTTTAACAGGGATTCAAAATCTCCTAATAGGGATTCCATATGTACTAAGTGTATTTCATAAGACTCCTAATAAAGTCCATCCTTTCACAAGGAATATTTATATTAGTGCATCTTTTGTGGGCTTCATTCCCACCAGGGTTTACTCTTTGATCAAGAGGTTCCCTAGTCAACGTATCTTGTGTTATTGTGTCATTGTGTATGAATATCCTTTCTATGGTTGGTAATTACATTGCTTACATGGTTAAATGCTTTTGAAGTTGATAAAGGTTATAATTATCTGATAACTGATTCATCCCCCCCTCTCAATATCTTGGTGGACTTTACTTTCTAACATTCACTAACTTCTTTCTCTTCCTTTCTAGGATTGTAGACTTCAAAACCATTGTTATCTTAGACATAGCTTCCTCACAGTTGCCCTAAAGTCTTGGTTTTACTATCAATCTCTTCTGCAAATAAATTTTTTATAGCTGCAAATGTTTCATCTATGTTTTTACCTCATAGGACAATGGTCTAAACCATGCTACCCTAGGTACAACAACTTGTACAAATTTATGATTGGTATCCACAAGAAAAAATACACCATCATATAATTTCTCAACTAATGATACTAGAATTCTGCTTCTTTTCCTTATTTTATTCTTAAATTCAACGAAATAGTTCTCCATCACACTATCAAAATTCTCTCCTAATTGTTGATTAAACTCACTAATTTTTTGTGTCGTAGGTTGGTCCTGACTCTAGAGTCTAGACTAAATATTCAATATTAGGAAAAGTATTTTGTACATAGAAAATATACATACTATCAGGGATCTGAAATTACACATTGAGTTATTTACTTTCCTGATTAATGACAAGTTCTCTGCCAGTTGTGTCAGTTGTAGCTCAACAAGATCATACGTATGATCCCTCTTTACTATCTTTGATGCCTGGTCCACTACAGTGCAAGGGACATTATCGATTGTGCTTGTCTGGTAGAACTTGTATGTAATTACCCTAATTGCAAAATCAATCTCAGGATTTGTGATGGTGGAAATAGTCATTCCTCATTTGTTCCACACTACCACTGTATTTTCTTGAATTACTTCCTTGCTTTGGCATTCACATTGTATTCTTCTCGGTAAGAGTAGGGTATCCAGTGACTCAGTGTATGATGTCCTTAGTGATCTTCATTGACCCATTATCCAACCATAATTGCATGTCATGAACTCTTCTCAGAACTATCTTAATCCATTCCATTTTTGAAGTTGTGAGGGAAGTCTAGGGCACAAACTAATCCTTTGTCAGCAACGTATTAATGCTCAGCCTTCAAACAATCCATTCTCACATAGTTTGTTGTATGCCTCCCTCAACTCATAGTCTCCAATTTCACTGATCTTACACATGTAGCATGATCATGAATTGTGGATCATTAAAACCTTTGGCTAGATTGATGATAGGGGATCCTAAAAGATCTCCCTTCACCACACTCTTAGGTACAACTCAAAAATTTGGTGGTATGAATGCATCACTCCTAACTAACTAAACATTTTGTACCTCCTTTCCTTGCTTCCTTACTCAACATATGAGCTTGATGTCATTTTTCCAAATTAGGGTTACATAAAATGAATTCTTTTTTAGCTCGGTAATACCTAGTCCTTTCAACACTTCACAATATTTGCCGATGGCATGCTATTGAATCTTCACAAAATGACTTCTCACAAATCACTCTTCACAATCACCTTTGAATTTATCTAAAAATTCTCAATCGCTTGGTAAATGAAAATGAACAGTAAAATCCATTATATAGATTCAAATAGTCATATTAAGTATT
Source organism: Chamaecyparis obtusa (assembly GCA_027943335.1). Lineage (NCBI taxonomy): Eukaryota > Viridiplantae > Streptophyta > Pinopsida > Cupressales > Cupressaceae > Chamaecyparis > Chamaecyparis obtusa. Next base: position 3,829 of record BSBK01005745.1, on the reverse strand, counting down.
CAATAAATACTTTGTACTCTAGTAGGTGTAATACAACTATCTCAACTTTTGCATGATATCTCAGTTAACTCATTTCCATACTCCATCACTCAGTCACAACCATGAATTGGTACAATTATGACATTTCCACTTCAGCTCGGTCTATATATTAGCTCAATCATTATGAGAGCTTAGCATATACTGGGTGACTCGTCACTATAGACATAAATAAGGATGCTCAACAAAAATTGTGCATAATAACTCTTTTCTCGGTACTTGTCTCAAATCTGTCCTAATGCATCTTAACTTATGCAGATATGGACTTTAACACACCTAATGTTAGGAACTAGTGTAAAATATAGCAATTGAAAATATAGTTCCTTACATACCTTGTTTGCTTTGTTAGAAGTAGTGTGATCACCCGATCCATTGGATTTGGTGATCTGAGGTTCACTGGTTCCACTACTACTTGCTTCCTCTTTCTTTCTCCATGTCTTATTCATCTAGTTCTTTATCTGATCAATAGTCTCTTTACCTTTTCTTTGTTCATTACCCAGTTCCAGTACTCTAGTCCTACAATCTTTTCTTAAATGACCAATCTTGTGACAACTATAATAGACCAAACTTCCATTCATCAAACTCTTTGATTTACCCTATAAAGTGTGTCCTTATACAATTTTATGGAATATGACCATATTCTCCACAATAGTGACAACTATACCATGTACTGTAATCCCAATTGAATGTGTTACCTTTTCTAGGTGCATTGGTCTTGCATCTTGGATGTCCACTTAGGTTTTGCATTGGATCTACATTCTTGTGCTCTATGACCATATTTCTGATAATTGTAACAATGTACTTGAAATATAGGTGTAGTAGGTGAATTACTAGCCTTTGACCTTCATTCATGTGCTCATGTCCATGCTTTTTACAATTAAAGGAGTATTCATTGAATTTAGGCTTAGGATTGGACTTACCATTATTTCTTCTGCAAATGTTAGTTGTGTGTCCTAGTTTCCCACAGTGATGACATGTGGGTTTGTTTTTCTTTGGCTTTGCATTCCTTTGTTCTCCCACTTTTTGATGATTCTCCTTCTTAAGTTGATAATAGGTGCTCGTTATGGCCTAGACCAGAAGTGTCATTGAATTTTCTCAGTGATCTCATCAGTTCCTCAAAATATCTCACAAATTCATTAGGTTTGTTCATCCTCTCATTGAGTTCCTTTTTAGATCTTAACTCATTCTTCAATTGATTGTTCTTTGATCTTAGATTTGTAATTTCCATGTCTTTCCCATTTAACTCTTGATTTGCAAGTAATAGTTAATTTACCATGTCTAATAGATCATTCGTAATCTTTTGTACATCACATGTCCTTTCATCAAGTCTAGTAGCCCATTTGCCTCTTATCCTCTTCTGCATTGTCTTTTCATCCTCAACCTTCTTTTTCTATTCAATCACTTCACATAGTCTTATTGATTGAATTTCCTATTCTCTCTTCAAACCTCCTGACTTCTTCATTCAGTGTGTTGTTTCTCTCCAATAGATCTGCTATTACTACATCACTTTCACTAGAATTTCCATTATCAAATATACCTTTAGCGTCTTCTTCTTGCTATTGAGTGTCATTCAGTTGGATTGCCAATTCTTTCCTTCTCTTTAAGGATTTCTTCAATTCCTCTCTTTCTATTTCAAGCTGGATGTCAATCTTCTAATTATCTATGATCTTTCCCAGCTTATAAGCCTCCATCTCCAAGATCTTAACCTCTCAAGTGGTTAGACTTCTTCTAAGAGAACTGGGCTCTGATACCAATTGTTGGAAGTCTTATTGGGAAACCAAGATTCTGAGAGGGGGGGGGAGGGGTGAATCAGTTATTCATAAAACTTTTACTCTTTGAAATCAATTCAACATGTATGTCATAAACATAAACTTTAATGCTAAAATAGATCTAACTGCTAATCACATCCATAAAAATGAAACACATAACACAAAGATTTGGTAACCCAAAAACCCTTGAAAGGTAAAACTAGAGTGGGGATGACACCCACAAATCTTCACTACTGCAGTAATAAAGTGTGCCTGTTAGGGCTACAAATTTTTGATCACTTCTGGAGATCTAGCCTATGAGGGGTCTGCCCTACTAAGAGCTTAAAAACTTATACAATCTACCTTGATTAAAGGATTTAAAACTTACAACTAAGTAAGCACTTTTTTAGGAGATTTAAAAAGGTCTGGTAGGACCACTCTGTTAAGAGATTTACCCTGATTCACTTGCTAGAATGTATCAGTACATGATCCTTCAGTTTTCACTTCAAAAATTGATAACCGATCTCTTTCCAATTCTTATATGATCTCAAAATCAAATATTATTCTATTATGTCCTTCACTACTCTGCTCGGTCACTCTGCCTGATCTATGCTTCTGACATTCAAAACACTGCTTCCATCTGCATACATATGAGATCTCCTAACTGTTACAATATTAGGTTTTTGATGTCACCTTAAATAAACAACTGATCAAGATCAATGATCTGGATTCATCACTTACGCTGCTTATACGTTCCTTTTTCTGATTAGTTACAATGATTGCATAGGGATTAATGATTGAAATCACAATGCATAATCAAATCCTTAATTCTCTCAAAAATCATTAAATCATGTATAAAAGTTAGCCAAAATGGTTTACCTAGGTGTTTGTGCCATTACAAACACATATACAAAAATTGGTTCACTCAGCATATGAAGTCATTGGTGCTCGGTCAAAACTATTCTCTATATACATGTACTCGACACTGACTCTTCTATACAACTTGATATATATACTATTCGTTAACTACTGGGGTACTCAATGACCATTGACTTGCTCGACAGTAACTATTGCTTGGTACAAATACAAAATGCAAGTCCATTCATTACTCGACCCTTAATAGGATGGCTCGGTCGCAGTGATGACCGACCAACTTTGCCTTGATAATGACTAAATGTTTGACACTAATAGACAACATGAGTTGGAGATTAACACCGTCACCCTCTTTTTTTTTGAATTCTTCTTGCACTTATAAAAATTTGATAAGTACTTAAGGATAGAACCACTAATCAGGTCTAGAAATTCTTTGAAGGGATAAAGAAGATGTGTTACCCTCTATTTTTCTATGAAAATATGATCTCTCAACTTGTAGTATAAGATGTGGTTTCAAAAAGGAGTATTTTTTATTTTAAATTTTTATCTACTCGACATTCTATCAAGTAGATTGTATGCCTTCGCTGACCCTTGAGATTTAATTTCCTTGAAGCATTCTATCAATTAGACTTTGCATCATATAATCCTTATTCATGGCCTTGTATTGTGAGCTACAATGTCAGTGGCGAAGAATAAAATGTGGGAAGAGTTAATTGAAATTTGCTGAGCTCATCCACGAGATTGTTTGTCTTCACCCACCTCTAATATATATATAGACACACACACACACACACACACACACACACACACACACACACACACACACACACATATATATACATACATACACACATATATATTATATATATATACACATATATATACATGTATATATATATACATACATACATACATACATACATACATACATATATTATATATATATATATATATATATATATATATATATATATATATATATATATATATATATATATATATATATATATACATATACATATAATATACAGATATAGATATATACTATATATATATATATATATATATATATATATATATATATGTATGTATGTATGTATGTATGTATGTATGTATGTATGTATGTATATATGTATGTATGTATGTATGTATGTATATATGTAATGTATGTA